>CM014277.1:22022752-22058883 GCA_004135705.1 Alloteropsis semialata | reverse complement strand
GTGATTCCAGTAAACTGTCCAGATCACCTTGTGAAAACCATTTTTTCCTTTTCCAACCTGCCTTACATTTCCTCACATCGGCGAAGTATTCATAGATCTCGTTTAATCATCGCAAGCACAATAGAGATGCGTTTGCACAACAACACAAGTAGAAGTTATTCCCAATACTGTTTCATGACATGATCTTCGCCATGTTCCTTGGCATTGATACTAGGTTGGTCTCATCCGCATGGACAGATACTCATTGACCTCATTGAGGTCTAGCTGTTGTCAATCAAATCTGCTGGATCTTCCTCCTCGTCTTGTATGACAGTGTATTAAAGTACTGACAGTTCTTTCATGATCATTTCAACTTCGCTGGTGATGGCACATTTTCAGAGACCACATTAATTTTCTGGATCATGGTCGTTGCTTCCTTCACCATGCATGTCTGACTATGTTACCCTTGGAAACAGAGCAGTCGCTAGATAGTAGCTAGAAGATACTCCCTCCGTCCCGTGATACAAGACATTCTAGCAATTCTAGGACAAATGTCTTATATTTGAGTACAAATTATGAACTCTTCAATGCCTTATATTCCAAGATGGAGGGAGTACAATTAATAAACTTGTTTTACTTGCTTTTAATAAAACCAGGAATTGTGGGTTTGTAAATACAGGTTGTGCTTATCCTCATGGCAGTTAGGTGAAACAAAAAGGCTTTATAGAAAACAAGGCTTTATATAAAATAGGCTTCATAAACAAGAGATCTGAACAAACCCTTAGATATTGTTGTCTTGTTGTTCTATACCTTCTCACTGTTTTTTTGGCTTCCTTCTTATTTTTGATCTCTTAGGGTTTCTGATGAAGCAGACAAAGATTCTTGACTTCTTCCAGGTTCAAAAGGATGATAAAGATGGCGAGACCATGAAATGTAGGCTCCCCCAAGGTAATTTTTCCTAGCTATATATGCTTCCCATTGCAAACTGTCATATGAAATGTGAGACAATTTATTATTTCCATTTCTTCCATGGATGACTGATGAGCAATATCTTGGCTATTGAGAAATTCTATTCAGTCCTAGTTTTTTTTTCAAGCTTTCGAAACCACTATGTCTGCATTGTAGTATATAATTCCTCATTGCTGCTACACTTTTTATATTCAGGCGGATTGGTTCCCTTTGCCTCCTTAGGTTTTCCTATCTTCTTTAATTATACATAGATCCCTTTTTCTATCCCAGGTCTTGTGCACATCTTGTCTTGCCTAGGTCGTGTTTCATCTTGTGGATATCATGTTTAGGCGTTGAATCCTTGTTTGGTTTTGTGAATATATTGATTTGGAGTTGATGTTTGGGCTAACATTCAGTTTCACTTTGCATATTAATTGTATTGCCATTGACGCTAGAAACTGGATTGATTTCTCATATATATTTTCTTGGCATTGATTTTTATGGCTAGAACTGGTTTTATTTCTTATCTTGGCATGGGTGTTTGTGGCTAGGTCAACCCATATTTCTTGTCTTGGCATTGATGTTTTTAGTAAGTATTGTCTGTCTTTCACAGAATAATTCTTGTGCGGCTGATGGTTGTGTTAACTAGTGTAGATTCATCCAGTTTTCTGGTTATGGTTCATTTATATCTTGTTCTGTTACATGAGCATTTGGGTTTTCATGATCCCTAGAGATTTGATAATTATGAGTTTCCCTTCCTGAGCGGTAGAATATGGTCCATTGTGTGATTTGGCACTTGGTGGCGCGTCATGAAATTTCACAGTGGTGCCATTTTGTTATCTTATGAACAAATGGCCGATGACTCTCACAACTTTTTCTAAGTCACATACTTATCCTTTTCATTATTAATGACATGGATCTTGCTAGTAGACGGCATCAAGTGATAATTAGGGGGTGCAGTAGTAGTTGTCGATATCAGTGCATGCATAGTGGTATAAGTGCCATCGACATGCTGGACCGTGTGTCACCTATAGCCCCTATATATGGTGGAATAACCTTAGGTTTATCTATCACTCGGGTGTCACCAAGCATGTGAACAGCTTCTTTTTCCAGCATCAAGGAGCAGGTTGCAATGTTTTTTCTTGTTGTAGGACTGTAGGTTACAATCAAAGGTTGCGGCATATCTTGCTTATAACTAGAGGCAGTCAATGTAAACTAGCTATTTCCAAGAAGCCTTCAATCATGTATTGATTTAGGTTATTTCCTTGCTTGTTTTTCATTCTCATTGCAGAGATGCCCAGTGTGTATGCTCATTGCAGAGACTACCCTAAGTTTTTGTCAAACGAAACAAAAGGAAATGATCTAAAGGCAGCTTTGCAACTGAAGCAGACCAATAAGGCATTTGGTTTTGTGAAGTGTGTCATTTTGATCCTGATAGTTATGGTGACCATATTCCTCTTGGTTAAGTTCTTTGCAGTGTAGACCAAATCCAATCACTTGAGGAAATTTGGTTAGGACATTTTATGTAACAATGATTCATTGTGAATGATCGTGTAATGTTGACTTAAGGATATGATACATCACCAGTTTGTTTCCAAAATATTTCTACTTTAGCATCACAATAGCCATTTAACATAGCATTGCTTTGTCATTCAAACTAAACATCAATGTGTACACCATACCCACACAGTATTGGGTTTGCCATGCATACCTCCTATCCAGGCTACAATATACTGATGTATTGATTGCATGGTTGCTACCTGATCAATGCAGACGCAGCATTTCATGCAAATACCCTGTGCGAATCGGAAATTCTAGGCAATAACAATATAGTTACACTAAAATGTCACTACATCATTTATGGGAAATAGGTGGAAAGAAAATTCGAAAAAGAATTAATCTGTGTTAGTATGCTCTTTTAACAAGCAATGGCAATGTGCAGTTCAAATAAATCATGCACCTTGCTCATTTTGTACATAATTTATGCTTGTAGGTACGAATTCATTCTAATGTACGTGGGTATGTGCTGCATGCTTACCACTTCATTATCATGGCGGCATTCATTTAGCCTGAAAAATAGTTCCCGTCTTTGGCCTTTCCATAAGGAAGCCATGGTTGTTTTGGTTGTATTGTTGATTACTGCTTGATGTATTAATATAATGAGATTCATGTCATTACAACTTTGCAGTTTTTGACCGACACCACTACTATTTGAGAAATAGGATAGAGGCCATTACAATTTTGCGTTTGTTTGAGCCATGCCATTTTGTACGCGTAGCACAACATGGGCCCATGTGTAGGTGTAGAATCACTATGCTGCATCATGTCCAAAAGAGGGACATTCATGTGGATCTTTTGGATCATCTCAATGAAGCGTGTGAACTGTTCTTCCATGGTCGGCCTCCGGTTGCGAGTAGGAGACGGCAAGAAGCTCGTGTCAACGAACTCATGCGGTGTTGTTTCCTTCTCGGCTTCCCTGGCAGCTTCTTTGGCTGAAGGCCCTTTTGCATCCTTCTCCTCAGCCACCTTTCCCGTATTGTTAGGATGTGGTGGATCACAAGTGGACTTACCACCCCCCGTGGTCACCGCATTAACTTTTTCAAATGGAGTCTCAGGTTGTCCTAGGATCGTCCCAGATTCAGATATAGGAATTACGGCAGTAATTTAAGCCATTTGTGTTTCGATCATTTTATTGAAGCTTAAGTGATTTTTAGGGCAGAAGAAAGGCTTTCCATTTTATATTTATACTCTCAGGATTTTATCATTGGCAGCCAGCTTCTTAGAGATAGACTCATTTATCTTAGCTTGGCCAAAGACATGATCTTTTAAGCAGGGTTGGTTTGAATTGAAATTTGAATTAAAACCATTATCTTCCTGATACTATGGGCGCGACTGATTCCACCATTGACCTCCTTGGGGACGTTACCCATTGTTTTTGTTGTTGTTGTTGTTGTTCATGTATCATCTTCACAGGTCTCGGGGCAATCGTTCCCCAAGTGCTTGTTGTTCCCACAGACTTCGCACGCTTGGTGCGAATCTATAGCATGGATGGGGTTCTACTTAAGCTACCTTTCAGGTGCTTCATTAGGAGATTGATCTTTGCGGCCAGTAGGTTCGTCTCCTGATGGTGTTAATGCCTTTGGACCGAGGCTGAAGACGTTCCTAGATAGCTCCAAACTTGGTTGGAGACCATCTTCTCGACCAAAGCGGTTGCCTGCATAATGGTCAGGTCAAGGAAGGCTCCACTACTAGCAGCGACATCGAAATGGGCATGTGGTTAGCCCATTGTAGAAGTTGTGGAGGATGAGTCAGTCGTCCATCTCGTGGTGTGGGCAGGCAAGGATCTACTCTTGCAACCTCTCCCATGCCTCTAGGATAGAGCCACCATCCATGACTAATGTCCTCACAATGTCCCTATATCTTCCACATTAGTCTCAGGTCCAAAATAGGCTGGGAATAATGAGATGGACCAGGAGTAAACAAAACAGAAAGAAGAGGACTGCAACATACGGTGCAAGAGCACTGCAATAGCCGGTTACAACAGAGAGGGAACGAGAAATTGTGAAGGACACCGACACTTGCGGTGCAAGTTTTGGTGAAGCACCATAGTAGTCGGTGGATTACGGCAGTGCAAGACTTGGGCAGGTAGCAGCAGCACCAACTATTGCGGTGCTCTACCCGAAGCCCCACCACAACAGTAGGTGGTGGTCAAGACAAGTCCAGTTCGTCTTTGGCGTTACGGACTATTGCGGTCGTCACTTAGGATCAAGGACCATAATAGTCGGTGGTCGCAGTGGACCCATTGTTAGACGCTCAATGGCTACCTATACGGGGGAGGACCAAAAGTTGTGATGGTGCACCCAAAGGGCACCGCAATAGTTGATGGTACGCAGAAAGTGCCCAAGGGCTAGTTCTTCATGTTGGGGCTATAAATACCCCTCCACTTGCATTTGAAGGGTGTTAGAGCTTGGGGAAGCTATTGGGTGTTGAAGTTCACCAATTCATGTGCTCTATCCACCAAAGTGCTTAATAGAAGATTAGGCAATTAGGAACAAGGCTTAGGCTTTGATTAGTTCTGGTTTAGGCCGCTTAGCGCTTTGCTTTAGGCTTTACTATAGAGTTTAGTGAGGCTTGCATACCTCTTTGCTATGGGTGCTTGCACGCACCAAGTGTTGTAAATCCGGAGTGTTGTAGTCTTGCGAGACCCTCCAACAAAGCTTTGTGGAGAGGCCGCCGGTGCTTGTCCAAGGGAGGAGAGGCCCTTTGGAGTTTGCCGAAGCTCTACCATAGTGAAGATGGCAGAGGTCACCGGCGAGAGTCCAAGCGGAGACCCACGTGTGTTGTGGGTAGTCCCATTGGCTATCACGGAGTTTGTCTACCACCAGAGCATTGCCCTAAGGAAGGGGCATTTCCCAAGAAAGGGCTCCAACGAGGACTAGGGGGAAGTTAGCTAACTTCCTGATACCTCAGGAATAATTGCCGTGTGAGAGTTTGTGTTCTATACCATTTACACTTCCGCATTTATATTGTGCCCTTTACATTCCGCATTTACCTTTTTTAGAATTGCCTTGTGTAGTTTATAGGATTGGAACCTAGGGTGCAAAACTCTTTTACAATAGAGATAGCATCACATAGAAAAACCTAGTGCACATCTAGATAGAAATTGGAATAGGTTTTTATATGTGCTTGGAGCCTTAGTTTTTAGGATACATAATTCACCCCCCCTCTTAGGGTGTCACGGTCCCTTCATACCGGATGGCAAACCCCCTCTAGTACTGGATTCCTGCCTGGTACTAGGATTCCTTGTACTAAATGGGGTGCGCTTTAGTATAGGGTGCAGCACCCGGTACTAAAGGAGAGCCTTTAGTACCGGACAATATTGCTGTCAGGTACTGAAGAAATTTTCATAAAAAATGCCCAGCCCTTACCCCTCCCTCCTCAATTTTCCCCAATTTTTTCCTCTTTCCTAGTTCTAGCTCTTCTCTCTTCTCCAACAATGAAGAAAACACAATATCAAAGCTAAACAGAGCAAGATCTCAAGATTTCATATAACATACCACAATACCAAAATTGAACATACATCTAGTACCAATCGGCTAGTAATTGCCACAAGGATTCAAATCACACAGATTATAGAATCAATCAGAAAAAATCAATCAGATCATCCTTGTGCTCCTCATATCCTTGCCGCTGCCAGCGCTGTGGGGCCACGCCCGCGCTGGGGAACTCGGGCCGCCAGAGGCTATGACTCTCTCTTTGTCTCACCAGCGATTCGATCTGGGAACTCAGGTCGGCCAGAGTCGAAGGACGGAAGAAGATTTGGGGGAAAAGAGTGATGCTTTGCCTGGTCACCTAAGTAAGAGATGAGCTTGGACTATGGAGCCGTCTTGTCATTGCATGAGGGGCATCACAGGCATTGCCAATAGACGAAACTTGTTACCTTGACTGTGGGCCCATTTAGTCAGTCATACACACTTAACAGCTACCAATGAAAATGACATTGCAAATATAATTAAATGTCCCGGCTCTGATACCACTTGGAAGGAATCGATGCTCGTGATAGCCTAAGAGGGGGAGAGGGTGAATTAGGCTTTCTAAAAACTTAAGCTACCACTTGCCTCTAATTGCACAAAATACAACTAAGACGAAGTATCTAGATGTGCAACTAAAGATTTTTCTAGTGTTTGTACCCACCCAAAAGAGTTTTGCAACCTAGAGCCAATCCTATCAAGATACTACTCTAGAAAAGGTAAAGGCACACAAGTTGCAAGTATGAAATGCAGAAGCTTAAAAGGGCTAGAGGAATGCAAACTTGACACGAAGATTTATCCCATGGTTCGGCTAACACCTACTCCATGTTGGAGCTCCACAAAGGATATGCTCTCGGTCGCCAAGTCTTGTTCCCGGTCAAGGCCTTGAGCTCGAGACAATGGCTCCCCAAGAGGGATGATGAGCAAGTCACTAAGACCTTGTTCTCATCAACCTACTCTCTAGGAGATCTTGATGCCGCCACCACTACGGAACTTCTCCACCAAGGAAGGGGGTCTCCTCGTCCCCCGCACAACGTTGTCGTCGCCGCTCCACACCAAGCCGAAGGTTCGAAGACTTGACGGCGAGTCACCAAGACTCCAAGGGGCCGACACACTGAGATTACAAGTGTTGGTTCACTCTAGAACCAAGCACAGGCTCAACACCTTGCAAACTCACTCACAAGGCCTATCCTAGTGTGACACCTCGGGTGTCACTATTATAATTAGGAATCGTAATGATCGTGATTAGATATATAATGGCATGCATCATCTCATAATCTTAGTGTTTTGTTTGTGCATATGTGTATATGTGTGACCAATTTAACCATCATAAGGAACAAGGCTTAGCTTAAGCAAAATTTCGAATCAAAATTTTCAATCAAAAATCAAATCAAGTTGAAAAATGCAAATACCGTTATCTCAGGAAGTTACGGTGCCAGCGGAATGGCCACCGCAACAGTCGGTCACCCGGGCATAATTCTAAAATTCGTCTCTGGATGGACGGACTGTTGCGGTGGTCGATCACTTATGCATCACCGCAACAATTCATGGATGTTTGGTCTTTTGTGAAATGCCCAAGCACCCAAAGTTGCGGTCCTGTTCCCATGGACATGACACAACAATCGGTGGCCGCAGGACTTTGATTTGAGCTTCATCGGCACAGTAATTTCGACACCACGGACTGTTGCGATGGGTGCTTTACCCCACCACCGCAACAGTTGGTGCCCAACGACCGCTGCGGGATGGGCTTCTTCCCCACCGGTATGGGCGTCCGCGCCGCCGGGGACATGTGTCCGTGCTCGCTTGTGCCTCGTGGAGAGCCTATGCCCCGGTGTCGCACGCGTGGAGGGCCGGTCCAGCCACCCCGTACCTCCATGGCCGGGCAGTCGCATCGTCGGGGTCGAGTTTTCCCTTCCTCCCTCGCTCCTCATTCGACTCCCAGCGCTCGGAGCTCACCCACCTTGCCCTCGCCCCGCCCAAGCCATTCCCGGCCACCTTCCCCTTTTCCTTCGCCCTTCCCCGAGTGGAACTGCCACCGCCGGCCGCCCCCTGAGCAGAGCTCGAGCCGTGGCTCGAGGTAGAAGGAGTCACAAGAACTCAGGGGTAAGGGGTGGTGAAAGGATAGGGTGTTTTTTTTCCATAGAATTCTAGGAGTAGTGTGCAAAATGGTTGTTGGATTGGTACATTACTTCATGCACTAGGGTATGCTAGAGAGTTGTTCATTGTTTCAAAAATTCCTAGGCGTGAGGGAAAGATGCAAAATCCACCTTTGTTGATCTTGTTGTGATTAGTAGAGTAGAGTTAGATATCTAATGACTAGGGTTTATCCTTGATTTTAGGGATTAGAAGTTGGTTAAGTTCATGTAGTAGAGAGATTAATAGATGAATACCTACTCAAGGGAACTAGGCACTTTTCGTTAGGACTGCCCTGAAGTATAGGAACCTTTACCAAAGGAATCAGCTTTAGAATATATGTAGTTGAGTAGTTGTGATTTGAATTTTTGGTTCTAGCTAGTAGCGTTTGAAACCAGTCCAGACCGGTCAGACCGGTATGGCTAAACGGTCAGACCGGTTCCTGTGCAAGTCGAAATTCTTAAGTGATTTATATTTCATAAACGATGGTCAAGTGATATGAGTTGTCATGGATAGTCTTACGATTGATTGCTTCTTCATTCATGCGTCTCATGCATACATTTGCATCTTATGTAGATCACCCCATTACCGACGGGATATACGAGATCAAGGTCGAACCCGAGGGTGATCAGGCCGCTGCTGAGCTGAACCTTGTCGTTGCTCAAGACCCGGACCAAAGTCCGGAAGGGCCCAAGGCCACCGGTGATCAAGAAGGCAAGCCCCGAAGCATAACCCAGTGTTTCACTAACGCTCCTCTCTTGTGCCTTAATTTGTGCATTTAAGTTGTGAGGAGTTGAATGAAACCTTAGTTGCATAATCCCTAGGTACCTATGTCCTTATACTAGTTTGGGTAGGTCGAATAGAATGCTATGCTTAATTAGGACCGGTAGAAGTCGAGTGATTGCCTTGTCACTCGCGAGATATAGGTTTTACTTTATTTCAGCTCTTAAAGTTCGGCAAGCGGGGCTTGTGTGACATTTATGCTTGGTTGAATGTCCCGCTTGCACAGAGGGTGGTTGGCTAAGGCATTGATCGTGTGGCGATGTTGGTCAAGCTTTTGAAGGTACTAATCGTATGCCAGGAAATATGGTAAACTGGTAAACCTAGTACTTGATTCAAACTGACGTCTGACAGACACTTCCACTCCATTGGGCGAGGGGTTGATGGCGAGTGTAGCAGTGGCCGCGGCACAGGTTTGCCTGGGGCACCTGGGGTCCGTTGGGGCGTGCACTCGGGTGGAGTGGTACCCGATGGCAGATGGCAGGGAGAGATGGGAAAGGTTGCCTCGTGAGGTCCTGGGTGTCTCTCACGGTTGTGCGATTAGGTTGTCCCATGCATGGTTAAAATCAACTCAAGTTGTCCGTCCTTCGTGGTTACATGAAGCTGCTTGATCTCTTTTCACACGTCGGTGTGCTTGGGCCAAGTGGATAGAATTGTTGATAGATGAGAAAGGTTAAGACTATAGTAATCAATTGTTTTTCTGCACTGTTTGTTATTGGATAGCTTGGTTAATCTAGTAATAGGTTGATCTAAGATTAACCAGCTAAAATCTTGAAAATAGGCTCAACTGGTAGATGCTTTTTGGCAAAACAAATCCCGCAGCCGTAAAGCCTTGCATGTCTAGTATTTAACCTTGTCGGGTAAGTCTTGCTGAGTATTAGTATACTCAGCCTTGCTTGTGGCTTTTCTTTTTCGGATAATGTTGATGGCTATGATCCCGTGGCTGCTTTGACTTGGCCGTGCGTGTTGCCTGACGGCTGGGCTGTGGAGCGGGTGCTATCGGAGTCTGACTCCGGCCGCGGTGACTAGGTGTTGTGCGAGGGCTCCGCATTATATCTTTTGCTTCGACGTTAGACTTCCACTATATATAACTCTGGTTTGTAATAACTAAAACATATGCACTGTATTTGTATAATTATCTATGTGAACCTTGTTATGTAAAATCTGTGATGAGTTGTACTGCCTGAGCCCACCTTCGAGTGGGACTGCTGCTATTTCGTTTCGGTCGAGAGAAAAAGGTGGTTTAATCGGGAAGGTATCCGACGGATTGCACGATTAGCTCGGTTTAAGGGCGTGGAGCACTGCTGTGATAGTGGTCCCATGCTCTTAAGCCAGATTAATTGGGGCGGTCTGCCACAGCTGGTATCAGAGCCGAAAAATGGGCAGCGGGTGGTATGACAAGTCTTAAAAAAATGTTTTCTTGATGTGCAAAAGTTAATCTCGACTTAGGATTTCGTTGGTTGCGTTAGGGTTGAAAAGAATAGAACGTGAGCCCTAGGGAGAGCTATGGGTATGTTTAGGTGGCTTAAGTAATAATATGTATATGGCTAACTCCAGCACATTACTTTCTGTATCAACGATCCCAGGTAAGTAATTGGTCGCCCATTGCCAGAGGGTGTGAATACTGGACGCTGTTCCCCAAGCAGTGGCTTACTTGGGGTGCAGTCAATATAATACTTTTACGGTGTTATAATGACTGTAATGCTTTAATTTACTGCTTGAACTGTTGCTTCTATAGTGAGCAACAGGGTGTGGTCATCATATGTGGGTAACCGATATTTTTTTTGGTCTAGGAGCACACAAGGAACAACAAAAAAAAATTCAACTCAATCGGATCTAAGGTGTGGTCTCTAGAAAATCATAAAGATTCGAAGCGTTTAATATTAAAGAAGTGCAACATTGCTTAGATTGCACTCCTTAAAATGTTATTTTTGCTCATATTACAAGGACACAATTTTTATATGTTATATACAACTTATATGTTGCCTTGCAGCAGTTTTGGATTTTTTTTGAAACGATTTGCTATTTTCTAACTATTAAATGAATTTCTAGGTACTTATTCTTAGTATTTACTCCTACACTTGTAAAATCAATAACAATATCAAAAACTTGTCCAACAATTATAAAAGTTGTCATAGAGTCCTTTTATAGGTGTCTAACCTTCTCATAAAAAATTCAATGCATTTCAAAAAAATTAGATTATACATTGTTCATAAACTATACATTTCTCATACTTCATATACATCTTAAGGCAAACTTTGATATTTGTACATCATAAAACTTATTTTTTCTCAAATGAGATATAAATATTTTTTACATGTTTTATACTGCATATAAGTTTCCATGGAGGAGTTTAGGAAGTTTTTGAAATGATTTGCTATTTTCTATGAATTAAATGAATTTTCAGCACTTAAAAATCAATTTTCATACAACTATTTTTTATTTTTATATTATTTTTTTGATATTTTTTCTGGAAACTAGTGAATGTAAGAAACTACCACAACAATTTTCATCCTAATTAGATCAAAGGTGTGGTCTATAGAATTTTTTGAACATTCGGCACGATTAATATATGAGGAGTGCATCAGTCCTTCAGCCACAAGCAGTAGTGTGGTGCAGTGGTAAGGGGAGTTACGCGCGAAGCCAGAGGTCACGAGTTCGAATCATGAAAAATGCAACAAGTGCAAAAAATTGTGTAGTTGGAGATGATGGTGCCTGGTTCATGGGGGTGGCCTCCCATGTGGTTAAAATTTTTTTTGCACCCGTTTAACATTTTTATTTAATTTTTGAAATTCGGTTTTTGAATTTTTTTCACAGCCGGTTTATGTAAAAAACCGGCTGTGAAAATGATTTTCACAGCCGGTTAAAAACCGACTGTGAAAAGTCGATTTTCAGCGCCACTTTATTAGCGCCACTTTTGAAAACCGGCTGTGATAGGCCCAACCGAACCGGCTGTGATAAGCCCTGTGTAGCAGTGGAGCTTCTTCACCACGCGACTGTCCACAATTTCCTCCTCGAGCTTGCACAGGCTGGCGACAAGTCCATTGATGCGCATGGCGACATGACCGACGCTCTCCTCGTCACGAAATGCCAGCGTCTCAAACTGCTTCATGAGACGCTACACGCTCGCGGCCTTCATGTGGTTGACACCAGCGTGCATCTTCTTCACTACATCCCAGGCCTCCTTCGCCGAATCCTTCACGGCGAGCCCGACCTTCAACTCTGCCGGCACGGTGCAGATGATCGTGGCCAGCGCGTGCCGGTCCTTGGCTCGATCTTTGCTCGTTGCCTCCACCGTGTCCCACTGCTCCAGCACCTCCAAGCTCACCCACATCACCATGGACCACTCATGGTAGTTGGACTCCAACACACACACTACACACACACACACACACACACACCATGGAACATACCATGGCATGTTTAACCTAACAACAGCCCCTACAATCCATGTTAGTTGCAGTTCATCACAGATCAGTCGTGCAATCTTCAAATTTAAGGGATCAGTATTCAGTTGTGATCGCCATGTTTCAGTGTTTCCCTGAGGGTCACCTTAGAACTGAGCGCTCATTCCTGGTGTTATCTAATCTTCATTTTGTAAATATTTTTTAGTGTTATCATTTTTTGGTGTTCAGTGTTAACTTTCACCTTATGTGTCCTTTTTCTATACAAAAGGTTCCCACATTTTATTCCATTTTGGAGATAAAACTTCAAGTTCAAAAGCATCCACGTAATCGAAGCATCTCCGCTATAATCTAGTATAGCATCGGGATCATTGCCAGAAACCTGTGAACTAATGGAACTAAATGTTTGAGGCATGACAGAAGTTGATGATGCGAATGCTTCCATCCCTCCGAACTTCTTGTTAGATGAGCAGCAGGAGTTTGCACCTAGTTCAGTCTTGGAAGCTCTCTTGCCTAGGACTCCAGTCCTCTGATAACCATCTCAAGTTGCTCGATGTCCTCATCTCTACCATGTATCTTCCATCTTCATAGGCCATTCCTAGTGGAAGTTTCATTCAATTTCCAAGTGTGACATGTCACCTAAAGATGCTTTGGTTTCATGAATGAAACAAGGCCTACAACGCACAGTTTGTTTTATGTTTTCATAGGCTACTTGTTGTATTTTAGTGCACTGCAGATGATTGGGTAAAGTCTAAAGAAATGAAACCCTCTAGACCCCAATGGCCATTGTCCCTACAATCCAGGTGACCAAGTTATGGTTCATCATAAATCAATCGTGATCAGTATTTAGTTGTGAATTTTGTTTTTGAAAGATTGGCAGTAGCACTGCCTAGTCATTTAAGTTAGAGAAATCAAGCTAGTTTTACAATAAGTCTATTACATTAATGCTAGATGAACTCTTACGAAAACTAAACATTAAGGATTAAGCAACTAAAACAACGCTGGGCTACACAGGCCTTGTTCCTCATTGCTATCTCTTCCTTGATCAGCCACACAACCTGCCTGGGTTGCAAGATTAACCTTCAAAAATTCTGCAATACCTCTGCTTCCAAATGTTCTAGACAGTGTACATCATCACTGCTGCTTTCAATCGTCTTGTTCCTTTGTTCAGTGCTATATATCAAGGATTTGTTCCACCATTCTTCAATGCTGACCTTCTATACTGGCACTTGTACCATGTCCCTGCATCATCTTCTGGTGCATTACCACATCTCCATTGCGAACGGGCAGTGAAGGCACAGATGGTCAGCTGTTTCAGGCTGCTGATGACACAATGCACACATTGGATTGCACGGTCAGTTTCTGGAGATGAGTTTGTCAGCCATGAGTTCTTTGTTCTGCATGAGAATCCATGCAAAAAAACCTATGTTTTCCCTCCGCGTGTGCACTCCATATATATAGCATTCCTGTTGAAGGTGCAATAGAAGCCACTGAATTGTGTATTGTACGCAGATCTTGTTGAGTACTCTCCAGTCTCCATCAGCTGTCCATCTCCAAGTGATTTTATCCCTGTCCTCATTCAATGCCACTTCAGACACCAAATGCCATAGCTGCACAAATTTCACCATTTCCTGCACCAAGCTCATCCTCCATAAATACCTCTGGTCCAGCTGTGATGCTGCAGTTTCTCTCTGGCCACTCTATTCTTCCGCCATGCTAACTTGTACAAGTTAGGCGCCAAGTCCCTTGGAGCCTTGCCGTTGAGCCAGGTCGCATGCTAGAACTTAGCTGTGCATCCACCCTCAATGCATGGTTACAATAGTACAAGTTCGGAACAAACTTCTATCTACTGGTGGGGGAGTGTAACGAAAATGGCTCTATGTGCCATTTATATTGTGATTTTGGTGATTGAATGACAACATAGTCATTGGGACTAACAAGTTTGTTAAGTGATTTACATAGAAAATTACATCCCAAGAATGATTCCAATGCATAGCCAAAAACTAGAGATAGTCTTATTTTGAAGTATTTATGATATGGTATTGGCATATGAAAACATGGAAACGGTGTACTAGTTGGAAGTATACGGCGTTCAAAGGATCCAGAAGAAAGGCTACGACGTATGATCCAGTGTTACTGTGCTGATACAGGGTGGATGATACGCCGTTCAAGACATAGTCAAGTTAAAGTCAGGGTTTGCAAGACACTACACGGCGTACTACACTCCAACCCCCGGCAGACAAACGGCGTACAAGTTATATAGGGACGATGTCTAGTGAAGATGGAGGAAAGGCCACGGCGTATGAAATGCCGATTATTGGCGTACATGTTCAGAAGCATACGGCGTGTGCAGATAGCTGTTGGAAAAGGGAATCCGACCATTGGAAAAGTACAAGGCGTATTATACGCCGATGGGGGAAAAGCACACGGCGGAACATACAGTGTTCACGGTTTTTGTGCAGTTTTGGGTAACGGCTAGTTGAGCCCTTTGGGCTATAAATACCCACCCCATTCGGCCATTTGGAGTTGCTGGAGTCCAGAGAAGTTCATCTACACCTACAAGACATCCAAGCCACCATTTGTGCTACATAGATCATCCATAGTGAGTGAGAGAGCTAGGATAGCCCTAGTGAGTGAGTTGCAAGGTGTTGAGCCTTGTGCTTGGTTCTAGAGTGAACCAACACTTGTAATCTTGGTGTGTCGGCCCCTTGGAGTCTTGGTGACTCGCCGGCAAGTCTTCGACCCTCCGGCTTGGTGGAGCGGCGGACGACGACATTGTGCGGAGGAAGAGGAGACCCCCTTCCTTGGTGGAGAAGCTCCGTAGTGGAGGCGGCGTCAAGATCTCCGAGAGAGTAGGTTAATGAGAGCAAGGTCTTGGTGACTTGCTCATCGTCCCTCTTGAGGAGCCTTTGTGGCGAGCTCAAGGCCTTGATCGAGAAGAAGACTTGGTGACCGGGAGCACATCCTTTGTGGAGCTCCAACGTGGAGTAGGCGTAAGCCGAACCACGGGATAAATTTTCGTGTCAAGTTTGCATCTCTCTAACCCTTTAAGCTTCCGCATTTCATACTTGCAATTTATGTGCCTTTGCCTTTCTAGAGTAGTATCTTGATAGGATTGGCTCTAGGTTGCCAAACTCTTTGGATGGGTGCAAACACTAGAAGAAAACCTTAGTTGCACATCTAGATAACCTGTCTTAGTTTCATATTGTGCAAGAAGGCATGTGTTAGGTTAAGTTTTTCGAAAGCCTAATTCACCCCCTCCCCCTCTTAGGCTATCACGAACATCGATTTCTTTCAGAGAGTTCCAACCCAAGGTCTGTCTGCATCAGTCCACTCATACCATAACCACGTTAGTCTTAAAACTCTACTAAATAAGTAGAGGTCCAGTATCCCCAATCCTCCAAACTTCTTTGGCCTCTTGGCTTTACCCCACTGAACCAAACAATATCCCCCATTTGCTTGGGCCACCCCTTTCCATAAGATGTCTATCTTTTTAATAATATCCATTGCAAGTATGAAGAGAAGATGAGAAAATGGATCTCCTTACCTCAGGCCCCGTCAATGTCTGAACCATCTTCCCCTCGTTCCATTCAGTAGTACCATCGATGATGTTGATGTAAGTAAATTTGAGACCCATCATCCAGATCACCTGTGGATCACCTGTGAAAACCTTTTTTTTTCTTTTATCACCTGCTTTATTCCTCACAGCGAAGTATTCATGGACCTCCCTTAATCATCGCAAGCACAATAGAGATGCATTTGCACAACAGCACAAGTACAGTTATTCCCAGCACCGTTCCATCACTACCGGAAACTCGAAGTTTGCTGTGTGCAATCTATCGAGCACACGACAAAGTGCCTCTTTGCCGTGTGTCAAAAAATGCACACGGGCAAAGTATGGCTTTGCCTTGTGCTTCTTTTTGGCACACGGCAAAGCCATACTTTGCCGTGTGCTTTTTTTTTGGCACAAAAGCCCTACTTTGCTGTGTGTATTTCTTTGGCATACGGCAAAGTCATGACTTTGCCGTATGCTTTTTTTGGCACACAGCAAAGATATAGTTTGCCATGTGTTTTTTTTTGTGGCACATGGCAAAGTCATAATTTAAAGCACATTTTGAAGTAGTAAATCAATTCAAATTAAAAAGTTTTGAACTATAAAGTTATATAACTTCTCAAGATGTACAACTTTTAGTTTGGTCATTTCTTAAAACAATAGTAACATTGTTCACAAAATTTATATCTCTCATATAGTTTTCTGAAACTAGAAGAGAGATATATAAGATTTGTGAACAATATTACTACCACTATGTCGGATGAACAAATGACATACATAAAAGTTGTATATCTTCAGAAGTTATACAACTTTATAGTTGAACTCTTTTTAATTTGAATTAATTTTGCCAATGAAAAGTACGTTTGTAGTTCTCAAATTTGAAATTTGAGTTTTTCCAAATGACCTCGGATGGAGAAACAGTCAAAATGAGAGTTGTAGATCATAATAAGTTATGAAACTTTGTAGTTGACAACTTTTTTATTTGAAATCATCTTGTCAACAAAAACTAAGTTTGAATTTTCTCAAATTTGAAATTCAAATTTTGCAAATGACCTTGGATGGAGAAACTACCAAAATGAAAAATGTAGATTTCAAAAAGTTAAGAAACTTTTTAGTTGACAACTTTTTAATTTGAATTCGTTTCACTACCAGAATACCCCCTCTATAGCTATGTCATATTTAGAGGTAGACACATTTTATTTCATTTTTTTAGCTTTGTAGGCACGCTTTCAAAAAGCGTATTTGGAGCATCTTCGTATGGACCGTGTTAGACTTTGTAGAAACGACTTCTTTAAGCATGTCTATGACAGAAACAACGTTTCATAGAAACGTTTGATGCATGTGTATTCACATTGATATAATTTTATAGACGCATATATATAACATGCCTATAGTGCTGCAGTTACGTAGTATAGTAACACTTCATTGTGTGTTAACAAATATTGAGACAATCTTCTAGATACATTTATAAAACATGTCTACTAATTTATAAAAATAAAAAAATATTTAAGACTTAAGAAGAACTGTACACAATTTTTCATGTGAAATATGTTTGTGTAGTGTGTAGGATTCGAACCTAAGATCTCTCGCTTTACACATAGCTTCCTTACCATCTCACCTACACAATGAATGTGACTTACGTGAGACATGTTTTCCTTTTGAGTTCACCCATGAGGAACCCTTTAGTACACTTATTTGATATGCTTTAAGATGTGCCTACATGCTAGTCATGATTAAAACAGAATCTAGGCACAAGTGAGAGTGTGGTACAGTAGTAGAGGAGGTTACGTGCGAGGGAGAGGTCGCGGGTTCGAATCCCGTGTAGCGCGCGAATTTTCCGCAAAAGATGGCGCGACTCCCGCAAAAAAAAATTCAGGGGCCTTCCCACATTGAAAAAAAATTCCTATTTTTTCATATTTGTTTCTGTTCGACAAAAAAAAACAAAGTTCCCTTTGCCGTCATGCCTCGCTGCCATGCGCGCTTTGCCGTGGGCGTACGGCAAAGGAGGAGATTCCGGTAGTGAATAACATGATCTTCACCATGTTCCTTGGAACTGATACTAGGTTGGTCTCATCTGTATGGATAGATACTCATTGACCAGATCGGGGTCTAGCTGTTGTCAACCAAATCTGCTGGGTCTTTCGCCTCGTCTCACATGACAGTGTATTTAAGTATCAACGGTTCTTTTATGATCATTTCAACTTCGTCAGTGATGGCAGACTTAATTATCTCGATCGTGGTCATTGCTTCCTTCACCATGCATGTCTGACTGTGTTACCCTTGTAAACAGAGCAGACACTAGGTTTTTCCTAGAAGATACTCCCTCTGTCTTGTGATACAAGGCATTCTAGCAACTTTTGGACATTAAGGGAGACCAGAAAAGACACGTGTACACTCTGATACCTTCTCATTTATGACCTGTAATTAAAACTAAATCTATAATTACGCTCTAGAGAAATGAATAGAAAAGGTAAGTATCAAGTGGAGAGCCATGGAAAATAATTAAATGATTTCCTTTAATACTTGTCCGAAAGTCTTAAGATGCCTTGTATTCGAGTACAAATTTTGAAACTCTTCAATACCTTATATTCCAAGACGGAGGGAGTACAATTAATAAACTTGTTGTACATGTTTTTAGTAAAACTCAGAATTGTGGGTTGTAGAAAACAGGATGTGTTTATCCAAGTGGCAGATACGGGAAACAAGCAATGCTTTATAGAAATAGGCTAAGTCTGATTTAAAGAAACTACTTTTCATAAAACTAGAGTTCCAAACAACCCCTTAGATATTGTTGTCTTGTTGTTCTATCGCACCTTCTCACTGTTTTTTGTGCTTTCTTATTTGTGATCTCTTAGGGTTTCCGATGAAGCAGACAAAGACTGTTGACATCTTCCAGGCACAGGAGGATGATAAAGATGGCGAGACCATGAAATATAGGCTCCCTCAAGATAATTTCTCCTAGCTATGCTTCCCATTGCAAACTGTGATATGAAATGTGAGACAACTTATTATTACCATTTCTTCCCATTATTACACACACACACACACACACACATATGGATTGGATGCCATATGTCTCTGAGGGTACATGGATCTACCAGCCCGTAGCTACAATGCCCACATGGTGGAATAACCTTAGGTTCATCTATCACTCCAATGACACCAAGTCTATGAACATACTTAAGATCAAAAGAGCTCCTTTCTCCATCATCGAGAAGTAGCTGATTGCAATGTTTCTTCTTGTTGTAGGTGACAACCAATGGTTCTAGTGCATCTTACTTACAATTAGACAGTCAATGAAAATTAGCTATTGTTGGCGGTGGTCGTTAGTGGTACACTTTTAGTGCTATTTTGGTGGTGTTTTTGGCACTTGAAATAACCCCGTTTCCGTATATGTGTTGTGTTTTGGAGCATGTTGTGTTTTTGCAGGAAAATGCCCAATTTGGGGCATTTATATTCAAAGCCCAAAACTAACTACGAGCCCAAAGGAATCGAGCCTAGCGGAAGGAGCCCAACCAATGGACCATGTGGGCTTTCATAGCCCAACTCATGGTCCTAGGTGTCCACATTCAATGAACCTTGGGCATGAGAGACTTAAGCTTGAAGGAATTGGAGATTTGAAAAGTTATCCACGAGATAAAGTCAACCTCAAAGATATTCACGCAACCCAGGACAACATGATCTTTCGATGTAGATTCGGAAATCTAAATGGCCTCTAATGACAAAACATTGAATACCAAAGTTGTAGCCATCACCGAGATCTTGGATATGGATATATGAGAAGCATAATTAGGAATATATATGGAGCTAGGAGATATGGCCCCTGAAATGCATGCTGCGCAGAGAAGTCCGGAATCAGACATATGAATACCAAAGTTGGAGACAATTTCATGCTACTCAATTTAGATTCTGAGTTTGCCCGATTTGGTGTCCGGACGTGGGAGATATGATGTCGGGAAGGCAGGGTTGTGAATTACGAAAATCTGGACGAGTCAAATCTTATGGAATCCAAGTTTGCTTAACTCCCAAGTCCCAAGCAAGGATCTCGTGGAAGGGAAGGTGGAGCACGCCCCAAGGCTCTCTTATGGTATAAATACAACCCCCTAGGAGCCCTCAAGGGGGATTCAGACACATCTATCAGAACTCGGTGAAACCTAGGGCATACACCAAAGGGAGACGACGGCCGCCGCAAGTCCTCGAAGTTTTCTAGGGGATGGCTTAGGCCAATCCTAACCGACATGGCCTCCCTGCATGGTTGTGCCATGGCGGAGTTCATGAGCTAGTTGGAGTCATCAATGGTATGTACTCGACGGTGATGATCCATACACATTTATTATATAAGTAATGTTCTTCATGTCATCCGATCTTTTAGCGACTCAATATCTCCTTCTATGGTTTCTACCTATCATGAATATGATTGTTCCTTAGTCTAATACATGGTTAGACTGTTTTATGTAATCATGGTGATTAGATCTAGTGTGTTGACCCTTCATGACATCTAGACACGTTCACTTGTGGACGTGCCCTTGTAACTAACCACGCCGATAAGGAGTACCGTGACAGGGTGTGATCCCGTGTAAGGTGGCATTCTCGGGAGGATGATCGTAGGTAAGAGTTTAAAGATTGCTTTGGATGAGATGCATGATGTGCTTGCTCTTATTGGCTAGAACTACAACTAGAAGGCGATAGGCTCGTTTACCCTTTTGGTTGCGCTTTATCTTTGCCTATGTTCATGGGTGTGATCAACCTACACTTCACTCACATCTTATAGGTTCACCCTTTATATGCAATCTATGCTTCATGTTAGGATAGATCCGTTAGATTAGATGGGAAACCCTAGTAAGTTCATTGCCGATCCACAGATTGATAACCTTTGATGGAATACTCCAAGGGAAAAGCTACGATGATCTGCGCTTGCGGTTCCCAATTGGCGCGTCTAAGGGCCGTCGATAGCTATTTGAAAGAAGTCTTCAATCATGTGTTGATTTATGTTATTTCCTTGCTTGTTTTTCATTCTCATTGCATAGATGAGGTGGTACATGGTTTATTGTGGGAGGGTGCTCGATGTGTATGCTGATTGGAAGTCCTGCCAGAAGCAAGTTTCTAGGTATCGTCATGCTTTCTACCAAGAGTTTAAATCAAGAGACGAGACAATGATGGCTTACCATAAGTTTTTGTCAGAAAAGACAACAGGAAATGATCTAAAGGTAGCTTTGCAACTCAAGCAGACCAACAGGGCATTTGGTTTTGTGAAGTATGTCATTTTGATCATGATACTTATGGAGATCATATTACTCTTGGTTAAGTTCTATGGAGTGTAGGCCAATTTCCTTGAGGAAACTAGGATAGCACATTCTGCAACAATGATTCATGGTGACTGATCGTGTAATGTTGACTTGAGTTAATGATATGGTACATCACTTGTTTGTTTCCAACTTATTTCTACTTTAGCAGTACAACAACATGGTACACACACACACACACAAAAACATATATGTCATGGACACACGAGACATTAGATGTCACACAAACGTGTGTAGAGAACACTTAGATGCCACACACACACACACACACACACACACACACACACACACGCACACACACAGAGAGAGAGAGAGAGAGAGGACACTTGGATTGGATGCCATACCACGCAAGGGCACATGGATTTGCCAGCCCTAGTAGCTACACGCACTTCAGGCGAGGGAGCAAATGCTTGTGCTTCAACAAGAGTTTGACAAACTCAGGGTAGTGGTCATAGCAGCTTGAGGACTTGCCTATAGACAAACAAGCAGTACACGTTATCCTAACTTAGTCAGAAATAGCAGGCATTGATTCCTTTGTTTATGACTAGAATTTGTACCTTTCTGTGAATATTGACTTCGAGTTAATGTCTGGGCTAACTTTCAGTTTGATTTCGCATATTTCTTGTATTGGCATTGACATTTGATGCTAGAAATTGATTTGATTTCTCATATATATTTTCTTGGTATTGAATTTTACAACAAGAACTAGTTGTACTTCTAGTTTGACATTAATGTTTGCGGCTAGGTCAGTTCTGTTTACACATATTTCTTGTCTTGGCATTGATGTTTGTGGTAAGTATTGTATGTCCATCATTGAATAATTCTTGTGTGGCTGATGGTTGTGTTAACTTGTGTAGATTTATCCAGTTTTCTGGTTATGGGTCATGTATATCTTGTCCTGTCACATGAGCATTTGGGTTTTCGTGAGCTCTAGATCTGATGAATATGAGTTGAATTACGAGTTTCCCTTCTAAGCAATAGAATATGGTCCATGATGTGATTTGGCACTTAGTGGTGCATCATAAAATTTCACAGTAGTGCAATTTTTGTAATCTTATGAACAAATGACCGATGACTCTCACAACTTGTTCTAATTCACATACTTCTCTGTTTCATTATTATTGACATGGATCTTGCTACTAGACGACATCAAGTGATAGTTAGTGAGTGCATCACAAGCTGTTGTTATCAGTGCAAGCATAGTGGTTTAGGTGCTGGATCATGTGTCACCCAAGCCCCTATGCTGGGATAACCTTAGGTCATCTATCACTCCGATGACACCGAGTGTGTGAACACACTTAAGATGAAAAGATCTCCTTTTTCCATCATCGAGGAGTAGGTGATTGCAATGTTTCTTCTTGCTATAGGTTACAACCAAAGGTTCTAGTGCATCTTACTTACAATTAGACAGTCAATGAAAACAAGCTATTTCCAAGAAGCCTTCAATCATGTATTAATTCATGTTATTTCCTTGCTTCTTTTTCATTCTCATTGCAGAGATGAGGTGGTATATGGCTTATTGTGGGAGGGTGCCCAGTGTGTATGCTAATTGGAAGTCTTGCCAGAAGCAAGTTTCTAGGTACAATCATGCTTTCTACCAAGAGTTTAAATCAAGAGATGAGGCAATGATGTCTTACCATAAGTTTTTGTCAGAAAAGGCAAAAGGATATGATCTAAAGGCAGCTTTGAAACTGAAGCAAACCAATAGGGCATTTGGATTTGTGAGGTATGTCATGTTGATCATGATACTTATGGCAATCATATTACTCTTGGTTAAGTTCTATACAGTGTAGGCCAAATCCAATTTCCTTGAGGAAACTTGGTTAGCACATTTTTGCAACAATGATTCATGGTGAATGATCGTGTAATGTTGACTTGAGTTAAGGATGTGGTGGATCACCTGTTTGTTTCCAACTTATTTCTACTTTAGCAGTACAAAAACAATAATTTATGAAACAGTCAAAATGAGAGTTGTAGACCACAATAAGTTATGAGACTTTGAAATTGACAACTTTTTTATTTGAAATCATCTTGTCAACGAAAACTAAGTTTGAATTTTCTCAAATTTGAAATTCCAATTTTGTAAACGACGTCAGATGGAGAAACTACTAAATGAAAAATGTAGGTTTCAGAAAGTAATGAAACTTTTTAGTTGACAACTTTTTAATTTGAATTCATTTAGGGCCTCAAATAAGCAATTTACTCTCAATTTAGTATAATATGGGAGGAATCAAAACAGAATCTAGGCACAAGTGAGAGTGTGGTGCAGTAGTAGAGGAGGTTACGCGCAATGGAGAGGTCACGTGTTCGAATCCCACCAGCCGTGTAGCGTGCGAATTTTCCGCAAAAGATGGCGCGACTTTCGCAAAAAAAACATTCAGGGGCTTTCCCACATTGAAACAAATTTCCATATATTTTCATATTTGTTTCTATTTGAAAAAAAACAAAGCTCCCTTTGCCATCATGCCTGGCTGCTGTGCGCGCTTTGCCATGGGCGGCGCACGGCAAAGCCTTTGCCGTGTGTATTTGGGGCTTTGCCGTGTGTCCCTGGCACACGACAAAGGAGGAGATTCCGGTAGTGAATAACATGATCTTCACAATGTTGCTTGGAACTGATACTAGGTTGGTCTCATCCGTATGGACATATACTCATTGATCTAATCGGGGTCTAGCTGTTGTCAATCAAATCTGCTGGGTCTTCCGCCTCGTCTCGCATGACAGTGTATTTAAGTATCAACGGTTCTTTATGATCATTTCAACTTCGTCAGTGATGGCAGACTTAATTATATCGATTGTGGTCATTGCTTCCTTCACCATGCATGTCTAACTGTGTTACCCTTGCAAACAGAGCAGACACTAGGTTTTTGCTAGAAGATACTCCCTCTGTCTTGTGATACAAGGCATTCTAGCAACTTTTGGACGGATTAAGGGAGACAAGAAAAGACACGTGTACACTCTAATACCTCCTCATTTACGACCTGTAATTAAAACTATTTATGATTAAGCTCTAGAGAAAACGAATAGAAAAGGTAAGTATCAAGTGGAGAGCCATGGAAAATTAAATGATTTCCTTTAATTCTTGTCTGATAGTCTTAAGATGCCTTGTATCCGAGTATAAATTTTGAACTCTTCAATGCCTTATATTCCAAGATGGAGGCAGTACAATTAATAAACTTGTTGTACATGTTTTTAGTAAAACTCAGAATTGTGGGTTGTAGAAAACAGGATGTGTTTATCCTTGTGGCAGATACGGGAAACAAGCAAGGCTTTATAGAAATAGGCTAAGACTGATTTAAAGAAACTACTTCAGATAAAACTAGAGTTCCAGACAACCCCTTAGATATTGTTGTCTTGTTGTTCTATCGCACCTTCTCACTGTTTTTTGTGCTTTCTTATTTGTGATCTCTTAGGGTTTCCGATGAAGCAGACAAAGATTGTTGACATCTTCCAGGCACAGAAGGATGATAAAGATGGCGAGACCATGAAATATAGGCTCCCTCAAGATAATTTCTCCTGGCTATGCTTCCCATTGCAAACTGTGATATGAAATTCAAGACAATTTATTATTACCATTTCTTGATTATTACACACACACACACACACACACACACACACACACACACACACACACACACACACACACACACACACACACACACTGGATTGGATGCCATATGTCTCTGAGGGTACATGGATCTACCAGCCCGTAGCTACAATGCCCACATGGTGGAATAACCTTAGGTTCATCTATCACTCCAGTGACACCAAGTCTATGAACATACTTAAGATCAAAAGAGCTCCTTTCTCCATCATCGAAAAGTAGGTGATTGTAATGTTTCTTCTTGTTGTAGGCTACAACCGAAGGTTCTGGTGCATCTTACTTACAATTAGACAGTCAATGAAAATTAGCTATTGTTGGCGGTCGTTAGTGGTACAATTTGGTGCTATTTTGGTGGTGTTTTTGGACCAATTCATATACTAACCCACCACTTGGCACTTGAAATAACCCTGTTTTCATATATGTGTTGTGTTTTTGCAGCATGTTATGTTTTTGCAGGAAAATGGCCCAATTTGGGGCATTTATATTCAAAGCCCAAAACTAACTACGAGCCCAAAGGAATCGAGCCTAGCGGAGGGAGCCCAACCAATGGACCATGTAGGCTTTCATAGCCCAACTCATGGTCCTAGGTGTCTACATTCAATGAACCTTGTGCATGAGAGACTTAAGCATGAAGGAATTGGAGATTTGGAAAGTTATCCACGAGATCAAGTCAACCTCAGAGATATTCGCGCAACCCTGGATAGCATGATATTTTGGTGTAGATTCAGAAATCTAAATGGCCTCTAATGACAAAACATTGAATACCAAAGTTGTAGCTATCGCCGAGATCTTAGATTTGGATATATGGGAAGCATAATTTGGAATATGGAGAAAGAAGATATGGCCCCCGAAATGCATGCTGCGCAAAGAAGTCCGGAATCAGACAGATTGTCTTCCGATGCTGTTTTGTGGATCTTATCTACATTTTCAAGGAAATTGATGAGTACCAAAGTTGGAGGCAATTTTGTGCTACACAATTTATATTATGAGTTTGCCTGATTTGGTGTCCGGACATGGGAGATATGACGTCGGGAATGCGGGGCTACGAATTAGGAAAATCTAGGCAAGTCAAATCTTATAGAAACCAAGTTTGCTTAACTCCCAAGCAAGGATCTCGTGGAAGCAGTGGTGAAGCCACGTTGGCTGTGGGTGGTGCACATGCACCACCCTAAAACAACAAATTCAGTATTAAAAAGCATATTTTGACTAGCAAATTAGCAAATTTCTACGTGTTTACACTAGTGTGCACCACCCTAAATTTTAGTGTAGCTTCGCCCCTGCATGGAAGGGAAGGTGGAGCACGCCCTAAGGCTCTCCTAGGGTATAAATACAACTCCCTAGGATCCCTCAAGGGGGGATTCAGATCCATCCACCAGAACTCGGTGAAACCTAGGGCATACAACAAAAGGAGACGACGACCGCCGCAAGTCCTCGAAGTTGTCTAGGGGATGGCTTAGGCCAACCCTAGCCGCCATGGCCTCCCTGTGTGGTTGTGCCATGGCGGAGTTCATGAGCTAGTTGGAGTCATCAATGGTATGTACTCGGTGGTGATGATCCAAACATATCTATTATATAAGTAATGTTCTTCATGTCATCTGATCTTTTAGCGACTCAATATCTCCTTCTATGCTTTCTACCTATCATGAATATGATTGTTCCTTAGTCTAATACATGGTTAGACTCTATAGCATGCTTTATGTAATCATGGCGAATAGATCTAGGGTGTTGACCCTTCATGATATCTAGACACGTTCACTTGTGGACGTGCCCTTATAACTAACCACGCTGATAGGGAGTACCGTGGCAGGGTGTGATCCCGTGTAAGGTGGCGTTCTCGGGAGGATGACCGTAGGTAAGAGTTTAAAGATTGCTTTGAATGAGATGTATGATACGCTTGCTCTTATTGGCTAGAACTACAACTAGAAGGCGATAGGCTCGTTTACCCCTTTGGTTGTGCTTTATCTTTGCCTATGTTCATGGGTGTGATCAACCTACACTTCACTCACATCTTATAGGTTCACCCTTTATATGCAACCTATGCTTTATGTTAGGATAGATCTGTTAGATTAGAATGGAAACCCTAGTAAGTTCATTGCCAATCCATGGATTGATAACCATGGATGGAATACTCTAACGGAAAAGCTACAATGATCCATGCGCTTGCGGTTCACAATTGGCGCGTCTAAGGGCCGTCAGCAGCTATTTGAAAAAGTCTTAAATCATGTGTTGATTTATGTTATTTCCTTGCTTGTTTTTCATTCTCATTGCAGACTTGAGGTGGTATGTGCACTACTACAGAAACCATTTTTCTAGTCACTATTTTCACAACCGGTTTTTAAAAACCGGCATTGAAACATTTTTACAGCCGGTTTTTATTTTGATGGGCTCAGTTGCTATTGAAACCGGCTGTGAAAATGATTTTCACAGCCGGTTCGTGGCTCAAACCGACTGTGTAAATGCCAACGATTTTCACAGCCGGTTTGGGCTATGAACCGGCTGTGAAAACACATTTCCACAGCCGGTTTGTTTTTTCCACCGGCTGTGAAAAAAATGAGAAAAACCTTCTCCACCCGTGAAAAAGATGGGTTCTGAGATTCGAACCCGAGACCTGACCTGCACTCGGACACCCCGCTGCCTTACCACTGGACTACATGTCCAACAGTGGTTGAAAGGGCGTTACATATGTTTTATATCATGAGGAATGCGAGAGAGCCAAAATTGAAAAATGTAGCCAAAATTGATCCTTTTTATTTGGCTTGTTTTCTTACATTTAAGTAGAGAATTGAATTATCCCTAGCAAACATTTGAAATTTTAAGAGGATGGATTCGTGAATTTTAAGAGCAAACATATGCCAAATTTTAATTGAATTTGTAAAAAAAGGTCGAATTTAAATTTTAAAAGTAACCCAAACAAATTCGGATGAAAATTTTACCAACATCAAAATTGTAGGTCTCAAAGAGTTCTACAAGTTTGTTGTTGACAAGTTTTTGATTTGTAAAGATGACCTATATAAAGTTTGTTGTTGACAAAAAATAGTATCTAGATTTAAGTTTTTGGAACAATAAATGATGTCAAATGAAAAAGTCATGAATACCAAAGATTCATAACTCATCAAGATCTACAAACTTTATATAGGTCATTTTTCCATTTGAGAAAGTGATTACAACATGTAGTATAAATTTGACAAACCCCTAACATAGTTCTAGGAACTATGTTAGGGGTTTGTTAAATTTGTACCACATGTTGTAAACTTTGTCAAATGAAAAAATGACCTAAATAAAGTTTGTAGATCTTGATGAGTTATGGATCTTTGGTATTCATTACTTTTTCATTTGACATCATTTAGTGTTCCAAAAACTTGAATCTAGATACTATTTTTTGAAATTCAAGATTGTTCAAACTTTGTCAAATGGAGTAATGACCTATATAAATTTTGTAGATCTTGATGAGTTAAGAATCTTTGGTATTCATGACTTTTTCATTTGACATCATTTAGTACCCCAAAAAAATATTTGAATCTCTCAAAATTTGAAAATTCAAATTTAAATAGTTCAATCTAACTCGAATGGGGAAATCACCAAAACAACACTTGTAGATATCGATGATATCTACACTTTTGTATTCACAACTTTGTCATTTGAAATCATTTTTGATATCATTTGAATTTAATACTTTTGTACCATTAAAAGAAAATATATAAAAAAAGAGTGCTGTGGGTGTAGAATTCTGATTTGGGCCGTTATGCACGTTGGCCCAAATAAGTGATCCGGACGATCTGATCCGTCCAAAATCCATCCAACGGCAGAAACCCTAGCCCTAATTCCTTCACCCCGCCCACCGCTCGCCTCTTCCCTCCTGGCGCCGCTACTCCCTCCTCGCCCGCGCCGCTTCCCTCCCCCGCCCGCGCCGCCGCATCCCTCCCCCGCTCGCGCCGTCGTTCCCTCCCCTCCGCGCCTTCGCTCCACGCCACCGGACGCGCGCCTCCACCCTGCACGGCTCCACCCCCCGGCGCCGGCCCTGCGCCTGCACAGCTCCACCCCACCGCCGCCGGCCCCGAGCTTCCATGGCTCCACCCTGCCGCCACCGGCCCCGCGCCTCCACGGCGCCTCGGAGCCGCTTGGGCACGCAGCCTCAATCCGGGCTGCCCCTAGAGCTCGTCGGCTTGCTGCTTCAGAGCTGCTCGAGCTCCCCTATCCGCGCGTAGAGGTGGACTCTCTCTTTCTCTTCCTTTCTCCTTGTCCCCTCTCCTCTCTTGGCCTATATCTCCTTATTTAGATACTCAGACATGGTGGAAGCACCACGAGCCTAGATCCGGTGCCCTGCGCCATGCTCCCCATCATGTTGGTCAACTGCATCATGCTCCCCATCATGAGGTTATTGTAATTGAAGTTCTGACCTCCTTCATTTCGTTTATCCAGTGTCGATCTGGAGCTGAAAGACTGGAGGAGCCTGGGGAAAGATGCAGCGCACTTGGTCAAGAACGCTGTATTGTCCTTGTCACTCAAGGTAAGCTGCAATAGATAGTATGATGTCTAATGTATGAGCTTGCAGATCAGCACTTTGCTAGTGCTTTGAAAATCAGTTCATTCAAAGACAATAGCTGGTTGTTATTAAATATCTAAACTTGCATCCTTTTGTTTTCCCCAAGGTAAACAACATCTTATAATCATAAATAGAAGACTGCTAGTATTAGTATTTATTCTGCCTGTAGCCTTGAATCTCCAGTGATCTAAGTTTCCATCACAAATATTGCCTGTTGATAAGTATCTGGTGATGTGCTCTTTGCAGGTTGAAGATCAGATGCAGCAAGGAACAACCAGCTAGAAGAGATGGATTGAGGATCAGATGTAACCAGTAGCAAGCTTAATTTCTGGTACATTTGCTGGAACTTTGTTGTTTCTGTTTCTGGAACTTGCTGGACGAAATCAGTACACTGGAGTACTGGATGAAATCATGTAATGATAAATGCTCTATTCTATAACTAGCTTCTTCTGTAACTAGAGATGGAGTATGTTAGCTCCTTCAAAAGTTGTAGCTACTTTCAATTTGATCAAGTGGCACAGAGTTGATGTATGGGCTTGATATAATGAACTTGGACTTGTAATATACTTGATGTATTGGTGATATGTATTGTGGATGTGTTATGTATTTGTGCATTTATTGTGCTGTCAAAATTGGGATATATGTATTTAATTTTTTTGGTGCCAAAAATATTATCACAGCCGGTTCGAATTGCCCTGAACCAGCTGTGAATTGATTTTCACAGCCGGTTTGAATTGCCCTGAACCAGCTGTGAAAATTGATTTTCACAGCCGGTTTATGTCGTAAACCGGCTGTGAAAAGGAGATTATCAGTGCCACTTAATCAGCGCCACTTTTCAAAAACGGCTGTGGTGTGGGCAACCGAACCGCCTGTGATACTCTTGCTGTAGTAGTGGTGGTTTATTGTGGGAGGGTGCTCGTTGTGTATGCTGATTGGAAGTCCTGCCAGAAACAAGTTTCTAGGTATAGTCATGCTTTCTACCAAGAGTTTAAATCAAGAGAGAGGTAATGATGGCTTACCATAAGTTTTTGTCAGAAAAGACAAAAGGAAATGATCTAAAGGCAGCTTTGCAACTCAAGCAGACCAATAGGGCATTTGGTTTTGTGAAGGATGTCATTTTGATCATGATACTTATGGTGATCATATTACTCTTGGTTAAGTTCTATGGAGTGTAGGCCAAGACCAATTTCCATGAGGAAACTAGGATAGCACATTTCTGCAACAATGGTTCATGATGAATGATCATGTAATGTTGACTTGAGTTAATGATATGGTACATCACCTTTTTGTTTCCAACTTATTTCTACTTTAGCAGTACAAAAACATTGTACACACACACACACAAAAATATATGTCATGGACACACGAGACATTAGATGTCACACACACACACACGTGTGTAGAGAACACTTAGATGCCATACACACACAGACACACACACACACACACACACACACAGAGAGAGAGAGAGGACACTTGGATTGGATGCCATACCATGCAGAGGGCACATGCATTTGCCAGCCCTAGTAGCTACACTGCCCACTTCAGGCAAGGGAGCAAATGCTTGTGCTTCAACAAGTGTTTGACAAACTCAGGGTAGTGGTCATAGCTTGAGGACTTGCCTATAGACAAACTAGCAGTACACGATATCCTATCTTAGTCAGAAATAGCAGACATTGATACCTTTGTTTACGACTAGAATTTGTACCTTTCTGTGAATATATTGACTTCGAGTTAATGTCTGGGCTAACTTTCAGTTTGATTTCGCATATTTCTTGTATTGGCTTTGACATTTGATGCTAGAAATTGATTTGATTTCTCATATATATTTTCTTGGTATTGACTTTCACAGCTAGAACTAGTTGTACTTCTAGTTTGGCGTTAATGTTTGCGGCTAGGTCAGTTCTGTTTATACATATTTCTTGTCTTGGCATTGAAGTTTGTGGTAAGTACTGTATGTCCATCATGGAATAATTCTTGTGTGGCTGATGGTTGTGTTAACTTGTGTAGATTTATCCAGTTTTCTAGTTATGGGTCATGTATATCTTATCCTGTCACATGAGCATTTGGGTTTTCATGAGCTCTAGATCTGATGAATATGAGTTGAATTATGAGTTTCCCTTCTAAGCAGTAGAATATGGTCCATGATGTGATTTGGCACTTGGTGGTGCATCATAAAATTTCACAGTAGTGCAATTTTTGTAATCCTATGAACAAATGACCGATGAGTCTCACAACTTGTTCTAATTCACATACTTCTCTGTTTCATTATTATTGACATGGATCTTGCTACTAGACGACATCAAGTGATAACTGGTGGGTGCAGCACAAGCTGTTGTTATCAATGCATGCATAGTGGTTTAGGTGTTAGATCATGTGTCACCTAAGCCCCTATGCTGGAATAACCTTAGGTTCATCTATCACTCCGATGACACCGAGTGTGTGAACACACTTAAGATGAAAAGAGCTCCTTTTTCCATCATCGAGAAGTAGGTGATTGCAATGTTTCTTCTTGCTGTAGGTTACAACCAAAAGTTCTGGTGCATTTTACTTACAATTAGACAGTCAATGAAAACTAGCTATTTCCAAGAAGTCTTCAATCATGTATTGATTTATGTTATTTCCTTGCTTGTTTTTTATTCTCATTGCAGAGATGACGTGGTATATGGCTTATTGTGGGAGGGTGCCCTGGTGTGTATGCTAATTGGGAGTCCTGCCAGAAGCAAGTTTCTAGGTACAGTCATGCTTTCTACCAAGAGTTTAAATCAAGAGACGAGGCAATGATGTCTTACCATAAGTTTTTGTCAGAAAAGGCAAAAGGATATGACCTAAAGGCAGCTTTGAAACTGAAGCAGATGAATAGGGCATTTGGATTTGTGAAGTATGTCATGTTGATCATGATACTTATGGTGATCATATTACTCTTGGTTAAGTTCTATGCAGTGTGGGCCAAATCCAATTTCCTTGAGGAAACTTGGTTAGCACATTTTTGCAACAATGATTCATGGTGAATGATCGGGTAATGTTGACTTGAGTTAAGGATGTGGTGGATCACCTGTTTGTTTCCAACTTATTTCTACTTTAGCAGTACAAAAACAATAAGTTATGAAACAGTCCAAATGAGAGTTGTAGATCACAATAAGTTATGAAACTTTGTAGTTGACAACTTTTTTATTTGAAATCATCTTGTCAACGAAAACTAAGTTTGAATTTTCTCAAATTTGAAATTCAAAATTTTTAAACGACCTCGGATAGAGAAACTACCAAAATGAAAAATGTAGATTTCAAAGAGTTATGAAACTTTTTAATTGACAACTTTTTAATTTAAATTCGTTTATGGCCTTAAACAAGCAATTTACTCTCGGTTTAGTATAATATGAGAGGAATCAAAACAGAATCTAGGCATAAGTGAGAGTATGGTGCAGTAGTAAAGGAGGTTACGCGCGAGGGAGAGGTCATGTGTTCGAATCCACGTCGTAGGCATTACTGCAAGTAACTCCTCCTCGTCCACGGTTTATGAGACGTGGTGGGTTTGCGTCGTGCAACCACTTCTTCGTGATCCTCGCCTCCAGAGTCCAGCCATCCACGAATAGATGCGATCAGGCAGGCACTCCACCATCTGCGACGCGTGCAGCAATCCTACCAGCCAAGGACCATGGTGCCATCGTCCTCTCGTCGTCACTCCAACAACCTCTCTCAGCCCTAACAGAAGGATCTTGTAGTCCGGAAGTTTGCATTATTCCAATGGCTAGAGGCCGCGGCGGCGAGCTCCTACCATTGCTGGCCATGAACAGGGAGGCGGGGAGGCGGCATCCGTGAGGAACAGAATAGCGGCGGCCGGATCCACAGAACTGATTGCCTCTCCATGCGAATCCGCCATTAGATAGGTAACTGTCTTATTTGATAATTCCTCTCATCGTTTGCACTATGTAGAGCCATCCCGCTTCAGCCCTTAGGGTTCTCCTCTTGATCTGCATCGCCTTTCCTCCTGGCTGTAAACACCTCTACAGGATTCGATTAAGCCTAATTAGGGGCGGAGTAGAACCAGATTTTGGTGAGTTTAGATAGGAGAAGTCTCGATGCATTCACAAATTCGCCCTCCTATCTGGTTCCCTCACTTATCCGATCTGTAGTGTTCTTTGATCTTTATTAATCTATCAGGACCCTGATCTTTGATCTTAAATAATTTATCAGTGATCTCCTGTCAATTAATCTATCAGTGATCTCCATACAATTAATCTATTATCTACTTTTCTTCTTTTGCAGGTTATTCCGAATTTGTACAAGATTTGAGTGTCTCTGGTTTAAGACTGCTAGTCCACTCTATCTCTCAGGAAGTTGTACACTTCCTTGATAGCTTGTTTAGCACATTCTCAAATCTCAGAATTTTTTCCAGATCATCAATTCCTAAGTTCTCTTCGTTAAACAATAGCTAATGTCTCCAATATGTGAATAGACCTGCACATAACTCAAGTGGAACTCAATGCAGGTATTCTGACTTTGTCATAATCTGCAGATTTTCAGAAGCCACTAGTTTGCAGAACAGGGATTGGCTGAAGTCACTGGTTTGGAGAACAGGAATGATGAATTTAATCAGAACACTCTTAGCAAGGTACATATGGATACCCCCCTTTGTAAGAATATTGAAATTTATTCTGCACTACATCATTCTATTCTATATTTGGGACCTACAGTGATGTAGTAGCAGATCTCAACATCTCAATTCATTTGTTTGATTCCTATGCAGTACCTTTATGTGATAATTACTGAACACATTAGTATTTATCTATAGTACATATGGCTCAGATAATATTTTCAAATCGACTGATAAAAGAAATGCATTGGTCATTGGTGAAAATGCCAACATATTATTTAGGAACAGCAAAAAAATATAGAGTGCTCGATTTTTTCTCAGCTCCAATTTAGAAGCTCTTGAACACAATAGTATTTATCTACAATACATATGGCTCAGATAATAGTACTCTTTATTTCAATTAATTAAGCCGATGTTGACAAGCATGACTCCAGTTTAGTTTACTCTAGTGAAGATTAAGTCCTGGTTTAGTTTGGTTTCTGTTATATGTCAGGATTGTTGTGAGTCATAAAGTTTTGATCGAAATTTTTTTCCCAAGAGCTGTCTGGACTCTGGAGACAGGTATATAAATTGGTAAGCTCTCTCACTGCATATAAGCATTCTGTGTTTGTATATATCATCGATTTAGTTTCTGGAATGACTTAGTTTATGCATGGTAAACTATAATTGACATTTTTTTGCTGTTGTTCTGATAATAGATATATGCCACCATTTTTCTTCTGTTACAGTCACCAATTTAAAAAATTTTATATGGACATATTCACCATTTTCCTTTGTTACTACTGACTAACCACAAAAAAATTCTATGCATATTAATCAGCTCTGTATTTTTGTCTTCAAATATCTGAGTTATGTGCTGCAATCTGACAGAATTTTATGTTCTTGTCATTAATCTATCAAATTTGTAAGATGAACGATCTTCCACTAATTAACATATTCTAGTTTTCCTTTAGTAGAGATGTGCACTTCGTTGTTCATTGAGAACAAATACATATCCTCTTGAATTTGTACTTATCTACATATTTTACTGCAGGACAAATACCTCTGGATGTTGAGATGATTGCGAGATGAAGTACAATATTTTCTCACAAGAAAAACTTACACTTTAGATGTCGTGTATACTTTCTTTTTCGTCTGAGACATTGTATTTACTGAATCCTTTGTAAACAATCACACTATCATTTTCTTGCCCATTGATTTAATGGAAATATACTAGTTTGTTAACCTCTCTGAGATGTGTACTTGTGTATGTTGTTGATTGATGTAAAATATGTATCTCTTTATTTAACAGTAAGTCACCTTGGCACTGAAATGGCAGCCTATAAAAATGTAAAAGGAATGGTGCAAGCAGCTGTTAGCATATTCAAGATAGCAACGCATATGCATGCGTTGTTAAGACAAGATATATCCGTTGCTAGCTTGCAACACTTATACACAACACTTACCAACACATATGTATGCGTTGCCGTAGACCCTAGCAACGCCATATCTAGCAACGGATATAAAATGCGTTGGTATAGAACTTAGCAACATATATTGGGACTTCTTGCAACGCATATATGCGTTGCAAGAGAGGGGTCCATTAAACGAATAGAAAAGGTAAGTATCAAGTGGGGAGCCATGGAAAATTAAATGATTTCCTTTAATACTTGTCCGAAAGTCTTAAGATGCCTTGTATTTGAGTACAAATTTTGAACTCTTCAATGCCTTATACTCCAAGATGGAGGGAGTACAATTAATAAACTTGTTGTACATGTTTTTAGTAAAACTCAGAATTGTGGGTTGTAGAAAACAGGATGTGTTTATCCTTGTGGCAGATACAGGAAACAAACAAGGATTTATAGAAATAGGCTAAGACTGATTTAAAGAAACTAGTTTTCATAAAACTAGAGTTCCAAACAACCCCATAGATATTGTTGTCTTGTTGTTCTATCGCACCTTCTCACTGTTTTTTGTGCTTTCTTATTTGTGATCTCTTAGGGTTTCCGATGAAGCAGACAAAGATTGTTGACATCTTCCAGGCACAGAAGGATGATGAAGATGGCGAGACCATGAAATATAGGCTCCCTCAAGATAATTTCTCCTAGCTATGCTTCCCATTGCAAACTGTGATATGAAATGTGAGACAACTTATTATTACCATTTCTTCCCATTATTACACACACACACACACACACACATATGGATTGGATGTGGATGCCATACAATTGTTGGTATTTCTTAACATTTACATTATTCTGCAAGCACACAGAAGTACACATTC
>CM014277.1:21952245-22022244 GCA_004135705.1 Alloteropsis semialata | reverse complement strand
TATCACTACTAAGACTAATACTAAGCTTGTAGCAAAGTAGAGCTCTTCTTCTGGTGTGTGTTGAATGCGGAGGCCCTTGCAGGTATTTAATATCCATAGGCGATCGGGAGCCAGCCAGATGTGGTTGAGGCCGTTTGGCCATGGGCCTAGGTCGGCCAAAGTGGAGGCGTCGGCCGACCCTCAGATGCACCGCCTTCAGCCATGCACGGTCCAGAAGTGATCCCAATTGTGGTTGACAGGTACCGGTCAAGGGGGGAGCGAAACGGCCGCAGGACCAAGTCGGCCGACCTGGCCAGGTCGGCTGACCTGGCTCTACCGCCTTTCAGCCCCACCTTTCTTTGGTTGACTTCCAGGTGGGATCCTTATGACGGTTCCAGGTGGGTACACCTGTTTTGGGTGCATTTGAGTTGAGATGTGGCCCTTCAATCCATGGAAGTGACACGTGGCTCATCCCTCATCCTTGACATCAACCGACCTTGATTCAGTGGCCAGGATCATCCCTTGATGTGCTTCTTGACCTGCATTAAAAATTGGCTCGACTGGGTGCCAGGCCAGGCCGCTCGACCTAGCCAGGTCGGCCGACCTGGGCCTGGGCCCAGTTTCCTCCATCTTTTGCTGGAATGTCCCTGTACTCAAATATATTCCATATATGCATGCTACATATTATTTGAGTGTAAATGCCTAAGTTATGCTTACCCTTTATTTATTTTCTCTGGCTATTGATGATCGAATTTTCTGTTATAAGGACCATCAACAACAATGCAGAGGGCACATGGATCTGCGAGCCCTAGTAGCTACACTGCCCACTTCAGGCGAGGAAGGAAGTGCATGACAAACTCGGGGTGGTGGTCATAGCTAGAGGACTTGCCTATAGACAAACTAGCTATACACTATCCTAACTTAGTCAGAAATAGCACGCACTGATTCCTTTGTTTACGACTAGAACTTGTACCATTTTGTGAAGATATTGACTTGGAGTAGATGTCTCGCCTAGTTTTCAGTTTGATTTCGCATATTTCTTGTATTGGCATTGACATTTGATGCTAGAAATTTATTTGATTTGTCATATATATTTTCTTTGCATTGACTTTTATACCAAGAACTAGTTGTACTTCTTGTCTTGGCGTTAATGTTTGCGGCTAGGTCAGCTCTGTTTACACATATTTCTTGTCTTGGCGTTGATGTTTATGGTAAGTATTTTCTGTCTATCATGGAATAATTTTTGTGTGGCTGATGGTTGTGTTAACTTGTGTAGATTAATCTAGTTTTCTGGTTATGGTTCATCTATATCTTGTTCTATCACATGAGCATTTGGGTTTTCATGAGCTCTAGATCTGATGAATATGAGTTGAATTATGAGTTTCCCTTCTAAGCAGTAGAATATGGCCCATGATGTGATTTGGCACTTGGTGGTGCATCATAAAATTTCACAGTAGTGCCATCTTTGCTATCTTAAAAACAAATGATTGATGACTCTTACAACTTATTCTAATTCACATACTTCTCCTTTTCATTATTATTTACATGGATCTTGGTACTAGACGACATCAAGTCATAATTAGTCACTACGAGAAAGCCGAAATTTCTTGGTGGCCAGAAACCGTCAAGGAAAGTACCAAAACTGCCAAGGAAATGATCTTTGACGGCCAACCATCAAGTAAAATCCGCCAAGAATAGAGTGAAAGGGAAATTCGATTATCTTGGGGGTTGGCACTCAAGGTTTGTTTCTTTGGTGGTCTGGCCACAAGGAAACTAGGGTATCATCAAAACTGTAAATACGCCAAGAAAATGTTACAACCTCCAACCAAGCACTACGGGAAATCCCATCTTTGTCGAGTGCTAAGGTCTTTGCCAAGTGCAATTTTTCGGGCACTCAGCAAACAAGTTGTTTGCCGAGTGCACTTCAAAAAACACTCGGTTAAAAAAAACACTCGGTTAAAATTGCGGTTTGACGAGTGTTTTCTAAAATACACTCGTCAAAGATTTTCTTTGCCGATTCCCAAAAAAATACACTCGGCAAACAAATCTTTGCCGAGTGTTTTATTTTTGGCACTCAGCAAAAAAAATGTTTGCCGAGTGTATTTTTTTGGCACTCGGCAAAGATAAAATTCAAAGCACAATTTGAAGTAGTAAACCAATTCAAATTAAAAAGTTTTGAACTACAAAGTTGTATAAGTCCTCAAGATGTACAACATTTAGTTTAATCATTTCTTCATTCGACAAATTCATATGAACATTGTTCACAAAATCTATATCTCTCATAGAGTTTCCTGAAACTAGAAGAGAGATCTATAACATTTGTGAACAATGTTACTACCACTACGTCGGATGAACAAATGACATACATGAAAGTTGTAGATATTCATAAGTTATACAACTTTGTAGTTGAACTCTTTTTAATTTGAATTTTTTTGCCAATGAAAAGTAGGTTTGTAGTTCTCAAATTTGAAATTTGAGTTTTTTCAAATGACCTCGGATGGAGAAATAGTCAAAATGAGAGTTATAGATCTCAATAAATTCTGAAACTTTCTAGTTCACAACTTTTTCATTTGAAGTCATCTTGTCAACGAAAACAAAGTTTGAATTTTCTCAAATTTGAAATTCAAATTTTGCAAACGACCTCGGATGGAGAAACTACCAAAATAAAAAAATGTAGATTTCAAAACGTTATGAAACTTTGTAGTTTACAACTTTTTAATTTGAATTTATTTAGGGCCTAAAACAAGCAGTTTACACTCGGTTTAGTACAATATGGGAGGAATCAAAATGGAATCTAGGCAGAAGTGAGAGTGTGGAGCAGTGGTAGAGGAGGTTACACGCGAGAGAGAGGTCGTGGGTTCGAATCCCACTGGCCGCGTACCGTGCGAATTTTTCGTGAAAAATTGCGCGACTTGCTATTTTTTCGGGTTTTTTTTAGTTCGCAGGAAGCATTTTTTGCCGAGTGTCAAATAGCACTCGGCAAAGCCTTTGCCGAGTGCCCGATAAAAGGCACTCGGCAAAGAGTTGTTCGCCGTTACTTCGTCTGCCGAGTGCGCTTCCAAAGGGACTTTGCCGAGTGCCCCAGGCACTCGGCGGGGCACTCGGCAAAGGGCCTGTTTCCTGTAGTGAAGGTATCATGAAGGGTCAACATACTAGATCTAATCGCCACGATTACATAGAGTATGCTATATAGTCTAACCTAGCATTAGACTAAGAATCAATCTTATTCATGATAGGTAGAAAGCATAGAAAGAGGCATCAAGTCGCTAAGAGATCGGATGACATGAAGAACAATACTCATATAATAGATGTGTTTGGATCATCACCACCGAATACATACCATTGATGACTCCAACTTGCTCATGAACTCCACCATGGCACAACCATGCAGGGAGGCCATGGTGGCTAGGTTAGGCCTAAGCCATCCCTAGACAACTTCAAGGGCTTGTGGCGGCCGTCGTCTCCTTTTGGTGTATGCCCTAGGTTTCGCCGAGTTCTGGTGGATGGATGTGCGAGCCCTCGGGGTACAGGGGCTATAAATAGTCCGAGGAAACCCTAGCTCGAAGGGGAGGTCGAGGCGGCGCAAAAACATGCCAGGCCGGCCGGCCTGGGCCCCTCTGGGCCGGCCGGCCCAGGGCTTTTTTGTGGCCTCTTGGCCCCAACTTTCACGTGGAAGCTTCTAGTTCCTCCAGGAGTTGATTTGCCAATGCATGTGGGTATTTGACGTTGGTTGCTTCGGGATAGGATTGGGTCTTGATATCTTTCCATATGTCTGCCTGATTTGCCTTGATCCCGAAGTAATCCGACCTTATCTTCAAGTCATTGCCCTTTCACATTCTTGGAGGTTGGTTCACCATAGATGAGAGCGAACGAAATCCGAGTTGTATGGCCTTCATTCCTTCGCTCTATGCATGATCTCGGTCTTTGTCCAAAAGTGCTCATTTATAGCTCAAAAACCTGCATAAACCAAAATCCTCCAAAAATACATGCATATACGAAAACGGGGTTATTTCAAATGCCAAGTGGCGGGTTAGTATATGAATTGATCCCAAAACACCACTTAATTAGCACTAAAAGTGTACGTATAACGAGCGTCAACACATACTCCACATGAAAAGAAGCTTGATGCAAGGACCATAAGTGGATTCTTCATTGGCTATCCAGAAAAGTCAAAGGGATATCGATTTTATTGTCCTAACCACAGTATGCGAATTGTTGAGACAGAAAATGCTCGGTTCATTGAGAATGGTGAAATCAGTGGGAGTGAGAATCCACGCACTGTGCATATTAATGAAGTTCAACCCAATACTCCTAGCATTGTTGTATCACAGACTAACAACACTGCTGAAAAGATAATTATTGAACCAGCTAATAATCTGCAAGTCACAAGTAAGAGTGAAGTGCCGAAAGAAAGTGTAGTGCGATGGTCAGTAAGGCAGAAAAGACCGGCAATTTCGGATGACTACATGGTTTACTCACTTGAGCATGAATGTGACTTCAGTTTGGAAAATGATCCTCTCTCATTTAAGCAAGCCATGGAATGTGATAATTCTGAAAATTGGTTTAACGCCATGAAAGAAGAATTAAAATCGATGGATGACAACAAAGTCTAGGAATTAGTGCAATTGCCTCAAGGTTCCAAAAGAATCGGTTGTAAGTGGGTCTTCAAGACCAAACATGACTCGAAAGCTAGACTCGTTGCCAAAGGTTTTACTCAGAAAGAAAGTGTTGACTATACGGAGACCTTTTCTCCAGTTTCCAAGAAGGACTCTTTGAGAATTATTTTGGCTTTGGTGGCGCATTATGATTTGGAGCTTCACCAAATGGATGTAAAGACCGCTTTTCTAAATGGAGATTTGGACGAAGAAGTGTATATGAACCAACCCGAAGGATTTTTGGCTACAGGAAAAGAAGTCAATATATGGACTGAAACAAGCTTCCCGACAATGGTATATTAAGTTCAATGAAACTATTATGGCATATGGTTTCGTGGAGAATACTGTTGATCGGTGCATCCACATGAAGGTCAGTGGGAGCAAGTTTATTATTTTAGTCCTTTATGTTGATGACATATTGCTTGCTGCTAATGATAAGGCTTTGTTACATGATGTAAAGAAGTTTCTCTCCAATAATTTTGAAACTAAAGATTTGGGTGAGGCATCCTACGTTATTGGAATAGAAATATTCCATGATAGAAAACAAGGATTGCTAGAATTGTCTCAGAAGGCCTACATTAATAAAGTATTGGAGAGATTCAGAATGGAAAATTGCTCCACAGGAATGGTTCTAGTTCAGAAAGAGGACAAATTTAGTGAAAAACAATGTCCAAAGAATGACCTGGAATGGAAAGAGATGGAATCTATTCCATACGCATCACTTGTTGGGAGCTTAATGTACGCTTCGACATGTACTCGACCAGATATCAGTTTTGCTGTTGGAATGCTTGGTTGATATCAAAGTAATCCTGGAAAAGATCATTGGACTCTTGGGAAGAAGGTTCTTCGGTATTTGCAAGGCACCAAGGACCACATGCTCACGTATAAGAAGTCAAGCCATTTGGAGGTGATAGGCTACACGGATTCAGACTATGCCGGATGTGTAGACTCCATAAAATCTACGTTCGGCTATGTGTTCCTATTGGCTGGAGGAGCAATTTCATGGAGAAGAGGAAAGCAGTCTGTCATTGCCGCTTCCACTATGGAGGCTGAATTTGTGGCATGCTTTGATGCCACTATTCAATCATTGTGGCTACGGAATTTTGTGACAGGTCTACAAATTATTGAAAATATTGAGAGGCCATTGAGGATACATTGTGATAATGCCACTGCAGTTTTCGGTACTCGAAGGGAGCAAAACATATGGATTTAAAGTACCTATTAAAGAAGAAGTGCAAAAGAAAAGAGTATCAATTGAGCATATTGGTACTGATCTGATGATTGCGGATCCACTAACAAAGGGATTACCGCCTAAGACTTTCATTGGCCATGTAGAAAGTATGGGCATTATGAATAAGACCTTACTAGTGTGATGTGTATACACATGAACATGTGTTGCTCATAATGATTCTATGAATTTAATAAAAGTTGGTTTTGCACATTATCAACATAAAGATGTATACAATTATAGTTGTGGTGTGATAACAATTTTTGTTTCCAAATAATGATATTTTGGATTGGCTCGATTTGTAATACGTGGAAGGAATCTTGTCATTGACTTGTGACCGCCATGATTCTATCGACCAATTTCAAATCAAGGCAGACTTGCTAAATTCGATGAAAAATGTGCACTTAAAGTATTCAAATTTTCAAAGTTATCTCATGGGCCAAGTGGGAGAATGTTGAATTATATTATCAAAATATGGCCCATGTAAATTATAGAAATAATTCTTATATATAAAGGTCTAAGTGTGATGGTTGCTAGACTTAATGAATAAGATTTATGGGTTGAAATACCCTCTCCTCTCCCTTCAAATCAGATTTGTATGTGCATTAAGAATAGAGACATAAATGTCATCTATTACAATATAGCTATGTATGTAGGTGCATGAATATAACAGTTACATGTGCATATTGTGGTGTGAGTTGCTGCTTAATGCATTAACAAGAGCACTATGCATTAAGAGTCATGCACTAACAGCCACGCATTTGTGTGCTAATTAAAGTAATGGCTCATAAACCATGAGGGAGGTTTCACTTGGCATATGACTTTTGGGAGCACTAACTTGGTGTATAAATAGTAGGGGCCTATGCATGATGGAGTAGCCTCTTTTCGAACACAGACTACACACAAAATGAAAGTGGATTAGTTCTCTCATCATCAAGAGAACAAGTAAAGTAAGAAGGAAGAGAGGGGAGAAACAACTTCAAGATGCAAGGAACTACCATGCCACAAAGGTGGGTTTTGTGCACTTGCACATGAGCGAGTGAGTCGTGCAATGCACACATGAAAGTTTATATTATTTGGTTGAATCAATTGTGCTAATTCGATCTTGTTAAGCTTCCGCGAATTGTTTTATGCTTACAGGTGGGGCATATTTCCTCACAGCTGGTCCTTGCAAAGGAAATTATCCACCAATTGGATATTGCTCAAGATACTAGACCTCTATAGCACAATGAGATCTGGTTACGCAATAACCTCAAGAAGCATGCTCTTGCACTTGCCTCTCTAATGAGAACAGTGGCAAGATTGAGATCACATATTGGTTGGATAAAAGAGGGGGACGCCAATACACAGTTGTTTCACATGCAAGCTAGACATAGAAAGAAGAAGAATTTCATTGCTAAACTCAGGGATGGGGAGAGAATCCTTACCACTCATGAGGAGAAAGCTGAGGTCATCTTTGATTTCTATGCCAATCTAATTGGATCTGATAGTGAGAGGACCAGAGCAGTAAATATTGATGCCCTTGAGATATCTAACTTTGAGTTGGGAGCTTTGGAATCGCCCTTTGCTGAAGCAGAAATCTGGGACACTATCAAGAGCCTCCCTTTAGATAAAGCACCTGGGCCGGATGGGTTTATAGGGAGATTCTACAAAAGCTGTTGGTCTGTGATTAAGGGAGATGTGATGACAGCTCTTCATGCTATTTGGGAAAGAAACTTCAGAAACCTATGGATGCTCAACTCGGCATAAATTACTCTAATACCAAAGAAGGAAGAGGCTGATGAAGTTAAGGATTTCAGGCCATTTAGCCTAGTGCACAACTTTGCTAAGGCACTGGCTAACAAATTGGCATGCCATCTCAATATAATGGTCTCTCCCAACCAAAGTGCCTTTTATTAAAAAGAGATTCATCCAGGATAACTTCATGCTAGTCCAGCAGACAGCAAGGTTCTTACACTCTCAAAAACAACCAATGATTTTGCTCAAGTTGGATATTACAAAGGCATTTGACTTTGTGTCATGGGCGTTCTTACTGGAAGTGCTTTGAAATTGGGATTTGGGGCCAGATAGAGAGACCTCATATGTGGCTTGTTAAAATCCTCCTCCACCAAAGTTCTCCTCAGTGGATCTCCTGGAACTTTCATACAACACAAAAGAGGGCTGAGGCGGGGGGGATCCACTGTCCCCTATGCTTTTCATTTTAGTGGTAGATATTCTGAATTGGATGATTTCAAGAGCAGCTGATGCAGGCCTACTGCTCCCAGTATCCTATAGACCCATTCAACATAGAATTTCTCTTTACGCTGATGATGTGGCTCTTTTCATTAGACCAACTGCACAGGATATATCACTGACCCTGGAGATACTACACATGTTTGGGGAAGCTTCTGGGCTGAGGACAAATGTTCAGAAAAGTAATGTTATGCCAATACAGTGCTCTGAGGAGAACCTGGCCCTGCAAATACATAGGCCTGCCTTGATTTTCACTACAGTTCGGAACCCATTTTTACTGCCTGTTTTGGAAGGTGACTTATTTGAAGCGGCACTAAAAATCGAATTTTCAGCACTGGTTCCTAAAGAATTTTTACTCACATGGAAGGCTCCCACATGGACCTCCTCTAACACCGCAATTTTTTGTACTTGTTGGCTCCTTAAGGATTCAAACTTGTAACCTCTTGCATTGTGCCCCATGAGTTGTGGTTGAATGGGGATGCAATCTATTTATACTAGTGATTAGTGCGCGCCCATGCGTGCAGTGTGGAGCACGCATTGTGTTACATGATTAACATTATTTTCTTTTTTAATTAAGCATTGAAAATGGGTAGAGTATTAGTAATATTAGATAATCACATATTTATATACAACATATAATATTTTTGAGCAGCGCAGCGAGTCCCGGGTGTCGTCATTGAGCTGCAGGAGGGAGTAGGGACGGCCACGATGTAGTGTCCATGAGAAGAGCGAACAACAAATTGATCTGCGGGTAAACCAAATCGATCTGAACGCATCAAATTGAGGGATGTGACAAGCTCGAAAACGTAGATGGACAGGTCAAGGATGAGGGAAACATCTATATCTATCAGGATGGGAAGGGCAGATATTTGACTATCAGGGCATTCGAGGGGTATCGGGAGTGCTTCAACCTATAGACGAGCGACGCGTGGGCACATCGATGGGCGGGGCATAACAGCAAGGAGCAGCCACCTGATAACGTGTGAGGATAGAGGCTTTCCGCCAATGGGACACTGACACTTAGCCTTTGGGAGCACGGGTTGATTCAATGAAAACGCAGATGTCTAAATAAGAGAACGTTGATTACATAAAACCTGGGGGATATAAATGTAAAATGGCTAGCCTTGGGAGTGCGAGTTGATTCCATGAAAACGCAGAGGTCTAAATAAGCGCAGGTTGATTGTATGAAAACTCAGGGGATCTAAATATAAAATACAGAGGTCTAAATAAGTGTATGTTGATTATATTCTAACTTGGGGTTCTAAATGTAAAATGATCGGGCCACGTGGCGTATCACTGGACGTTGGATGGCCATCGGACGAACTAAATGTTAAACTCGGGGGGTCTAGATAAACATAGGTTGATTACTTGAAAACTTAAGGGTCTAAATGTAAAATGGCTAGACTACATGTTGTATCATTTGTCCGGAAATACGAGGGACTAAACGTAAATAATTGATGGAATTTGATTTCTTAGAAATGCGAGGGTCTAAACGTAGAAAAATTGACGACTTATGGCTAACCGTCGGATGGCCATCCGACGGCCGAAAGAATTTCGGCCGACGTGGCCACCCTGGTTGGCCTTCCAGGCCGCCTCGAATAACAAGAAAAATTAACTTTTCTTAATCTTTATAAATTTCTAGAGGCTAGTTCAAAGGTCCTGCAATTTCTTGTCTTTGCCCCTTACATGCTTCTAGCTCAAGAAAAATTATCAGAAAAATAATATAAATTAAAAATCTGGTGTACTGAAAATAGATTTATAAGTACTCAAAATTTATTTAATATATACTATAAAGAACGAAAATAATTGAAAATATTTCTCACCTAGTTTAGGCCCATCGTACCCCTCAAAATGGACCCACCTGTCAGGATTGAGGGTGGTGAAACACTACCGGAAAACAGGTCGTTGCCGTGTGCCTCCAGCTTTGCCGTGTGCGAAACCACGGACACACGGCATAGATGTGCTTTGCCGTGTGCCGAGAAAATGGCCCACGGCAAAGGAGAAGCACACGACAACGCCTTCCTTTGCCGTGTGCCCACCAAAGCAGCTCTCGGCAAAGGGGGCGCACACGGCTACCCCACGCCTTTGCCGAGTGCCCACGGGCTCAGCACTCGGCAAAGGGGAAGCACACGGCTACAACTCGCCTTTGCCGTGTGCCTAACTTCAAGCACACGGCAAAGATGGCGGCGAATCAACGGCTATCTGACGGCTATCTGACGGCAACCTTTGCCGTGTGCTTGCCCAAGGACACACGGCAAAATATTTTTTTGCCGTGTGTTTTCTTCCTTTGCCGTGTGCTTCCTGGAGGCACTCGGCAAAATATTTTTTCCCCTCTTTTTGCACCCATACTTTTTGTCCAGTCCACGTACCTTATGTAGTGCCCCATGTTAAGATTTGGTTATTTTCATGATTAATTTGCTATATTTAGTTATTTTATTTCTGTGAAGGGATTTATTGTGGAAAAGTAAAATTTGAACTGCCAAGGACTCGAATACTGGAATATAATGAATCAAAAAATAATATTCATGTTAATTGCTCCAATCCAAGGCTGTATCCAGGGAATGGAATGAAATTTGAAACATATTCTTCACGAAACATAAGCACGGGATTGTGGCCAATTCGTTTTAAAATTATATAAAAATGAAACGAATTCTAAAAATCATAAGATTTGTACTGATGTCATGATTTCATGTTTGGAGGCTACTGTAAATGGATGAGCATGTTTCGCACAAGTTGTCACGTACCCTGCTTACAAATCGAAACATCTCTGTAGAAGTTTCATAGAGTTGAGAAGGCTCACTTCTCACATTGCGATACATAAGTGTAGTTGAATTGGGTTTTGACTTCCAATCTTTTTGTATATGCAATAGGCTACATATGTAGTTTCGTACCAAGTTTTGGTTATTTTTTGGACACGTTTGATAATTATTTGTTTTCCAACTTTTCTATAGCTACATGAAATATACATTGTAAGTGAGGATTAACTGCATGAAATGATACAATATTTATGTTTAAAAGCATCAAATATGATCTTAGGAGTGAGTTTGAATACTTATTTTTAGATAAATCACATGAAATAACGATTTTTTGGTATAACACGTTACGAGAATTGAATTTGAGATAAATCACATGAAATAACGGATTTTTTACTCTCATCGATCTTCAATCATACTGGCAACCTATTTCCAATAATAGAAAACAACAATATATTAAAATAAAAATAAAAATCCTAAACCCTAAAAAATAAAAAAACAAACCTTTGCCGTGTGCCAAGTCAGGGAGGCACACGGCAAAGATGGCGGCATAGCACACGTTCGCATTTTAAAAAAAACGTTGCCGTGGGCCTCCCTGACTTGGCACACGGCAAAGAGCCGGACCCGTTTCTTATCCGCTCAAACCCGGCCACCTGTCCTCACTCGCGCCGCGCCCGCTCTCTCACTCGCGCCCGCTCTCTCCTCACTCGACCGCCGCCGTCGTCGCCCGCCGCCGTCGCGTGCCGCCGCCGAAGGCCCCCGTGCCCCTGGGCTGCTCNCCGGCCGGCGCCGGCCCGGCCGCCGCGGCTGCCCTGCACAGGCCCGCGCTCCGGCCCTTGGTAGTGGTTCTGATCTTTTTCAGGAAACAGCACTTTGTCTTTGTGGATGTGATTTGTCGAATGTTTGTATTCCTTGATAGGTAGTGACTTAGAATAATTGTTTACATAGACTCATTATAATTTCTAATACATTTCATCATACTAGCATGATATGCAAAGATGCTCTGTTGTCTGGTTCATTATAATTTGAAGCCTACTGATTTGTCGAATGTTTGTATTCCTTGATAGGTAGTGACTTAGAATAATTGTTTATGTATGTGGTTTTGTTTGTCGGCCATCGTGCCGTTCTCTGTGTGGTTGTCGGCCATCGCGCCATTGTCTTATTGCAGGTTTTGGAAACCTCCGAGTGTAGGGGAGGTGCTGCCGAAATTTCCAATTATTGACACTTTTGTATAATTTTCTTTTTGCAGGTGACGCTCTCCTCGGCTCCCATATCGCCGTGCTCGACTCGGCATTTTGCAGAACAGTAAGGTGCGACATAAAAAACTCTTATTTCCTTGTCATGCATGTTAGTGGTTTACGTAACTTAGGCGTCTCCCGTTCGAAAGAGATACGGTTGGAAATATGCAGATCTTTGCATATCTAAGACTGTATCTATTTTGAATTGTCCACGTTTTTTGGACAGCCCGAGGATGCGTAGCTGAGGTTAGTTTGCATGCTCTACTCCGATTGGACAGAATTTCGGCAGCATCTTCCCGTTGTTCTCCGGATACACAATCTCCCTTTCGGGACGTGTATTTGGAGAACAGCGGGGAGATGCTGCCGAAATTCTGTCGAATCGGAGTAGAGCATGCAAACTAACCCTAGCTACGTATCTTCGGGTAGGATTAGGACCTATCTTCACCTACTAGACATTATAGGCATCGTGTAGATGCAATTAAGTTTTATATTACTCGTTCATATGATAAAGGATGGATGACCATGAGTGGATGTACACGGGCTGGTCACGTGACGGTGACTTGACCTTGGATTGGATTAAGAAGACCGAGTCTTTTTTGGATCAAGCATTTGCAAAGGCTAGAGGAGCGTCTACCACTTGGTGTCCCTGCAGCAAATGTGGAAACACGCGTCGACAAACAAAGCAGGTCATGGGCCAACATCTTTGCAAGTATGGATATACGAGGGACCATACCAGATGGACGTTTCATGGGCCAGCCGATCGCGCCAGAGACCAGGTCGTGAGACAACGCATTGAGGAGCACGATGCTGACGCCGGGGTAGCTGACATGTTAGATGACTATCATGAAGCACAAATCGATGAAGAACGCAGGGAAGAGGAGCTAGAGGCTACCGCAAAGGCGTATTATGACATGTTGGCTGCGGCACAAAAACTCCTTCATGGACATACTACTATTTCTCAGCTAGATGCTATTGCACGCCTAATGGCCGTAAAGTCTTAGTTTAACCTGGGTCGAGACGCTTTCGATGTTATGGTTACTGTTGTTGGCAGCCTGCTTCCGGGTGGTCACATTCTGCCAAAGAGCATGTATGAGGCACAGAAACTCCTTCGTGCACTTAAGATGCCATATGAGCAGATTCATTCTTGCCCGAAAGGATGCATCTTGTTTAGAAAGGAACATGCAGACGCAAAGTACTGTCCAGAGTGTAAATCCTCTAGGTTTCTGGAAGTAGACTCAGGCGATGGGCATAAGAAACAGAGCACAGTCCCCGTGAAAATCTTACGGTACCTTCCCTTCATACCGAGGATCCAACGACTTTACATGACAGAGGAATCCGCGAAACAGATGACATGGCACAAGCATGGACGTCGATACAATCCCGATAAACTGGTACATCCATCCGATGGTGAGTCATGGACGCACTTCGATTCGATTCATCATGATAAAGCTCTCGAGGCTCGTAATGTACATGTTGCGCTGGCAACAGATGGGTTCAATCCTTATGGGATGATGGCTGCCCCATACACTTGTTGGCCCATGTTTGTTATCCCCCTCAATCTCCCGCCCGGCATTCTCTTTCAACGACAGAACATTTTCCTGTCATTGATAATTCCTGGATATCCGGGTAAAAATATGAGTGTGTACATGGAGCCTCTGATAGATGATTTGGTCCGTGCTTGGGACGAAGGGGTATTGACATACGACCGAGCTACAAAGACAAACTTCAAAATGCATGTTTGGTATGCATACTCACTGCATGACATGCCGGCGTATGGGTTATTCTGTGGCTGGTGTGTTCATGGGAAGTTCCCATGCCCAGTATGCAAGACAGCTGTCATGTTCATTTGGTTGAATGAAGGTGGCAAATATTCTTCGTTCGACAAACATCGACAATTTCTCCCTTTTGAACATCCATTCAGACAAGACATTAGAAACTTTACGAAAGGTGTCGTAGTTAACGATCCTCCACCACATATGATGACAAGTGCCGAGGTTCGTGCTCAGTTAGATGCTCTTGCAGTCAATGTAAAAGATGGAGGTTTTGTAGGATATGGTGTGGACCATGCGTGGACTCAGAAATCGGGCTTGTGGAGGCTCCCCTATATGGATGATATTCTTCTTCCACATAACATTGATGTCATGCACAGTGAGAAGAATCTTGGTGAGGCACTTTGGGGTACAATCATGGACATTGTCGATAAGACAAAGGACAATGTGAAGGCTAGAGTTGATCAAACGAGGTTATGCAATAGACCGAAAATGGACATACCGCCTCTCAAAGGCGGCAAGAAATGGAAAAAGCCTAAGGCTGATTATGTCCTGACGAGGGACCAAAGGAGGGAAGTACTAGCATGGTTCCAAACGCTAAAGTTTCCTGATGGGTATGCAGCGAATCTGAGGAGGGGAGTGAACTTATCAACTCTGCGAATCAACGGGCTCAAGAGTCATGACTACCACATATGGCTTGAGCGCCTTCTTCCGGTGATGGTTCGAGGCTATGTTCCTGAGCATATCTGGCTAGTTCTGGCAGAGCTGAGCAATTTCTTCCGCCAACTTTGTGCTAAGGAGGTATCTCGATCCGTTATTGCAGACATGGAAAAAATGGCTCCTGTGTTACTCTGTAAGTTGGAGAATATCTTTCCACCTGGCTTTTTCAATCCGATGGAGCATATGATTTTGCACCTCCCGTATGAGGCACGAATGGGGGGTCCAGTGCAAAACCGTTGGTGCTATTCTATTGAGAGATGTCAAAAAGTTCTTAGAACTAAATGTAAAAATAAAAGCAAGATTGAAGCTTCCATTGCCGAGGCATACATTTTGGAGGAGGTGTCAAACTTCACAACAAAATATTATTCTGACAACCTTCCTAACATGCATAATCCACCCCCTCGTTACAATGCCGGCGAAGAAGAATCGAATCTCAGTATTTTTCGGGGGCAACTCGGAAAGGCCAGTGATGCGACCATCAAGACTTTGAATATTGAAGAGTGGCGCGATATAATGCTATATGTCTTGAAAAACCTTGACGAAGTGGAGCCATACATACAGTAAGTTCTCAACGAACTTGTTCTCGATTATTCACTCTTCTGCATCCAACCCTATCATTTTGCGTTTGTTCAGGGAATTTCATTTGCAATTCTAGCGTCCATCAAGGCCACCTACCCTGCAAGAATATGACAACCTACTTAAACATGGTGCGGGAAATGGGATGCCCGATTTCATTTCTTGGTTCAAACAAAAGGTAATGTCCTATTTAGGGCCTACTTTGTATGACATAACAAATTCATGTTTCAAACAGAAGCTAATGTCCTGCTTGAACTTCCAGGGCCAAACTGATGCGTCTATGAGTCCCGAGTTGAGACAAGTTGCCGATGGATGTGCCTTTAGGGTCAGATCATTTGGCGCTTATGACGTCAATGGATATCGTTTCCACACAACAAGACACGATCAGAGTCGGCCCAATCGAAGAACCACAAATACTAGAGTGTTCACGCCAGAAGACGATGGGGTCGAATACTATGGAAGAATTGAAGAAATATACGAACTCAAATACTATGGTTCCAAACCTCTAAAACCTGTAATATTCAAATGCCATTGGTTTGATCCTCAAGTAGTGAGACGGACTCCAAATCTTGGGCTAGTCGAAATTCAACAGTCGTCCGTGTACCCAGGCGACGATGTCTATATTGTGGCTCAACAGGCCACCCAAGTTTATTATCTCTCATACCCTTGCCAAACTAAAGAGCATCTTAAGGGTTGGGATGTTGTGTACAAGGTATCGCCACATGGTAAACTACCTGTCCCAAACAATGAAGATTACAACATAGATCCAAACACATATGACGGGGAGTTTTTCCAAGAAGATGGCCTAGAAGGCAGATTTGAGATAGACTTAACCGATGCCATCGGAATGGAAGTAGACAATGAAAGGCTTGTTGACGAGGATGCCGGAGATGAGGTTCAGAATGCAATGGACTTAGAATTACTTGAGCGATTACGTTTAGGCAATGACAGCGATGATAATGTTCCTCCTTTGGAACACGACGCCGGTTATATCGAAATGCGTGATAGTGATGATGAGGATTATGGTGTAGCTAATCTCGATCATGATGATTATTTTTAACGCATGTAAGTAATTCCATGTTAAGTTTTCTAGTTGTACTAATTTATTTTCTAGTTGTACTAATTTATTTTCTAATTGTACGAATTTATTTACTGCTATATTTCTAATTGATGGACTAATTGGTTTTCTGTGTTTAAATGCAGGTGATTGGATAAAGATAGTGGGGCGCAACCCTTTGCGGTCGGTTAGCTCTCTATATAAGAGAGTCACTGGTAGAGCTGAGGACTCCGGGACGGCTGGAGATGGCGCTGAGGCCTCTAGGACGGTTCGAGGGAGAGGCCAGGGTCGACGGAGACCCAAGGGTCGAGGGAGAGGCAAGGGTGGAGCGAGTTCCTCGGCGCCTACATCTGAGGACTCTGGCTCGACACAGGGGACGAGGAGGAGGAAGTCGAGGCCCTCGCTAATGTCCCGAGTTTCGGAGTCGTCTGGGGAGGAGGAGGTTCCTTCTGTGCACGGCTCGGAGGAGGAGCAGGGGGAGGGTGAGGAGGAGGGAGGGGACGAGGAGGAGCAGGGGGAGGGTGAGGAGGAGGAGGAGGAGGAGGCGGTGGGAGGAGGAGCGCGTGTGTACCTGCGAGGCCCCTCGAAGCTTTCGGAGCGGCCAATACCTTTAGAGAGTCGGCCGATTATTCGACCGATTGGGAAAAGGCAAGTAACTTGTGCATCACTTTATTCTTTGATATGTTTAATTTATTTTCATCACTTTATTCTTTGATATGTTTAATTTATCTTCATCACTTGTGCAGGTACTGGAGGGTGATTGCTCCAGGAGCTCACGGTCGCCTGCCCAATGGCATCCTAGGGCTTTTGTGCAGGTTACACTTCCCTGGTTTAGTGCAGCACGCCGGCCGAGTTGAGCCCGCCTATATGTGGGACCACTACATCGCCGTCAATGATCAGCCAGATCGGGAAGGCAGGGTTTTCAACACCAAGGCGGGGCGGGTGGTGGGCGAACTGTGGGTAAGTCTCCCTCGCACAAAATTGCTTAATACATCGCATTCATTTGAAATTCTTGAAATAATGACATCGCATCTATGTGCAGGATTTCTTCAGGTGCGAGGTCGGCTATGAGCAAAGGGCAAATGCCGTGGCTCACAAAGCCTGTTACAAGCTGGTCACCGATATGCACTACGAGTCCCGCGTCCAGGCCGTCGTGTCTTACTATGGGACTTACAAGAATTTGAAAGTAAGCAAAGAAGAAGCCAGAAACATGCGGTTGACTAAGGACCAATTCATGAGGGTAAGTATGTCATATACTTGATTGATGACTAAGGATTGAGTACGTTCAATTTTACATGTCATGTATTTGATGATGTGCAGGCGGTTCCTTGGTGGTGCGCCCAGCACATTCAGTGTTGGGAAGTTATCGTGGACAAGTGGCTCGCGCAGGAATGGGAGGAGATCCACAACGCTTGCCGGGAGCAGCGTTTGTTGATGCCAGGTGCGCCACACCATCAAGGCAACCTTAGCACCGAGGAGTACGCGGCTAGATGGGTACGTGAATTCAATTCTTTATTCTAATGCTCAATTTTGATTAATTTGTAACCATCTTGCTGTTTCTTTTTGCAGTCCCTAGCACATGGTAACCAGCCTTGCCCCCCGCTCATGGCATACGCTATGGCCCACAAGGGTAAGGCGAAGTCCGATGTCAGCTTCAACCCGCAGGACCCACCAGAGGCGTACAGCAATCCAAGCATCCATAGCCGCATCACTGAGTACTCAGCGATGGCAAGGGAGGTCCATGGGCCGGATTTCGATCCGACCACCGCTGAGCTTGATGGAGAAGTGATCATGAGGGTCGGAGGAGGCAAGAAGCATGGCCGCTACTGGATGGCAGATAGTACACTCGACACGGCCAGTACTCCCACCCTCCATGAGATTAAATCCAGGAACACAAGCTCAGCCCCGCCCATACGCCCACGGCCGTCCGCTCAGCAGTTCCAGATGGACGCACTCCAGGTAAGTTGTTGTAACTGTTGTTAATTGATTCGTTTAAGTTTGTTTTGTATGGTAACATTGGCAAAAAATATTGCAGGCTCGGATGGAGCAAGAGATGAAAGCACGGGACGAAGAGATGGAGCGGAGGTGGCAGGCCCGGATGGACCAAGAGCTGAGAGCACGAGAGGAGAAGCTGAAGGCAGAATTCTTGCAGCAGCAGGAAGCAGACCGGATGAGGCTGGATTCCATGGCTCAGTACTTGCAGAGTATTGGGGCGTCGCTAGGTCAAGCACCGCCTTCACCACTATTCGCTCTACCTCCTGCAGATGTTACTCCTGTGAGTCACTTGTCAACTTTTGAAGTTTCATTTTGTAATAGTGATTTAGAACTTAGAATTGTTGAGACAAAAACTTAGTGAGTTAGAATAACTTAGTGACTTGCAAATATTGACTTAGAATGCTATTTGTTGGAATGCTTTATTCTGTGTGCAGAATCAGTCGGCGGCGTCAAATGATGGGCCCATCGCACCAGAGATGTCGCCGCCTCCCCCGCCTCAGTGGATTCGGTTCGGGCCATACCAGCAGTGGTCGCAGCCCCCTCACGGTTCACCCACATGGCCACCGCCGCCACGCCCACCGCCTTCGGTGTGAGTTATTTGGACATGTGCCCCTGTATGGACCTTGTAGCGACTTGTATGGACTTTTATGGATTTGTATGCACTTGTGTGGACTACACATGGGTTATGGATGAACCATTTTGAGTTTCTTTGCATATGTGGATGATTTGACTTTATAAGATGTCTGTGATGGTTATTGTGAATTATAAACTGCTTGTGATGGTTATTGTGAAATATGTACTGCCTGTGCTATGTATTTTGGGTACCATTTACCAACAAATAAAAAAAAATTAGGGGCGGGGGCAGGCAATTTGCCGAGTGCATTTGCATAAGCACTCGGCAAAGGCCACACATTTGCCGAGTGTTTTTGCAAAAGCACACGGCAAAGCCGAGGCCTTTGCCGAGTGCTTTGGCTTTGGCACTCGGCAAAGCCGAGTCCTTTGCCGTGTGCCTCCAGTCAAGCACACGGCAAAGCTGTGGGCCCCACCGTCAGTTCACGTTAGTTGGCCGTCAGTTCAAAATATTTCGCCGTGGGCTAAAGCAGGCACTCGGCAAACCTTTGCCGTGTGCTCCATTGAAAGCACTCGGCAAAGGCCCCTTTGCCGGCTCAGCTTTGCCGTATGGCCTTTGCCGAGTGCTACACACGGCAAAGTCGTTGCCGAGAGTAAAAGTGCCTTTGCCGTGTGCCCCTGGCACACGGCAAAGAGTCTGATTCCGGTAGTGAAAGGGGGGTGAGACCCATGAAAACCAACACATAGAAATTGATTCTACCAATAATTGAATGTTTAGCAGAGAACAAACGGATTCCATGTGCTTTACCGACTTTAGAGTAGCAGCCAACCTAACCCCGCCCTATTCCACATATTTGCCTTCATCCTCTCGCGACGGCTTCCACTGGTGAGGATGGGGAGGACGTGATCTAGGCGATGTAGCACCGTGCCCAGGACGAGGTGATAGAGGCCAGGGAGGGGGATCCAGGTGGCCACGTCCGGCGTGGGCCCCCTTCGCTAATTTGCTTTGGCTTGGCGGTGGCAGCAACAACCTCGCAGTCTACGGGTGGATCGTCGTTTCTCCTTCCTTCTCTGTTCGTTCTCTGGTCATGTCTCGCTTCTCTCCGCTATCCCCTGCAAGCAAGGTGGGATGGGAATCCAATCAAAGTAGAAACCGATCCCCTTCTTCCCTCTTTTTACTCTATGCTTGCGTGTGTGCACATGTAGTCTGCAATTGAGGAAAAAAAATCAATAGCCTGTGCCAGCCAAAAGCAATGCATGCATACATGTAGCGTAGGGTGGATGGACATACATGCATGCATTTGTAGCTGAGAAATAGAACTGATGTTTGGTGCAGCGTGATTAAATTGATTATTGAAGATCTCAATGTTTGCAGTTTGCGATGATAGCATGAATTCTAATACTACTGACAACGTATCATCATCTTCATTACTGCAAATTTCATGTATTATTATTGACTATGCATTTGAATATTATAATTTTTTAGGAAGCACTATGAATCTTAGATTAACTGCTATTGTTACTATTCTTATTTTGATAAACACGTGCATGCCACACGTGCGGCTACACTAGTTCATAAAAATAGCAAATCATTTCAAAAGAATTTTGAAGTCCTCAATGTCTAACTTATATGCAATATAACACATGTAAAAGTATTTCCATTTAATATGAGAAAACATAATGTTTTTAGTGCGTGCAAACATGAAAGTTTGCCTTGAATGTATAAAAGAGTGTGAGAGATGTATTTATTTGTGAAGAATATATAGTCTAATTTTCTTAAAATGTGTTGACTTTTTATGAGAAGGTTATACACCAATAAAAGGACTCCATCCAATTTTCATAATTTTTGGATTAGTTTTAGATATTACTATTATGATCTTTAGATACTATTTTGCTATAATTTTGGTATAATTATTTGAGATACATGTAGTTCAACTCAAAATTCACTTAATAGTTAGAAAATAGCAAATCATTTAAATACATTCAATTCTCCTCCATGGAAACTTGTATACAGTATAACACTTGAAAATACATTTTCATGTTAATATGAGAAAAAGTAATGTTTTAGAGTGTGCAAACTAGTGGGAGTGCAGTTTTTTTTATAGAAATATTTTTTTGAATCTTCATGATTTTCCAAAGACCACAACTTAGGTCTAATTGGGCTAAATTTTTTTGTTGTAGCCCCTCATGTGGTGATAGTTCATGAAAAGTATCAAAATAAATAAATGAATAGATTTGTATGCACTGTAGCTTAGAACCGGCTATAAAAATGGATTTTTAAGATGATTCATGGATGGAACCGACAGTGAAAATTTTTGAGATTTTCACAACCGGTCTACTTATGAGCTAGCTGTGAAAAATATTTTAGTGTTACTTTTCAAAAAACCGGCTATGAAAAAGAGTTCAATTTCATGGTCGGTCAAGTCACGAACCGGCACGGGCCAACAATGAAAATATTTTAATGCTACTTTTTGAAACACGCAATAAAAATGGTGTCTGGAAAAACTAATTCGATAGTAGTGATGCTTTCTGCGGGACCATATGTGATACTCACACTGTATAGTGTTTTGGCCAACTTTTGAGTATTTGGCTTGGTCACGGTCCAAACATCTCTAACATGTCATAGTTCATTCATGGAACACGTAACACTCATAAATTATAAATAATAAAATATGGACAATAATATATGCCACGTATTGCTAAAAACAATGATTAGCATGCATGTTGTATATGAGATGCATTCATATGTGACTATTTCAGTTTCAAGTTGGATTTGACAACAATTGGTAAAAAAATATTTGGTGGCGCTTATAAGTGTCAGATATAAAGGTACTATTTAAATGATTAAATTATAATATAAGTTGTTTCTAAATTGTTTCATACGTAAAGAACTAAAAGCAAGCGTCGGTTTGTGTTTTTGTGGTGGATAATAAGTACCAAAATATTCATGCGAACTAAACTTATAAAGAAAATCATGTGTGCTGTACGTAAGGACCAAGAATTGAGCAGCGCTGCCGCAGTGTCTCCACAACACACTACTTCTACTTCAAACCTTTTGCCATTTTGAAAAGCTACTGTGGCTTTATAATTTTTTTTTGTGAAGATAAAACTGTGACATGTGGTTTAAGACTATGATCCTCCCTTGGAAACTTAGTTCGATTCGAAAAACACCATGAGCGTTGGGTTGGCTGCTATATATATATACAAGGCCTAGCTATGGGAAATTAAAGGTGGAGATTTGGTTTCTGACGGACAGTTGTGCCCTCGCCATTTTTTGGCGAAATTTGTCTGCAATTAAAACTTGGGTCACAGAAATATTGCTCATCCAGGGTTTTCGATGGCAACAGACAAGCCAGGTGAGGTGGCATTTCATATATTTTAAAATCTGTGTGCAGTAACTGCCTGCCAATTTCGATAGATATTTTAGCTGGGCATATGAGCGTGCGTAGCCGATTCATCAAACCTTGAGCCCCTTTGGAATGAAGTAATAACATAGGGATATTGTGTTGATTCGAGTCAAAAAGATTTCATACGAGAGAGATTTGGATTTGAGAGTAGATTCAAATAATGTTGTAGGCACTTCTTTGTTCTACGCAACATATGGAAAGATTGACATAAGAGAAACACCGGAAACGAAAAAAAGGAAATAAAAAGAAACCAGTGTGTGCGGCGGCGGCAGCGGTGAACAGGGGCAACGGTCACCTCGTCACATCCTCACCTGGAGGGATTAGAATGACAGACGATGCAGGGCATCAGAACTATATACACCACCTCCGATCCCTCTTCTACGTTCTAACTTGCCCTCCCGACCGACACCTCCCCCTGCCCCCACCTCTCTGTCGCCATGAGCCACCAGGCATCGTCGTCGTCCACGAGCTCGCCGGAGCTACGTCGCAAGCGCACGGCCCCGCCCCTCCGGGAGGCCACGCCGCCGCTCAGCTTCCGCTATTTGGCCGAGGTCATGTGCCGCTCGAGCCCCAACAAAAACCAGCTCCCGACACCGCGTCGCTTCTCCACCATGGCCGGCGTCATGCTCCGCTCGCGCCCCGTCGACGCGTCGCCCCCAGGCGCCGGCGCGCAGGAGGCTATCTACGACGCCGTCCTCTGAGACACATGCGGCTCCGGCTACTGCGAAGACGAGCTGCTCCTCTGCGACCGCTGCGACCGCGGCCGCCACACTTTCTGCCTCCGCCCGATCGCCGCCAAGGTCCCCATCGGCCCAAGGTTCTGCCCGGACTGCGCCGTGCCTGACAAACCTGTCGAAAGTGAGTCTTGAGAGTTGAGACCCTCCAGAGGCGACCTCCATCTCCTCATTTCCCTCTGCCGTTGCTCCTTTCCCAATTCTGTAGATTCTTGCATGCTTTCTCACTGTGTCTCCTGTTTATTCTGTTTTGTGAACATAGATTTTCCAGTCGAGGAGAGCAAGATCATTGAGTTCTTCAGGATTCAGAACAACGATGATCAGGATGGCGAGCCTGCCAAATGTAAGCCCTCTAAAGGTAATTATTCCTTCATGGCAGCTACCTGCCCCAATGCCTAATGCCGTGTGAAATGTGGCGCCTTTTTGTCTCCATTGCTTGCATGGATGGATGCATATATATGATTCATGGAACAGTGGCTTGCCTATTGTTGGTCATACACTCATACTGGTTATTAAGCACATGTTTGAAGTACATGTGAAGAGATAGCAGAAGCAAAAGAAAAAAAGTTTCTTGCCAATATGTCATCCATGTCTATTTGGTGTTGTATGTTTCATGCTGACTACAAGGCTATAGCTGATCGATGCTGCACTGTCTGCAAATATAACCTGCGAGTTGGAAATTGTAGGTCACACAAACTACTAACTGGCTACGCAATTTAATGCACTCACCTACATCATGACTGGAAATTGGTGTTAGCTATGCAAGCTTTTTAAGTTGAAATAATGGCAAAGGGCGTTCAAACAAATCGTGCTGTTCAATTCGTACATCATTTACGCTTGCTCGAGTTAACTGATATCTCATGTGGGTATCTGTGGCACGTTTACCATAAACAAAACTTCTCGCCTTTGACCTTTCCTCAGGGAACCTGTAGTTGTGTTGCTTCTATTGCTCATTGACGGATTTACTAATATGGTGTTCTTTGTTCATTTATAAGGGGTTCATTTCCTGTAACTTGTTTGTATGAAATATGTTCGTCAGTACAGATTTCGCTGCACTTGTTAATAGCTAGAAGTAGTGAAAAATCCTGTTAGTATGCCAGTCATGCTCCTTCAGCATCTTATGTTTTGATTATGCACATGCATTGGCTGTACGGCTGCCTGATCGATGCAGATGCAGTATTATATTACCTGCAAATATCCCCTTCAAGTTGGAAGTTCTAGGCAAAAAAAATGATATGGCTATACTAAATTCTACGTACTTGTTTGCGTCACAACTAGAAATAGATAAGAAAGCATTACCGGGAATTTTTTTATCTGTGTTAGTATGCAAAATGACTTATAAATAGTAATCACAACATTAATTTGGTTCTAACAAATCATGTATTGTTCACTTTGTACATTAGTTATGATTGTACAGATTAACTGATTTCTCATGTGGGTATACATGCTGCATTTGTAATACTTGATTATCTTGGTACCATTCATTTAACCATAAAATATTAAAAATAGTTCTAGGCTTTGCCCTTTCTATAAGCAATAATCCATAGTTGTTCCGGTCGTATTCCTGATCTAAAACAGGCCGGGCTCCATTAGCTGTCCTTTCTTTTTTATTTATTAGCGGTTCAATTACTGAAATTCTTTTGCTAAAATTTGTTTGGTGCAGTTTTAGTGCACCTATTAAGAGCGAGCAGTAGCAAAAATTCCATTGAGTAGTTTTCTCTTTCGATTTTTTATGTTTTTATTCTGTAGTTGTATTAACTGCATTGCTACCTGACCCATGCAGCATCACCTGCAAATATCCCATGCAGATAGAGTGGAAGTTCTAGGCAACAAAAAATATAGCTATACATGTTATATGTGACGTAGTTAATAACATTATAACTGCAAAATGTGGGAAAGCATCACACAAACGACATTATGCGTCTATGAATTTCAGTAATGGCAAAAATTCTGTTGAATCAAATCAAGATGTTCAGTTTATGCATAGATCATTTGGCAGACATTATGCATAACTTTTCAGTAATGGAAAACATTCGGTTGAAACAAATCATGATGTTCAGTTTATGCATCTATCATTTATGGCAGTATGGATCAGCTGATTTCACTCATTGCAAATACAAATTATCCCACCTTTGGCACAAAATACAGATTTTCTCACGTGAGGGTCAAAAATGTGAAACATAATGAAAAATTGGTTTCCGTGACATAAATAAAACGTCACCTATCAAAGGATTTCTTGTAATGTTTCCAATTGGAATCCATAGTTGTTTTTGTCCTATTGCTGATTGCTACATGTATTAAAACATGCTCTTTTATTTACGAGGGGTTCAATAACTGTAAGTTCTTTTATTAAAATGTCATTGCTACATAATTGATTTCCATGATAAGAGCTACCTGTAGTGAAAATTCCAACTAGTAAGTAATTCATTTCTTTTGGTGTTTGTATGTGTTTGATTCTATGCTTGTATTGACAGAACGACTATCCGATCAATGCTGCCTCATTAACCATCAGAAAAGGTTGAAATAAAAAAGTTTCCCTATTGCTAATGTGTGACGGTAAAAGAAGAGAGAATGTGCCATATAACTCACAGATATTGAAAGTGTAAAATATGAACAAAAAGATTGACTGCCTTGTTACCAAATATTCTACTGAGTACCGAGTTATTGTTAGATTGAAATACAAACTGTACTGGTTGAGAAAATAGATTAAATATGAATCAGAAAGAGATGTATGTACTATGGTACTAACTCGAACAATGTACTTCATCTTTCTCATCAGATGATAGAAGGCGAAGAAAGAAGTGTTCCCTCGTTATGCGCAAGAAGAAGAGAAGGATACTTCCATTTGTCCCAACTGAAGATGGAGCTCAGAGACTCAAACAAATGGCTTCTCTGGCCACTGCATTGACATATTCAAAAACAGAGTTCAGTAACGAATTGACATATCAACCTAATATGGCTCCTCGATCTTCCAATCTGGCAAGATTGGAGATAGGCGGTATACAGGTTAGCAAATCTTTCACCCAAAAAAATTATAACCATTTTCTGTTGTGTTTTAATTTTGTATTCAACTTTGAAGGTTCTTTCCAAAGAGGATAAAGCAACCGTAGAGCAGTGCAGAATCATGCAAAAAAGAGGCCAATGCCCTCCACTTCGTATGGTATTTGACTCCCGTGAAGGGTACTTTCTTGAATTCATCGCTCTCAGTTATTTACTTTTTAGAAACTTGTTTGTATGTTTACAGTTCAATTATGTGTGCACGCCGGTGGATTTTGTGTGGCGCCACTGTCCTTGATGTTGTTCCAGTGTTACAAAAAACACACACAAATGCATTCCAGTTGCATAAACACGGAAATGTGGAGCACACACACATGTTTATGTACATTTGACTGCACAGAAATAACACTTCTGCATACCTATTTTCAGTTTCACTATACATGCTGATGCAAATATTAGGGACATGACCTTGATAGCTGAACTTGCTGGGGATGTTGATTTTTTGGAGAAGAGGGAAAATGGGGATTGCGACTGTCTTATGACACTCCTTAGGACAGCTGATCCTTCCCAGAAGCTGGTCATTTGCCCTGATAAACGTGGAAACATTTCACGCTTTATTAGTGGCATCAATAACCACACACCGTAAGTTATTTCTTTTCTGTCTTGTACTGTATTCTCACCTCAAAAAAGTGTGTCTACTGAGTTTGAGACTTTTAAATTGCTGAAGGGATGGAAAGAAGAAGCAAAATGTCAAATGTGTGCGGTACGACATTGATGGAGAGAGCCATGTCTTGCTGGTGGTCTGTCGTGACATTGCATGCGGGGAAAAGCTATATTGTGACTACAATGAAGTTGAGCAAGCATATCCTACTCATCATTTTGTCTAACCTGACCTGAAATTTTTGAAGCATCCAGCATATTAAGAAGACTTGGCAAAATAGGGCATATTTCCAGCTTTGCCACCAAAATCCTATAACCTATTGTACAACCTGTTGGTCAGTACGACAGCTTTAATCCTCCCTCCCAAGATCCTAATGACAGTTTATAGGCGTTAGGTGGTGACTGACTGGCTGGTAGAATTAATACCCTGATTGAGATATTGATCTAATACATTGTTCCTGCTCTAAAGATTCATCTTGTAATTCATTGTTTCTGATCCCTTCTATGAAAGTAAATAGGTATCTGTGTATCCCTATGTATAAGAACATTAGAGTAGAAATAACTATTGCTAATTAAAGACACATTTTTAATGGATAGTAAATATTTTCCATTCTAATTTGAGTCCTTCAGCTTCTTCTTGCTGTTGGATGATGATGATGCAATTGTGCCTAATAATATGTTCATTTTCTTTTTATGTGTTTGACTTTGACATAGGTTCATATGCACATTCCTGTGGAATTCCCTTATTTTGCCCATCAAACCATAGCTTCTAAAGTGTTTGCCTTGTTAACAAAATGTGCTCCTAAATTTCCACCAACCAAAATTTGAATTCTTTTGACACAACAGGTACCAAGTTTTGCTAAAGCATGCTCTACATTTCTCTACCCTTTTATATTCTCCAGAGTTTACATTCTTGATAAATCTACTAAACACAAGACTTATCACAGATGCACATGCAATGCAGACCTGACTTCTGGTATAACTAAAGCTTCCAGTCGATGATCAACCCATAATGTGAGAAAACACCTGAAGTATAGTAGTGGATTTTTGGTTTCACCACACCATCCACAATTGTCAAATCATAATGTACACATTTTGTGCCCAATTTCCACACTTCAATCAACAAGAAGCATGTTCCACTTTTTGATTTAATCACAGTTTAGGCTAACAAATATTAGTGGTTGCATGCTTGGAGGGACGCCGGTCACCTTAGGGTATCCAATGAAGCAAACTAAGACCATCGATGCCTTCTTGTGCTGTCTCAACCTCTCAATGTTTTTCCTGCTTTGTTTCTTTTTTGGGGAGCATAGGGTCTTCAATGAAGCAGATCACTAATTTCTTTTGGATTCAGAGTAAGTAGCAGGATAGGGAGCCCACGAAATGTTGGTTGTCCCAAGATAATTCCCTCCAGATACATGCCCAATTACATAATATCATGTGAAATGTGATACCTTTTGTTTCCATTGCTTGAGTGAATGATTAATGGAACATAACACTACTACATAATTGTTTCTTGTAGTCACTATTTTCACAATTGGTTTTCAAAAGTGGCCCTAATGCATTTTCACAGCTTGGCCGTGGCTAGACCCAGATGTGAAAATCAACTCCATTTTCATTGCTGATTCCAGCCACGAACCATCAATGAAAATCCATTTTCACAGCCGGATCAAAGCTACCGTGCACATCAATTTTTTATTTTTGTTTTGTTTTTTAAACTTTATTTTTGGACTAGGAGCAAGGGACAACCAAAAAAATTCAGCACAATCATATCAAAGGTGTGGCCTCTAGGAGTTTTGGATTTTTGAAACGATTTTCTGTTTTCTAACTATTAAATGAATTTCTTGGTACTTATTCTCAGTAATTACAATTTGAACTACATGTATCTAAAAGTTCTTACCAAATTATAGAAAATTAGTATCTAAGGAAATATGCCTTAGGTTGGATCATATCCTGAAAAATATATGAAAATTAGAAGGTTTGCTGTGGATAATTCATACTTTAATTTAATCCTTTACTTTTAAAAATAGTAATTATATCTAAAACTTGTCCAAAAATTATGAAAATTGTCATGGTGTCCTTTTATAGGTGTATAAACTTCTCACAAAAAATTCAATGCATTTCACGAAAGTAAACAATGCAACACTGTAAAGAAATGGACGATCTTGGTCTGCTTCATTGGAAGCTCTAAGGTGACCGGCATCCCTACTAGCACCTACATACTAATTTGTCAGCCTAATCAGTGATTAAATCAGGATGAGGTGTGCACTTCTTGAGTAAAGTGTGGAATTGCATTTAAAATGTACTATGTTTGTACATTGTGGGTGGAGTGGTGAACAAACAAATCCACTGCTATAATAATAAAGATGTTTTCCTACATTATTGATTGATCTTCAGCTGTAAGCTTTATATTAGAAGTCAGGTGTGTGTTGCATATGCATTTTTCTAGTGCTCGTGTATAGTAGATTTCTGAAGAATGTAAATTGTCAAGAATGTAATAGGTTAGCGCATGCTTTAGCAGTTCTTGGTACCTTGCTGTGGTAGAAGAATTAAGATATTTTAGATGATACAATTTTACCAGCACCTTTGGTTAAGTAGGCAAACAGTTTGACTATTAAACCAAAGGTGCTGCTAAATTAAGCAAATTACACTACTATGACTATATTATTCCAATGTTATGTGTTTGTGGGTGCACATCCAACAAAATCACAACATCTGAAAAAAATGAACACATTAATTAGGGTCAATTACATCATTAACCAACATCAAGAAAAAGCTGAAGCACTCAAATTAGAAGGGTAAAATATTTTCCATACATATTAAAATGTGCCTTTAATCAGCAACAGTTAGCTCTACTATAATATTTTATACATAGGAGATACACAGAACACTACTTACGCCCACAGAAGGGATTAGAAATAAGAATCTCAAAATAAAAAAAATAACTGCAAGATGCATCTAAAGAGCAGGAACAATGACGACTCCTATTGGCTCCATTACTGAATCAGGGTATTACTTCTACCAGTCAGTAAATCACCACCCAGGACCTATCAAGTTTTGTCATTAGGATCTCTTCATAGAAGTGGATTTCTTCTGTCATCTGCACCAACTGGCGTGCAGTATAGTGAGTTACACAATTTTGGTGGGAAATATTGCCAATTAGCTTTATTTTGCCAAAGCCTTCTTATGGCTGGGCAGGTCCTAACTTCCAGGGCTAAATTAGAAGAAATGATGAGTGGGATATGCATGTTCATATCAATTGTAATCACACTATTGCTTTCCACCACAAGCTATATCGTGGAGGGCCACCAACAAGACAAGTAGGGCTATCCCCATCAATGTCGTACCACATACATTTGACATTTTGCTTCTTCTTTCCATCTCTTCAAGAATTTAAAAGTTTCAAACTAGATAAAATACAGTCCACGTGCTTTAGTTTCTTCGAGGTGAGAAGAAAGTACAACAGAGAAGGTAACTATACTTACGGTTGTGTGGTTATCGACGCCGTTAATAAAGCGAGAAATGTTTCCATGTCTGTAAGGGAAGATGATCAGCCTCTCGGAAGGATTTGCTGTCAACAGGAATGTTTAATGCAGTACAAATCATTGTTTTCTCTTTTTTCCAAATTATACTTGTTTCCTCTTTCTTGAAAATAAAAATGTGTGTGCTTCACAGATCCTGCTCACACAAAATAGTGTGTATGCTACTCAAATTTTTTTGTGTGTTCGCACGCGCGTGTGTAGCCTGGATAGGAGATATGCAAGGCTAGTCCAAGGCTGGTGGGCCGGCCCGCTGGCGGTGTCGTCTAGATTGGTGGCAGTATTGGGCCCAGTATCCTCTCCCTCTCTCTCACTGGAATGCTTGCGGCTGCTCCTGAACTTGTGTGCGCTCCTCTCGTCAGATCAGTCTCGGCCGATTTCGTGGTTGTCTCATCAGATCAGAGCAGGGGCATCATGTAAAATTTTATGTAGATGTCCATGAAAAAAGAATTGCCTGATTTCGAGTTCGTATGCGAAAGTTATGGCCGTTTGAAGGAAGCACCTCCGAATTAGGGTTTTGAGGGGTGTTGCCGTTAGGTTTTGTTGGGGGAGGGGGGGTGGGAATGCAGCGGATGACTACGTGATAGATCTGCGATGGGGAACAAACTAAACCAGCAACAAGACTCAACGGTGTTTCGAGCACATCAGGACAGCAATCGGCCCACAGGCCAATGATGTTTCGAGTGTGCAAGATCATTCAGAGTTCAGAGGATTTCAATCTGGCAGCTGGAACCCACACATTTAAGCTGGTCTTCGTGCTCTTCTGCTGCCGAGGTGGGACTGAATCCCATAACCATGTGCACAACGGTATGGTTGTCACAAATTTATCCATGGTGGGCCGCCCCGCTGGCAGTGTCATCTGGATTAGCGGCAGTATTAGGCCGAGTGTCATCTCCCTCTCTCACTGGAATGCTCGCTGCTACTCTCGTACTCGTGTGCGCCCCTCTTGTCACATCAGTCTCGGTTGATTTCGTGGTTGTCTCAACAGATCAGAGCAGGGGAGTCTCATAAACTTTTTTGTACATGTCCGTGAATTTTTTTTTGCCTGATTTCGAGTCCGTATGCGAAAGTTATGGTCATTTGAAGGAAGCACCTCCGAATCAGGGTTTTGAGGGGTGTTGCGGTTAAGGTTTGGGGGGGGATGCAGCAGATGACTGGGTGATAGATCTGTGATGGGGAACAAAATAAACCAACAACAAGACTCAATGGTGTTTCGGGCTCATCAGGATAGCAATCGGCCCACGGGCCAACGATGTTTCGAGTGTGCAAGATCATTCAGAGTTCAGAGGATTTCGATCCGGCGGTAGGAACCCATGCATTTAAGCAGGTCTTCGTGTTTTTCTGCTACCGAGGTGTGACTTGTCGGTTTTTGTCACACCCGGTTTTAAGGGCAAAACCGAATGACAATCATATGTGTGCCAGGATCAAGTTTTCACACATATGAGACTTCATCAGTGATAAACAATAGCAGTATCACGTAAAACAATACAAAAACTTACAACTTATCAGAGTTACAGCTTATCCTGGAAACGAAGGCTCCAACATTTCACAGGCAATCGACTGGGGGTTGCGTATGCCTAGCATCATCTTCAACATCTTCACATCACCTTTCTGAGCAGCAGTAAGCAAGGATGAGTACACTTATGGTTGGTACTCAGCAAGGCCACAAGAAATAACCAGAACATCGATTCATTTCCATCTTCAAGTTTATTAATCATGTGAGGGTCCAGGCCGCTCTTGACCGTGAGCACGGCTGTTATAACAGTTTTTAACACTCTGCAGAGGTTGTACACTTTCACCACAAGACGCGTAAAAGTTCCGAAGAACTTTGAACCCAACCATGCTGTGCTAGCTAGGCACAATACCACACTTCCGAGGTGTGATTGCATAGGGACGCTACGAGGCCTTTACAAAGACACACAGGTAACTAGCAGCCCGCTAGAGTTTCGGCCGCGGTGAGGTCCATAACCCTCCCTAATGGGGCCGTACCTTAGCGAAGGCTACTCCTCCAAGAGGACCGGGCTATGACCCCTTCACCGTCCCCCTCCTTGCCCTTTCGGTAAGGCCACTAGTCACCTATACATCTAATTAATTAGCCAAGACCAGAGCCATATAGTACTCATGGTTGTACTGTTTTCCTGGGTGGTTCTCCATGTTCCAATTAACATCATCACAGTGATATATTTAAAAGCATAGATAGAAGTATGGTTAGGGACACTTGCCTTTACGCAACGTAAAGGTACTCTTACTGCTTTCTGCTATTGCTCACTTGAATTCTTGATCTTGAAAGCGATGGTTAGCAATCCATCTTCTTGAAGCTAACAACGGCACGACATACAAAGCAAACAAATAAAAACTACTAAGAACAATACACCAATCAAAGACAAGCTGGGTTATACACTAATTAGATTTTAATTAAAAAGGCTTATGAAATAATTATTAATCAAATTAACATGCATTATAAAAACGGCGTTTAACCCTATACAGCTTTTAATTATAGAGAGCACGTTTAATAGGCATTAATCATATTAATAAATAAATAAATATTATAAAGACAAGCATCATGTGAACAAGAACTACTAACGTATAGTTTTCATGATTATGGACCTAACGCAACAAAAACGGAACGAAACAGAGCTACAACGCGTAAACTAGAGCTAAAACTAGATTACAGGGACCTACACGCGATTAACCATAGATCTCAGGGGCTAGCAAGAAAGATTCTCAAGACACTATAAATAGTGTTTGGGATTGGATAAAAGTACAGGGTTAGATTTGCAAAAGAGAGAGGATAGGACGGTGGGTTGCATTATGTGGAAGCTTAGGGGTTAAAGAGTAAAAACCAAGGGCATGGATATAATTATTTCCTACTGATGATGGATGGCGGGTTGAATATGAAAAACGACGAGGGCTCTTTAGCAAAATGGCCAGGACCGGCGGCTGACTGTGTTGACCGGTATGTTTGATCTGATCGTGGCCGTTCATTGGAACTCGGACGGTGGGGACGTGATTCGGCGGCCGGCGGCAGTGTCAGGCGGCGGCGCCGCCCTTGCCCGCGGTGGGCTCGCCGGAGCCGGCTCTGCTTCATGCTAGAAGACACGAGGGGCGACGGGGATAGAACGGGGAGGGAGAGGAGGGTGTGGGGAGCTCACCCCGGGGGTTGCCGATGTCGAGGAAGCGCCGGAGGAGGCCGGCGACGAGCGGCGGCGGGTGGCGAACTCCGGTGAGGTTGCGCGCGTGCTTCTGGTGCGTGGTTTGAAGCGGGAATGGGGCGGGGAGGTTTGGGTGGTGTTTGTCGGCCTTTATAGTGCAAAAGAGGAGCGGTTGCGACACTATGGAAGAGGAATCGAAGGGGCGGCGGCCATTGATGGCATGGTGGTGCGGCCGTTGCTGTGGAGTGAAGAGGGCGAGAGAGATTGGGTGAGTTAGTGCGCCACTGCGCATTCAAGACGAGCGCGGGGTAGGAGGGGAGAGCGAGAGCCGCGGGAAGGGGAGTGGGCGGGCGGCTCGGGCGCCATGGATGTGCTCTGCTCAGGGAGAGTGAGGGGGACGGGCGGGAGGTGGAAGAGAGGGCTGACGGGTGGGCCCGTCTTGGCAGTGAGAGAGAGGTAGAGAGGGGAGGTGGAGGCGACCTGGGCCGGCAATTGGGCCAAATCGGGAAGAGGGGACGGGGTGGGCCAAAATGGGAGATGGAAAAGAGAGGTTTTGGATTTTGTTTGAGAATTTTGATAAGGAATTGTATAGGAATTTGAATTGTATTTGGATTTGGAGTTTGATTTGGAATTTGAATAGGAGTTTAGGTTTGGAATAGAATTGGGATTTGAATTTGGGATTGGAGATTATCTTGGGATCAAGCACAACCAAAAGAAATCAAGAGCTCGAATGCAACACTCAAATCAAACTCATTTACTTTTGGAAAAACAAACAACTATTTTTCCTATACTAAATTTCCTGTCAACAAAGTAAATGTTGGACAAATTTTAAAATTATGAGAAAAACATTGTTTAATTGTTCTTCTATTCACATCCTGAAATTGAAAATTTCAGGGTGTGACAACACTACCCCCTTAAAAGGAATCTCGTCCCGAGATTCGAACAGGCTAGCAAGAAACAAGGGTTTAGGTGGATAGCATCCAATAAACTTCTTCCAGATCGCTCTTTATTACATAAGATCCTCAAACACACTTCTTGCTTCTTCTCATCTCAACTAACATAAAAACACTTTCGGGAAACTTAGTCTAAGCCCACTTGATTATCATTCTCTTTTGCACACCAACTGACAAGATGTCCATCTTTTCCACACTTAAGGCAATATAAATTGGCATCAGTGTACCTGGTCATTTTATGCTTTATTGGACATCTATTGACATAGTGTCCTTTTTCACCACATCTGAAACACAGTCCTTTAACATGTCCATCTTGACTTCTTTTCTTCTTCACCATAGGTCTTGGTGGAGTAGCTTGTGCATCACTATTCTTCTTGGTAGAGCTGTCATTTGGAGGTTGAACAACTTTCGGCTGTGGTTGACTAGGTTGAATACTGTCGTCTACCAATGGATGTGATAATTCCATCTTCTCTTGGCTTGCTTCACTGGTTTGTTTCTTGGATTGCTTGTTTCTACTGGGTTGATATACCTTGAAAGAGATACTCCATTCATCAAGGTTTATAGTTTGAGTACTATCTTCGTCTTGAGTAACTCTCTTTATGACTGGATCTTCGGTAGACAACTTCTTCTGATTATTGATGTCTAAATGATAACGATGTCTTGCTTCAGCTGTCATTAGGCTATCTTCTACCTGGAGACATGATTTACCATAATGCTCACAACATTGACATTTTTCTGGAGTCTTAATATCCTCATGTTGTCTCTCCATCATTAACTCTGGTGCTCCACGACTTTTCTTATTCTTTTGATGGTTCCATGCTTCAGCTACTTGCCTCTTTACTGGTCCGGTGGGAACTCCTAATTTGGTTACCTCCGTGTTATGAGGGGATGATGTGTCGGACTGCATTCGTCCTTGCAAGACTTGAGCCTGCATGGCTAACAGCTTCTCTTTGTCAAACGCTGGCGGCAACGGAGCAGACGTGACCGCATGGTTATCACTTGTGACCATGTTGTGGTTCCCAGGGAGTGAGACTTGCTTTGTAACATCCTTCATTGGAGTGATGGGTGGAATGTGGAGATCACCTTCATTGGCTTCATGATTTCCATTGGGACTTGCCATCTGGTTGAGTGGTAAAGATATGTTTAGAAGACTAAATAAATAAAATGGAAGAACGGAAAGAGGACTTTGTGATATCTTCTTCATCAAGATTATTAGCCAAAATGAGGTAGAGGAGAATAGCTCAAAGGTAACAAAGGAATCAAAGCATCCTTGATGTCAGCATCTTTCATGTGACGTGGGTAGAATCATCATGTTGTAGTCTTTCTCTTCTTTGTCTTTGTAATCATCATTATAGTGGGGTTATGGAGATAAGAGCTTCTCTTTCTTCAACTTGCTTTCATCTATCACGGGTAATGACATAGAAATATGCTTGTTGTTGATATTATTACCTTCAGTTTTCCTCTTATGATATCCGTCATTGGATTGAGTAGAGAGAAAGGAGGATGGCAAGGATATGGAAGGTACAAAAGAAGAACCCAACTAAGCAACTGATGTCATCATAGGTATAAGACCCATAATACACCAACAATCATTACAAAGAAACGAATCAGACAAGTCCATAAAGACAAGCATCATCAAGAAATTCACAGAACTTCACTCAATCAAGGACGATGCTAAACGTTATTAATAAGGCTGCAAGGGATCCTATAGTCCTACAAGGCATTGGTCATGATATCTGACTTCTTGATCTTGATGGTTCTTGATCTTGAGTGTGACATAGCCTTCAATTGCTCTGATTTGACTTCTAGTAGCTTGATTCTTCACTGAGGCTTGGGTACGCATTAAGACATAAGGTGCTAAACATCTATTTGTTTTTCCTAATATAAGAGGAGAGGAGAAAACCACTTTGAAATAAATACAAGGGGAAGTCCAAAGTGTCAATATAAGAGAAAAAGAAGAGGAGAATGAAAACAATAAAGGAGGGGTCAACAAAAGCAATTTCAAGGTGAGGGATGAATAATCAAGGTAAAACCATCAACTTAAATTACTTGAGTAGACAAGAATTGGGAATTTAGCAATTCCAAAGCAAGGTAGGGATAAGTGATCAAGAGTAAGTATGAGAAATAGACTATCAAGAAAGAGATAAAGGGTCAAAGGTTGAGAAAGATCATCGGAAAAGGTCAAGGACAAGTCAAGGAAAGTTATGATATCGAGAAGAACCTTAGAAAACGACCATTGCTATCTAGGCTTATGTCCTACAGTCGATACAGCTCTGATACCACTTCTGTCACACCCGGTTTTAAGGGCAAAACCGAATGACAATCATATGTGTGCCAGGATCAAGTTTTCACACATATGAGACTTCATCAGTGATAAACAATAGCAGTATCACGTAAAACAATACAAAAACTTACAACTTATCAGAGTTACAGCTTATCCTGGAAACGAAGGCTCCAACATTTCAAGGCAATCGACTGGGGGTTGCGTATGCCTAGCATCATCTTCAACATCTTCACATCACCTTTCTGAGCAGCAGTAAGCAAGGATGAGTACACTTATGGTTGGTACTCAGCAAGGCCACAAGAAATAACCAGAACAGCGATTTAATTCCATCTTCAAGTTTATTAATCATGTGAGGGTCCAGGCCGCTCTTGACCGTGAGCACGGCTGTTATAACAGTTTTTAACACTCTGCAGAGGTTGTACACTTTCACCACAAGACGCGTAAAAGTTCCGAAGAACTTTGAACCCAACCATGCTGTGCTAGCTAGGCACAATACCACACTTCCGAGGTGTGATTGCATAGGGACGCTACGAGGCCTTTACAAAGACACACAGGTAACTAGCAGCCTGCTAGAGTTTCGGCCGCGGTGAGGTCCATAACCCTCCCTAATGGGGCCGTACCTTAGCGAAGGCTACTCCTCCAAGAGGACCGGGCTATGACCCCTTCACCGTCCCCCTCCTTGCCCTTTCGGTAAGGCCACTAGTCACCTATACATCTAATTAATTAGCCAAGACCAGAGCCATATAGTACTCATGGTTGTACTGTTTTCCTGGGTGGTTCTCCATGTTCCAATTAACATCATCACAGTGATATATTTAAAAGCATAGATAGAAGTATGGTTAGGGACACTTGCCTTTACGCAACGTAAAGGTACTCTTACTGCTTTCTGCTATTGCTCACTTGAATTCTTGATCTTGAAAGCGATGGTTAGCAATCCATCTTCTTGAAGCTAACAACGGCACGACATACAAAGCAAACAAATAAAAACTACTAAGAACAATACACCAATCAAAGACAAGCCGGGTTATACACTAATTAGATTTTAATTATAAAGGCTTATGAAATAATTATTAATCAAATTAACATGCATTATAAAAACGGCGTTTAACCCTATACAGCTTTTAATTATAGAGAGCACGTTTAATAGGCATTAATCATATTAATAAATAAATAAATATTATAAAGACAAGCATCATGTGAACAAGAACTACTAACGTATAGTTTTCATGATTATGGACCTAACGCAACAAAAACGGAACGAAACAGAGCTACAACGCGTAAACTAGAGCTAAAACTAGATTACAGGGACCTACACGCGATTAACCATAGATCTCAGGGGCTAGCAAGAAAGATTCTCAAGACACTATAAATAGTGTTTGGGATTGGATAAAAGTACAGGGTTAGATTTGCAAAAGAGAGAGGATAGGACGGTGGGTTGCATTATGTGGAAGCTTAGGGGTTAAAGAGTAAAAACCAAGGGCATGGATATAATTATTTCCTACTGATGATGGATGGCGGGTTGAATATGAAAAACGACGAGGGCTCTTTAGCAAAATGGCCAGGACCGGCGGCTGACTGTGTTGACCGGTATGTTTGATCTGATCGTGGCCGTTCATTGGAACTCGGACGGTGGGGACGTGATTCGGCGGCCGGCGGCAGTGTCAGGCGGCGGCGCCGCCCTTGCCCGCGGTGGGCTCGCCGGAGCCGGCTCTGCTTCATGCTAGAAGACACGAGGGGCGACGGGGATAGAACGGGGAGGGAGAGGAGGGTGTGGGGAGCTCACCCCGGGGGTTGCCGATGTCGAGGAAGCGCCGGAGGAGGCCGGCGACGAGCGGCGGCGGGTGGCGAACTCCGGTGAGGTTGCGCGCGTGCTTCTGGTGCGTGGTTTGAAGCGGGAATGGGGCGGGGAGGTTTGGGTGGTGTTCGTCGGCCTTTATAGTGCAAAAGAGGAGCGGTTGCGACACTATGGAAGAGGAATCGAAGGGGCGGCGGCCATTGATGGCATGGTGGTGCGGCCGTTGCTGTGGAGTGAAGAGGGCGAGAGAGATTGGGTGAGTTAGTGCGCCACTGCGCATTCAAGACGAGCGCGGGGTAGGAGGGGAGAGCGAGAGCCGCGGGAAGGGGAGTGGGCGGGCGGCTCGGGCGCCATGGATGTGCTCTGCTCAGGGAGAGTGAGGGGGACGGGCGGGAGGTGGAAGAGAGGGCTGACGGGTGGGCCCGTCTTGGCAGTGAGAGAGAGGTAGAGAGGGGAGGTGGAGGCGACCTGGGCCGGCAATTGGGCCAAATCGGGAAGAGGGGACGGGGTGGGCCAAAATGGGAGATGGAAAAGAGAGGTTTTGGATTTTGTTTGAGAATTTTGATAAGGAATTGTATAGGAATTTGAATTGTATTTGGATTTGGAGTTTGATTTGGAATTTGAATAGGAGTTTAGGTTTGGAATAGAATTGGGATTTGAATTTGGGATTGGAGATTATCTTGGGATCAAGCACAACCAAAAGAAATCAAGAGCTCGAATGCAACACTCAAATCAAACTCATTTACTTTTGGAAAAACAAACAACTATTTTTCCTATACTAAATTTCCTGTCAACAAAGTAAATGTTGGACAAATTTTAAAATTATGAGAAAAACATTGTTTAATTGTTCTTCTATTGACATCCTGAAATTGAAAATTTCAGGGTGTGACAGTTTTTTATACCGGTTAGCCTACTATAGGGGGTCCCTGAGTAGTCGAGTTGTTCACAAGGGCCTTGCCGGAACCAGAAGCACGATGGTGAACACGAGATGATTAGACAGGTTCAGGTCGTCTCGAAAGAGAGCGTAATATCCTACATCCTGTATGGTGGCTCGCTTCGTATTGATGATTATGATTTTACAAGGGGTCCCTGCCTCACCTTATATACTCGGGAGACAGGGTGTACAAGGCTAATAATACAGATTCCTAGTCGGATACTATACACAGAGTCCTAACATGAGTAGGCCGGGTTGTTTCCTAGTAGCCGACTAGTTTCCATAACCTGTACGTCTCTTCCTTGTATCTGTCAGAGTTGGCGGCCCAATCTCCTCGTGGGCCTGTAGCCCATAAGGACTCCCATGGATCTGGGTCCATCAAGCCCCCGAGCGTCTTCATGTCTTCACGCCTGCCGAGTTGTTTCTCAACAATTTAAGCATCAGCCAAGTTGTTTACTCGTCATCTTGCACCTTCGTTAAAAACCTTCCGAAGTGAACATGATATGCTCTTTGCCGACTTCTTTTGCAATCAGCCCCCGGGCTTTGATTTTTAAATCAAAGATGATGCAAAAACTTCCCCATTTAATATAATGGTGTCCAGCTTTTGAAAAAAGATGGACCCATTATGGGTCAGCCCCCGAGCCTAGAAATGTTTTCAAGGATTAAAAACAATTCTAGGGTCTTTAATGAAAAACTTTTCAAAAGAAATATACTATCTCCCCCCAGCCCCCAAGCTTAAAGCTAATGCCAATAAGCTTAAAGACTTTTTAGGAAATAAGTATATTCTTTGATTTGGAAAAATTTATCCCCATGAGCATCAGCTCCCGAGCGTGGCAATGCCCCCGCACAAAAGTGACTTAGCCATTGGAATAGATCTCACAATTATGCATCTGGTAAAAACCGCGAATACATAACTGTTTACGTATTGGTGAAAACGCCTTTTGTGAAATATGCTTAGGGTTATCTCTTGGTCAATAAAAACAAAGGAGGAACTGCTTCGTATTCACATCTGCTCTAGCCGCCATTCTCCAAATCCAAAATCCTCCATACTCACACGTGCCCTTCAATCCACTCAAGCCCTGCCTAGTAATCCGTACCCACGCAAGAGAACCTTCGATGGCAAGATGGTGAAGAAAAGCGGTGCGAGCAAAAAGGAGCTCAAGATTCTCATCATGGGAATGCTCGTATACAAGACCGCGCCAGCCCCGCTCTGGTCTGGAAGCCATCCAAGGCAACCGACCAAATGGTGCAGCAGCTAGTCGACCAAGGCTGCCTGCTGGACAAATCCATCTCTTGCTGGCGAACTGACGTCGGTAAGCCTTGGCCTGTTCTCGTCTCAAAAAAAAAGTATGTATACTACATTGCATATCTTCTATCCATGTGCATGCATGCGCCCACACACACGGAAAAGGATTGTGTGTGAGGTAGTGATGGCCTACCATTAGTCCTGCCAGAACCAAGTTTTTAGTTGCAGCCATGCTTTCTACGTAGAGTTGAAATCAAGGGACATGGCAATGATGGCCTACATTGAACTTTCATCAGCAAGAACTAAAGGAAATGATCTAAAGGTTGCTTTGCAAGTGAAGGAGACCACTAGTGCATTTGGTTGTGTGAAGTGTATCAATCTTTATTATTATAGTGGTGGATTTGTGGTTTCACCATTCCACCCACAATGGTAAAATCATAGTGCACATATTTTATCCCCAATTTCCACTCTTGTAAATGTGATTTCCACACTTTACACAAGAAGCACACTTAGGGCTTCCAATGAAGCAGACAAAGAACATCAGTTTCTTTACAGTGTTGCCTTGTTTTGCTATATCAACTTCTCAAATTTTTTCCTGCTTCATTCTGTTTTGGGGACCATATGGTTTCCAATAAGGAGACCAATATCATCAATTTCTTCTTGATTCAGAACGATGACAAGGATGATGGGCCGGCGAATTGTAGGCTCTCCAAAGGTAATTCCTTCCAGCTAAGTGCCCCATTGCATAATGTCGTGTGAAATGCAAGACCTTTTGTTTCCATTGCTTTGTATTGTGCCCCGCATGGCAAGCCCTTCAAAGGTGTGTCTCCTTGGGACCTCCATCTGCAGAATTCTCTCTCCCGTGATGGCTCACCTCTTGCGAAACATACTACGAGGCCCAACATGGCCCCCATCGCTGCGGCCTTGTTGACCTGGCATGCGCTTGATGTGGGATCCAGGGCTAGCCTCTGTTATTATACCATTTTAGTGCTCTCCAAAAGTAACTCCTTCCAGCTACGTGCCCCATTGCATAATGTCATGTGAAATGCAAGACCGTTTGTTCCACTGCTTTGTGGGTTTATTGTTGAACAATAACCACCACACACCCACCCACACACATGTGTGTGTTTGCTAATGTGTCAAACACTAACATGGTGTAATCATAGGGGTACAGTTGGGTTGAGGTTCATATGCCCAATCCAATGGAATACCCTTGTTTTTCCTAGCAAATCACATAGCTACTAAATTATTTTCCATAACCAAAGATGCTGCTAAATTTCTACGAACCAAAATCTGGATTCATGCATGACAACAAGCTACCAAGTGGCGCTAAAGCATGCATTAGCCTATTACCATCTCGAGAATTAACATACTCAACACACATATTCAAATCACACATGCGCGCGTGAGCGCACGCAGACGACTTTTGGTATAAGGTACTGCTGGTGGTTAAGGTAGCCCAATCAACTATTTAGAGATCCTATAGTTCGAAGGCATCTATCGCTAAGGGAATCCTCACATTACAATGTTACTCCTAGTATTGAACAGTAGGAGCATATTTCAACATGTAATTAGAGCAACTTCAGCAGTAGCCCCTACTCCAAGCCCCTACTTTTCTGAGTAGGGGCTTCAAATACTTTATAGGGGCCTGATTTTATCGTTGACTCAAGCATTAGCCCCTACAATTGAGCAATTACTTGCATTCTGACAGACGGGACCCACTAGTCAAAGCCTTATTTATTTGAGATGTGGGCCCCGCTCCAATCTCTTTCCCTTGTCCTCTCCCTTCCCTTCCCTTCCGAAGTCACTGCATTTGCAGATCCCCTCCTGTCGCTTCTCTGTCATCGCATCCAGGGGTGGGGGAGGCCAACTCCGGCAGCCGAACAGCTCTAGCTCGGGCGGGCCGCGGATGAGCAGCAACACTTGTGCTGGATCTCGCCGCACGGGGGGCGAAATCAATGAGCGGCGTGGTCTCAAATTCACTCGAGCTCAGACTTGTCCAAGGGGGCTAGTTCCTGCAGTAGTGGAGGCCAGCTCCGGTGGGCGGTGATGGAGCAGCTCGAGCTTAGGCTGGCGCTGGCGGCGGCACAGCAGTGACACCTGCGCGGCACTGCTCCCCCATCCACGCCATGGCCCAGCTCCACTGAGCTTGCGGCGGCGCCGGATCTCGCCTCATGCCACCGCCCACGGAGAAGAAGCCCAGTCTGCCGCTGCTCTTGCTCTTGCCCGCGTGGGACGACACCGGCTTTGGGGGCAGGACAAGGGAGCGGCAGGATGAGGCGTTGCTCCTCGTCTTGGCGGTGTCCATGGCAGCGGGCAGGGAGAAGCAGCAATGAGCGACACAGGAGATAGTCTCCCGTGTGAAAAGTTGAAGAAACTGTCGAGTAGGGGCCTCCCCATGGATCCATGGGAGAAGGGACCAGAGTAGGCAAAGTAGGTGCCTCCCTGCTCTAGGACCCAAGTAGGGGCTCTGCTGGAGTGAGGCTTTTTTTTCCCTCGGCCCCTATTTTTTGAGTAGGGGCATGAGTTGGGGCGCTCCTGCTGGAATTGCTCTTAGACTCGAAATATTTAGCGGTGTTGCGACACATGTCCTAGTGTGCTGGGCCATTGTGCACCCTAGCTCCCGCCCATACTTTCAAACAACGAGCTGAGTAGAGTAGGTAAATTCTTGCAGATCATTCTTCCATATGAGGCAGGCGTTAACTCCCGCTCGTCGACATGGCCTCCCTCTAGCACTACCCTTCTAGACTTGACCTAACATTGGGCCCTTGCATATAATTCTAGTTATGGTTTGGTCTATAACCGGTTCTGACTGTTTGGTTCTCGTTCTGGTTGAGTATGGTTCAGTGGGAAGTGGGTTAACAGAAATGTAAAGTGGTCCAGTTCAATTTGGTTTTGTAGATCGATTTGGACTAGGCTTCAAACAGTTCAACAACTGCCTCCTAAGTCCTCGTGCGCGAGACTCCACACCCTCTTGGCTTCTCCTCAAACCATGCCACCTCTAGAGGCCTTGCTGTTGTCAAGCCCCGTTAATTAATGCCATCATCAGGGCCTTGGCACGATGACACCAATGCATCTGGCACAATGATCCTGTCTATCCTTCGCCCAGCCCATCGCTAGATCGCCCGCCTTCTGTGTGCCCGCCGCCTCCCCGGCCAATGCAATGTAGACAGGGAGTTTGCCGCCAGGTCTACCCACTCAGACCCATACTTCATAGATCGTAGAGAAGCTCTATAGTGGAAGTGGCATATCAAGATGATTGAATACGAGGTTGTAGTGATACATGCCTTTGTGAAAAATCCTTTGAGTCTAGAATCTTGAATGAGAGGATTGGTGACCACATGTATATTCTTGGTGAGGTGTTTTGATTAAGATTAGGAATGGCATTATTTTCCAATTTCTATCGATACCACAAGATAAATTGGCATGCACAGTCACTACTGGAAAACATGACATCCATCCCCACAAATATACTAGTGGGAATTTGACCCCATACAAATGACATCATTAGTACCAGTTCTAATCCCACTGATATATTTGTGGGGGATGGAATGGTCTCGGAAACACCAATCAATACTAAAGGGCTCTTTAGTACCGGTTGTTACCAACCGATAATAAAGGGGTTTCGAGGCATTAGTACCAGGTGTTAACACAACCAAGTATCGAGGGCTGGCATTTAAGGGGTATCCATGGTACTAAATATACCACCCCATCCTTTTTCTCTTCCCTCCATGACATTCTTTCTTCTCTGTCTCTCTCTCTTCCTTCTTCTCTTTGCCTCTCTCATTCTTCTTTCTCGCCTCTGCCGTGAGCTTTGCCTCCCTCGCTAGCCAAGGTGCTCCACCCTGGCCGGGCTGGGTGTGGGATCTGCGGCCGCCGCCATGGCCACCATGGTTGGGGCCAGGCCCTTACCTCTGGCTCGCTTTTCCTCCATCTTTCTTTCTCTCTTACTGATCTCTCTCTTCCTAATCTCTCTCTCTCTCTCTCCCTCTTAGATATGGCCATCGGTGGATGCTTTGGTACCCATGCTTGAGGAGGATTTGGATTTGGTGACCATGCTTTGAGGAGGATTTGGATTCGGTGCCCATGCTTTGACGAGGATTTGGATTTGGTGCTGATGTATATTGTGTGTGAAATCTAGTTGATGTTGAATCAAAATTGAACCCAATGTATTTTGTGTATGTTGTGTATGTGGAATCCAAATTGTACTCAAATGATGTTGTATGCACTGAATTAAAATTGAACTAAGTTGATGTATTGAATTCATATGTTGTTGGATGTGGGGGTGGCGTTGCAACTTTTTTGTTTCTCTTTTCTACTCATTAGTTCTAATAGGGAGGATACCGATACCGGTGCTTTTAATATTAGTGACGGAGGGAGAATACCAATTACAAAACCGGTAATCATGAGGGTTTTGAGCTAGTACCAAAGGCCGTTTCTCTAGTAGTGAGGTTACACCTCTTAACTCGCCTCTTTATTTTTCTCGTTTGGGACCTGCATTTTGTGTGTCTTTACTATTAAAGAGTAAATCTAGCTAGGCTTGGATTTAGCTCGCAATCTCGTCTATGGTTAGTTGCAAAGACTCAATAAGGTAATATGTTTAGGTCTAACTTGATGGCCTTAAAGTGTCAAAAGCCATAAGTTAAGTTTTCAAGCTGTCCTAATTCACTCTCCCACTGTTAGTGCACTTGGTTGGTAGGACAAGACATGATGAGTCCATCCAACCATGTGTTTACTTGGTGGAATAGATAGAACGGGACAACATATTCCTCCAAACAAGGGATGGACCCATCCTTCAAAATTGGGTGGACTGATTCGTCCCTTGTGGATGTCTCCCGCACTCTATCCTCTCTGTTCGCGCTTTTTTCATCTCTACTCATGCATGCTCTCCGCTGCTGATGGCATTCCTCTCTTCGTGCCAGGGCAAGCCATGGTAGGACCAGCCCGAGCAACGACGGGGCTAGCTGAGCCGAGGCTGGACGGTCCCTATCGGTGGCAGGGGAAGAAGAGCCAAGGGTGGACGATCCCAAGTGGCCGCGGAGCAAGCAAATTCGGGAGGCAGCCAAGCTCGAGCCACAATGGGATGAGATTTAGGCGCCTGCAGTGCATGCCAGCATTGGATAGGTCCAGCCCGAGGCGACGCGGAGCCTGTGCAGTAGAGGGGCCGTCCGAGGCAGTACAGACCGACCAAGGTGGTACAGACCGGCCAAGGCAGCTCTAGATCTGGACGACAGCAGGGCAGGTCCGGAGCAGGACTGTACAAACAGTGGGAGATCGAGTGTTGGAGGCTTGCTGTGAGCTTGACGATGACCATGGGCCTAGGCAGCTGACAACTGGGCCTAGGTTTCACAAGCCTGACATATTACTAGCGGTGGACGCGTGCAACCCATTGTGGACGACATGTAGACCTCACAGCTGATGATGACACTGTTACCCACATCTTTCTCTCATCCCTCCAATAAAACATTAAAATCGGGACCATCACATACCACCAACCGAATACTTGTGGGACCATCTCATCTCTCAAAAGAAGGTTGATGATCCCATCTCATCTCTACTTGACTATACCAACCAAACATACCCTTAAGAGCAAATTCCCTATATGCCTTCAAAAATTATACCCATTCCCTCTATACCATTGAAAATATAGTTGTTCCCTCTATGCCATCAGTTGTAATTTTCCATTCCCTATCTTCCATTGCCATTAGATCCAGCACTGTAACAAGCCGTGACGGCGTTAAAATCGGTCGATCACATTTTGTCTAGATGTTTTTACCCCTTCCTAACCTTATCCGATCCCCAACAAATCTCTTCTTATCTTCATTCTCAAATCATTCTAAGCCTAGCCCAGTGACGGCGGCGGCGACTCCTCCCACCCGCTGCGAATCTGGCCGGTTCGCTTCCCCTCCCAAGCGTCCATCTCACGCGAGGGGTATCCCATGGCCAGGGGCATCGGGCATGCTTGTTCCTGCGGGCGCGGTGTCGGGCACACGCGGGATCGGCGGCCCCTCACGCGGCATCGAGAAGACGTGGGTCCCCGTGGCCCCTTGAGCGGCGTTGAGGCAGGTGCGGGTCCCCGCGGCCCCTGGCGTGGCATCAGCAAGCGCGGGTCCCTATGGCCTAGGGGCACAGACGGTCGCATCAGGCCCGACAGGTTCTTGCATCAGGAGGAAGAGCCCATGGAAGCATGAGAGATGGGGATGCCAGGGCAGAAGAATCAGGACAGTTCTTGGCTTCCTGCAGGGTCAATAATTTTTCTTCTCCTCCTTCTTATATCTTGTTTCATTGTAACAATTGCAACTAGGAACGATTAGTTTTGATGGGCCGTTCTTTAACAGGATGGATCCCAAATTGAGTTTTTACTAGAAATCAGACTCAGTGGCAATCATAAAAAGCTTAGAAAGGAGTTTTCATGCTTTAGCTTCAGCAAGGTAGTTGATTCTGATGTATCCAATTTCAAGGACCTCATCGGAGAAATTGTAGATCAGTACCCTCATTGTACAAGGAAGTACTGCATGTGTTTTACTATGATGATGCCAACAAATGCTTTCCACAAGTCAGAACAAATCAAGAACTACTAGAAATATTTAGCAAACATGATGATAACAACGTATTTTGCATGACAATTACTTACACTGAACCCATAGATGGTGTACCAATCCCTGAGTGCTACACTCCAGAAAATTCAGAGATGCTTGATATCCCATGCACCCAATCTATGCCTTACCCATCTCTAGCTGCAGCAAGCCAATCCAACCAATATACTAAGCTATCAACAAGCCAACCCACTGAACCTAGCACAAATGAACCTATTGATGATCCAAGTGATGATGAAATTCTGGCATATCCTCAACCACAGAATGAGCATGTGGGTGTTGATGATGAAGGCATGTACTTAGCTCCTCATAAAACAAATATGGGTGACCAAAGTGATTCGGAGTCTGATTCTGATTCTGATTCTGATTCTGAAGATGAGGACTATGAGGAAGATGATGGCTTAATTGGTAAAGATCCTTTGCCACTGTTGGCAGTCCTTACACATTAAATCTTACCGTCAATATACTCACTTTATAAGGATGAACTATACACTTACTAATATATTTCTTTATAAATAACCTAGTTCCACTTGTATCGTAGCCTTATACCTTTGCAGATGCAAGAACTACAACGAAGACTAAAACATGCTCAAACGATGGAGAATGCATCACGCAGATATAACTCCGTGAGCACACGGTCAAGAAGGCCCACAAACCAGACACACCAAGGCAGTACCGCAGGAGAATCAACTAGGAATATTGCCATGGACCCACATTCCAGTGACTCAAAGGAAAACTGGCGGGAAAGGAGTCCGCCAGGGTTCGGCGGACCCCAGGTTCGGCCGAACCTGGGACGGGCCCCGTTCCCGCCAAGTCTTGGCGGCAACTCTTCCTGTGCGCTCCCCTTCGCGCCCAGGAGGTGTTTCCTTCTGAGGATCCCCGGGAACCATCCTCCCCTATTATAAATAGGGGGTAGGTGGCCTTCTTCAACACACACTCATTCTCAAGAGCCTCTCTCTCTCTAGTAGTACACATGTAATCCTTAGGCTAGTGGAGCTCAGGCTAGGCTTAGTGCTATAGTATTCGGAGTCATCCTTGGACCTTCAGCCTTCGGTACGATATTTGTATACTTTGTCGGTATTTATATAAGTATGGAGTTTGATCTAAATGCTATCTCCATAGTGTTTATGTCTTATTCGTTCCTTATCATGAGTTATATATTGATTATGCATAGGCTAGTCGTTCTAAGCTATGGCATCAGTTTGTTGTTCCTTTAGGATTGCTCTAGTTCCATGTTTCCTAGGAGGGCTAGAGTAGTTCTCTCATGCATGAGCGTGGTGCTCGGGCATGACGAGAGCCTGCGAATATGACTGTGCCCCATGGTATGGAGGGGTAGGCGGTAGGTGGTGACAGCCCTGTCCATCACTTGTATTCCCCCACGTTCGGGTACAGTGTAGGAGGTACATAAAGCATTGCCACTTGCTGGCAGACCAGTGCGGTTTGGTCTCCCCATGTGTGCCTGGGTGCTTAGAACTAAGTCCTATGTATATCCTGTATAACCTGTGATGTATTATATAATGCCTTAGGATTCTTTTGCCATGCTCCATCTAACCTTAGGACTTATTCTTTATTCTTTATCTTGAGTTAGGCTTCTTAGATGATGTGTCGCATTACCTCGATGTTATCTTTTACCCCTGTATGACTTTGTCCAATACTTATATCATAATCCTTTGAGTATGATCATCTAGTAAATGCTTTGACACCAAATGCCATCCTTTGGGAAAATATAAATAATGATGCCCACGAATACTCACAGGTGAAATGTTATTTCCGTGCGCTTGCGGAAACATAACATAATGAGATACCCAAGACATTTCTAAGCGGCGTTGCTGGGCCGGACAAACCCGGTGGCGACGTTAAGAAATGCCAACAGCCATCTATAACAATTGTAGCATATGACCGAGATGACCCTCCAATGAGTGTAGGCAGCCTATACCCAAACATGGATCAGTTTAAGTTGGCTCTTTCTCTACATGCTATCAAACATGAATTTGAGTTTAACACTGAGAAGAGTGACCCAGGAAGATTGAGGGCTTATATGTGCAAAGAAGGAAGAAGAAGGGTGCAACTGGAGGTTGCATGCTTCTACATACAAGCATGACAAAATAGTAAAGGTAACAAAACAGACCTGCACTATTAGTTCTTGTTGTTTTCCCCCTAGTATTATTTTGCAACATTTGGTAATTCTGACTTGTATCATGATAGATGAAGAGGAACCCACGTCAACATACATGTTCTAGTGCTAGAAGAAGCAAGCTTGTAAAGAATGCAAGAAAATTTTGGGTGTGTGAACAATTGAAGGATTGGTTGGAGGAATCAAATTTGAGAGCTAAAGATTTACAGAGGAGGATAAAGGACAAGCACAAGGTAGAGGTGCCCTACAGGAGAGTGTATGCAAGTAAGGAATTGGCACACACACAATTATTTGGTAGTTGGGACAATAGCTTTAATAACCTGTATAGGTTTAAGGCAGAGGTAGAGAGGTGCCGTCCTGGCAGCTTTGTAGTAATTAATCATCACACAATTGATGAGAATATCAGAATCAATAGGCTATTTTTTGCAATGAAACCTTGCATAGCTGGTTTTCTCAAAGGATGCAGACCATACTTGGCAATAGATAGCACATTTTTGACAAGTAGGTTTAGAGGACAGCTGGCATGTGCAATAGCTATTAATGGACACAATTGGATGTATCCAGTGGCTGTTGGAGTAATTGACTTTGAAACAAATGATAAGTGGATCTAGTTTATGCAAAGGCTTAATAATGCCATTGGATCACCACCAGGCTTAGCTGTATGTACAGATGCTAGCTAGGGAGTGATGGCAGGAGTTCAGAAAGTCTTCCCAACTACAGAACATAGGGAATGCATGTTACATTTAGTGATGAACTTAAAGAAAAAGTTTAGTGGGAAGATATTTGAAGAACATTTATGGGCAGCAGCATATTCATGGAGCCCATACTTCTTTGAGAAGCATTGGGCAACAATGGATGAAGCTAATCCAGAAGCAATGGATTTCATAAGGTAGCATCATACTAAGATTTGGGCAAGAAGCCAATTTTGGACAGATTGCAAAGTTGACTATGTCACAAACAATTTAGCTGAGTGCTTCAACAATTGGATAAAGAAATACAAGGGCTTGAATTTGGATGACTTAATGGACTTAATCAGGCAACTTATTATGAGTAAGTGGGATATTAGAAGGGATGTATCAAAGAAGATGGAAGGGATCATTTCGCCACACATCATCAAGGATTTGAGGGAGCAAAGCAGGAATTTGGATAAGGATGTACAGCGAAGCTCAGATATTCTTGGAGAGGTGTCTGTGAAGGGTGATAGTGGCTATAAATGTGTTGTGAACCTAGAAGAAAGAACTTGATCTTGCAGAAAATGGGAAGTCTCGGGCATTCCTTGCAAACATGCCATTGCATTTATCACATTTCTTGGCAAGCCTTTGAAGAAATATGTAGACATGTATTACTCAGTTGACGATGAGGCTGAGATCCCTGCTATGCCTGACAAGTCACAATGGCCACAATCTGACCATGATTTCTCCATGCACCCACCACTCCTAAAATCTACAGCTGGTAGAAGAAAGAATGAGAGGAAGAAAGAATGAGATGTTCAAAGGGTGTACAGAGGCAGGCGGCAGCACATCAAGACCAAAGGGTAAACATCAGTGTAGAGTTTGTAAGGGATATGGCCATCGTTGGTACAACTGTAAGGATGGTGACCCTAATGACAAAGCAGCTTTGCTAGCTGAAATGTGAGCATTTTAGTCTATCTATCATTGCACTTGTTATTAATTTTGATTGCTTCTCCATGATTTCTTATTGTTGTTCATGCAACACAGGGGTCCACCAAAGAAAAAGAAGAAAACCATTGAACCATCATGTGAGAACAGCATTGTACTTGCTGGCGCAGCACCAAAAACAATGCATTTTCCTCCAGGTATGCATCTGTACATTTACTTTCTGATTTTTTATTATGCTGATTTCAGCCAATGCATTTTGATCATATCATACTTGATTTCAGACAAAGCGCCTCAGTTAGCTTGGGTTCTGGGAACTCCTTTAGGTACATTCCCATATTCAATGCTTGCACATTAATTTAATCATATCATACTTGGTGTTTCTCTTCATGTATAAAATTGATGTGCAGGTCTAGAAATGCCTCGAACCAACCTGAGCCACTTTCCATCGAGTACCCGAGGCTACCTTCACATGAAACTACACTGCCACCGACCACCTCAAATCCAAAAGAATAGAAGAAACCTAAAGGCAAAGCAAAGGATCCTATAGGGAAAGAAAAGGAACCTAAAAGGAAGGCAAAGACAGCAAGAAAGAAAAAGAAGAAACAAACTTTAGTGCCTCATGATAGTCCAGCAATGGGTACTAGAAGCAGAACCCAAAAGCATAGCTCTGCCCTCACATACAAGAAGCAAAAGACTCCTGACTTGAACTTCTAGATGAGGTTATGTGACACTTCAAACTTTGATTGGTTTTTGTGAAACCAATGTACTATGTGACAGTTCATGTTTTGACTGGTTTGTGAAACCAATGTATTGTGGTTGTGGCTCATGTGAACTATTTAGTTGTTACTTATGTATGGCTGCTAGTATGGACAGCTAGCTGATTGCAATGATGGTTAGATGGGCATTAATGGCTGCTTGTATGGTTGCTGTATGGACAACAATGATGCTTATATGGACATTAATGAATTGCCTGTGTATGGCCTATCTATGTGGATATTATTTATCACTTGTTCTTGTTTTGTGTATGTTAACGGCCCTTAGATGCGTCAATCGTGAACCGCAAGCGCGCGAATCAGTTGTAGCTCTTCCCTCAGAGTATTCCCCTAAGGTTTATTAATCCATGGAACTAAAGATATAAGAAACAATCCAACTAGCATAGAAATCCTTTAGTCTTGAAGAGGGTTGTAAAACAGATCTAATCTACTAAAACCAAACACCGGAGGTAGCAAGAGAGAGTTAGAGATAACCAATCTAGATCGCCTAGATCATGCATATGTTGTAGCTCCGAGCCAAATAGAGTGAAGTAAGATAGATGTGAATCTCAATAAAAAGCATCTTTAAATCATGACCTCCGGTCAAACTACCGAAAACCCCACCTTACATGGGATCACACCCTATCACGATGCTCCCTATCGGTGTGGGTAACTTAAGGGCGCGTTCACAAGTGAACGTGTCGAACCACTTGGTAGATCCGGTATGAACCCCTAGCCACCATGGCTACAAGAACACCCCAAGCAATCTATCTCGAGAATAGATTGAAGAAAAGCAAAACCCCAAGCAATCTATCTCGAGAATAGATTGGAGAAGAAGCAAAACCAAGAGAGAACAAAATCATAGAAAGAGGCACTTGATCGCTAAAGATTCAGAAACACAAATAACTTCACCATGAACGATAGTACATCACAAGATCACCACCGGGATCCTACCTTGATCTTGATGATCCTAGCTCCAGAACTCTGACGTGGTCTTCCTCGCAGGGTTCCCATATCGGCTAGGGCAGAACCCTAGACCTCTAGCATGACCCTCAGCTCTCTGAAAGGTGTCCCTCTAGCTCCTTTGCTCCTCGACGTCGAATGATGGATGATTTTCTGTGTGGCAGGGGGCACATGGGCTATTTATACCCTGAGGAAACCCTAGGTCAAAGGGGAGGGCGAGGCGCCACTGGAAGGGTTTGGGCCGGTTTGGGCCGGCCGGCCCAGAGAGGGCCAGGCCGGCCGGCCTGGCCTCTTTCCTGGCCGCCTCATCCTCATCTTTCTGCCCAAGTCTTCTAGAAGCTTCAGTAGTTGTTCCATTTATGCATGTGGGCCTTTGGACGTCGTTTGCTCGGGATATCTTCGAGTAAGAATGGGAAGTGGATGACCTCCCAAATTCTCCAATTGATTTGCCTTGACCCCAAAGTCACTTGACCTTATCTTGAAGCACTTGCCTTTCAAACGTTCTTAGAGGACGGTTCACCAAATATGAGCATGAATGTTGCTTGGAACATCATAGGCCGGCCGGCTAGGCCATGTAGGGCCGGCCGGCCTACCTTCTTCTTCGGACTTCTGGCCTTCATCTTTCACCGTGTCATCCTCGGTCACAAACCTTGTCCATATGTGCTCCAATTTAGCCCAAAAAACCTGTGTAAATAGAAATCCTCCAAAAACACATGCATATGTGAAAACTTCCCGGTTATAGAGTATGATCAATAGTTTAGATATCAAATTCATGCCATTATTGAAGATAAACAAGGGTAAAAAGGTGTCGCTAAGGAGTGTGAACAATCCCTCCGTGCTTAAACCTTGCTCGTCCTCGAGTATGTCTTCAATAGAAATGAGCATTGCCTTTCAGTGTCCAATCCCTACACTTGATCATACACAAGAAAACATAATGCCCTCAAAATATTTTGCGGTTAATTCTTCAATTTGTAACCAGCTCTTTCTAGTATGGAGGGTAGATATGAATTAAGTGTTCCCCATAAAGACTTTAAACACATGCTCTCTAATTTAAACAAATCTTAGAAATTATGAAGTAAGCTCCAAAAGAATTGCTAAACCAAGATCAATATTTTAAACCTCATTGCAATTGCTAATGGAAACTCTCAGCTCATCTTGTCTCTCAAACTTGCTAGAACTCTCTTCACCTTCCTTTCTCTCATGTATGTGTAAGGCTTTATCTGGAGTTATTGGAAAGGTTAGTCCTAACAAAAGATATTATAATCAAGATATTATCAAAACAAGAAATACTTCGCATGGGTTTACCGAGACTCGTCAAAAAGACAATGGAAAATAATTGTTTTGTGGAGAGGGGGAAATGGAACACATGCTTTTAGATAATGGACATGTGCAAATGGCAACGGTTGATCCCGAGGCACAAATGAAGTCCTCGTTATCGGATTGCACATGGTTGGAATATTTGAGTATGGAATAGTCTTCAAAGCACTCATGGAATTAATGAAGCAAAAAGAACCGAGGAGCATTTATTATTTTTTTCATATATTTCTTCTTTTCTTCTTTCCTTTTTCATCTTTTTTTCTTTTTTCTTTCCTTTTTGCTCCTCAGAACTTCTAGCAACATTAGTACTTACTCAGCACCCCCTCCATGCTTAAACGATTGCTCGTCCACGAGCATAGAGGTGATGGCTAATTCTGAAGTAAGTATCCATCTTGATCTTCATGGAAAATGGTTTGAATTTTCAGGGAGTATCTTCTCGTCGAATTTTGAAGCAATTGAAGGAGGACAGGGGGCGGGCTGGTCGGCTAAGGGTGTTTGGGCCGGCTGGCCCACTCTTGGTGGACCTCCGTTTCTTCTGATTTTTCCGCTGTGTACTCTTTGATGCCTCCCAAATATATGTTCCTTGTATCAAGCTCTTGATTCTTCAGAATTTCCTCGAGATAATGATCCATACTCAAATGTGGGTTGTGGTCAAGGAGATATTTCACAAAAAGATAATTTGGGTTTATGGTGGATATCCAGCAAAGTTTGTGAAGTTTCCAGTGTAGAAACTCACAATGCATGGATAGAGAGGCTAGCAGAATAAGATACACAAAACGGAATGGTCAACTTCTTAGTCTCGTACCAGAGAAGATAAGTCATGAATCAACTCACTTGAAAATAATTCTTATGCTACATGATATATCATTTAGGCTTTGGATAGGTAGAGCAATTGCAAAAGGTATTAATGACAAGGCTAGCTCAATTGAAATTCAACAATTAAATATCCCTTGACAAGTTTAAAAGAGAGAGCAAGAATAATAAATATGGGTATTAAATTATCATAACCTCCACAAAAGATTGAGCCGGTATTTAGATAATTTTTAGATCATATTGAGGAAAGCATTAGTCTAATCATGCATAAGCCAAGCGGAAAAATGGACAAGGCGGCAACGATCATCATATTTCAACATGGCATAAACTTTCTATCATCACTAATAATCATATCATGAAAGCATAGGTGATATATATAGTGATCATGGTGATGATAAACAAAAAGGACACACTAACACACATGATGAAAATAAATAAAATAGAAAATTGCTATGCACACACAAGCTTGCACACACGCTGAAAATAAATAAAAGAAAGGGGAAAAACTCAAACCACACGTGCAAGCAATTTTATTCTTGGTCCTCGTCGGTCACTCCTCTTGGCTTGGTGGATTTCTTGCATTGTATCCTTGGTCATTGTACACTTGCGAGGCCCCTCCTTTAAATTGTTCCGGTGGCGCTAATGCTAGGAATCCCATTTGATATGCAATCCCCGCGGTTCCATCTTCTAATCGGTCCGTATGCCTCCGGATGGCATTAATGTCCTCCAAGTTTCTATCGGCGTAGGCTCCAATCATTCTTGTACTTCTTTTCGGTTGAGGGAGATGTGCAACGAGCTCCAAAAGATGAATCTAGGAACACTCCTTGATGTGGCGGCGGCGAGTAGCCATAATTGCTATATGTAGGCGGCGGTGGATATACCGGTGGTGGCACCGGCGCTCCATACCCCCATGCTTGAGCTGGTCCACTTCCCCATTGTTGCCCCCATTGTTCCAGAGGTCCTTGTCCACTTGGTGCATTTTGAAATTCAATCGTCCAATAAGTGGAACTAGCCGGTGGTAATTCCTCTGCCACCTCTTTTTCAATCGGTGCCGATGTTCCTTCAACGTGCCACCCTCTTTTGTTCTTCTTAGCCTTGACCAAAATCTTCTCATCATGCCAATCAACTTTTGCTCTTACAAACAATTTCAACCTTGCATCAGGGAGATAAATATTTGTATTTGCAATTTTGAAACTATTCTTCTCATCTCCTCCAATGTAGTGACCTTGCCTCATAGCTTCAATCCCAAGGTCGGTTCCCTTCATATAGAATGCCGAATTTGTCTCCACTCTTGTGTTCAATGAAATTGCTATCATGGTAAGATAACAGCCCGACCCAATATCTCCGGAGCCGGATGTTGCTTCACATACCCACCTATCGATCATGACGTAGGTAGGATCAATTGCTTGCTTCTTCACCAATGCAGCGTATAAATAATTTAACTCCACATCGGTTACTTTGGACTCTCTCATCCTCGCGAAGATCCTCTTGCTCATCCAAGAATGAAATATTTGAAGTATAACATTGCTTATATTCTTTCTTTGGCGATTGTCATCCTTTGCTATTTTCTTCCAAAATTTATCGACCCTCCTTCTTCAACTTTGGCCCTTTCCAGTGCATCACCCTTAAAACCAAGCAACTTTCCAATATCTTTAAAGGTGATGGACCTTTCTTCATTCTTCAACCTAAATTCGAGGCATGGCACTTCTCGCTCATCAATTCTTCTTGTCACCACTCTCATGGTCATCATCATCTCCATGGCGATTTCTCCATGCACGTGCACTGAAACACCATCAGAAAATTACCTCCACCCGAGGTATTCCAATAGCCCATAAATGTCACCATAGAATCCCAATTTTTGTAGTGCATCATCGTCAAAATCGGTGTTTGCTCTCAACCTTTCTCTTTGTTGACGCTCGTTAGTGACTCCTTTTTAGTGCTAATTAAGTGGTGTTTTGGGACCAATTCATATACTAACCCGCCGCTTGGCACTTGAAATAACCCCATTTTCATATATGCATGTATTTTTGGAGGATTTTGGTTTACGCAAGTATTTGAGCTATAAATGAGCACTTTTAGACGAAGACCAAGGTCATGTGTAGCATGGAGGAATATGAAGGCCAAAAACCTAATACGACTCAGATTTTGTTCGCTCTCATCTATGGTGAACCAACCTCCAAGAATGTGGAAGGGCAAAGACTTGAAGATAAGGTCGGATAACTTCGGGATTGGGGTGAATCAGGCAGACATTTGGAAAGCTATCAAGACCCAATCTTATCCTGAAGCTACCGACGTCCAAATACCCACATGCATTGGCACCTGAACTCCTGGAGGATCTAGAAGCTTGCACGCAAAAGATGGGACCGAGGGACCACAAAAGGACCCTAGGCTGGCCAGCCCAGGCCCTTTGTGCCAACCAGCCTAGAGCCTTTTTGCGCCGCCTCGGCCTTCCCTTCAGGCTAGGGTTTCCTCAGACTTTATAGCCCCGATGCCCGGAGGCACGCGCATCAATCCACCAAAACTCGGCGAAACCTAGGGCATACACCAAAGGGAGACGATGGTCACCGTAAGTCCTCGAAGTTCTCTAGGGGATGGCTTAGTCCAACCCTAGCCATCATGGCCTCCCTGCGTGGTTGTGCCATGGCGAAGTTCAGGAGCTAGTTGGAGTCATCAATGGCATGTACTTGGTGGTGATGATCCAAACATATCTATTTTGTGAGTAATGTTCTTTATGTCATCCGATCTCTTAGCGACTCAATAACTCCTTCTATGCTTTCTACCTATCATGAATATGATTGTTTCTTAGTCTAGTTCTGGTTTAGACTATATAGCATGTTTTATGTAATCATGGCGATTAGATTTAGTGTGTCGACCCTTCATGATATCTACACACGTTCACTTGTGGACGTGTCCTTGTAACTAACCACACTGATAGGGAGCATCGTGAAAGGGTGTGATCCCGTGTACGGTGGCGTTCTCGGGAGGTTGACCGAAGGTAAGGGTTTAAAGATTGCTTTGGATGAGATGCATGATGCGCTTGCTCTTATTAGCTAGAACTACAACTAGAAGGCGATAGGCTCATTTAACCCTTTGGTTGCTCTTTACCCTCGCCTATGTTTATGGGTGATCAACCTTTACACTCACTCATATCTTAAAGTTTTACCTTTATATGCAATATATGCTTCATGCTAGGATAGATCCGTTAGATTAGATGGGAAACCCTAGTGAGTTCATTGTCGATCAACAGATTGATAACCTTGGATGGAATACTCTAAGGGAAAAGCTACGATGATCCGTGCAGTTGCTGTTCACAATTGGCGCGTCTATGGACCGTCAACAAGCTTTTCTGACGCCGTTGCCGGGGATCGGCAACTCGAACCCTAGAGTGATCTATCTAATTTTTCAGACTAACCCTAATTTTATTATTGCATATATCTTGTGTTTTTTATTTGTGTCCATGAATGCAGGTAAAACCCTAGACACAAAGCGACTGAGATATTTTCAACATCCGGACTTTGGCAAGTCGAATCACGCTCAAACAAGTTGACGGCTACGTGAAGATCCGCTCTTTAGTGGTAGGTGCTTACTTTTGTTAGTGGCCCATCATCCGCTATCGAGCCCACACCCAAAACAAGTGAAGATGAACAAGGTATGTCACTGTGTCAATTAATTTTTAAGACTAATGTTTCTTGGAGATTTCCTTGTCCAAGCTATAGGTGATGAATCTGCCCCAAAGAAGTCGTGAGATCCGATCATCAACATCTCTGAAAGGTTGCTGTTGAGACCAGTTTTTCACCCATGATCAGAGTGGTACCATAGAGGAAAATTAGAAAATATGAAGCTCCATCAAGTATTCTTTCCAATGCATAAAGAATCGTAAATTTTGGAGATCGGTGCAAGGAGTTATGGTAAAATCTTTCAACACTACGCGTTCTGAAATCGCTCTAGGCAGAACATAGTGCCAGAGTAAAACAAGCGTAACTCTTTCATCCTGAGTCCATTTGAAGTGAATGAGCACTTGTTGGAAATGGAATTTGATTCACATTGCAATGGACTAGAAGTTTTGTACATGTTCTGCACTGGGTGAAGAGGAATTCAATGAAGAAATGGCAGCAGCAAGCAACGAAGAAGCTGATGATGATGTCGAGGGATGATTGGAGATCCTTGAGCACAAAAGATGATGATTTGAAGTTGATCAAAACTAGAGGCAACAATATTTGAAGCACCATGACACCACCAATCTTCTCTAGTAGGATGCTCAAGAAGTTTCTAATTGAGTGATGCTACCAATGAAGGAAACCGCTCAGATCATCAACACAAAACACAAGAGCCCCCTATGATCCTAGCACCTTGGATAAAGCAAGAACTATGGAGAAGACACATCATTGGAGCCATGCTACTCACTGGTGAATCAATGGTGATGACTTTGAAACCTAAGGATGCACAACACGACGCTCCAAAGACCACAAGATCAAGATCATCGACATCTCAGGATCAATTCACAAGAAGGTACTGTTCACATCAAAATTCTGAGCAACCTCTAAAGAAAACAATAGAATATTTTTGGATATTTAAAAGCCCCATGAAGTTTTGGTTCCAAAGAATCAAGAATTAAGTCAATCGGAGATTTCTACAAGCGATTATGATCAAAACATCGAAGGTCGTGCATTCTGAAATTTTCTGGGTAGAACGCAGCGCTAAAGTAAAATGGGCATAACTCTCTCGTTTGAACTCCGTTTAAGATGAATGACCACTCGTTGGAAAGGTAATTTCATAAACTTTTTAATAGATCTATATTTTGTTATATATTCTATTTTAGACACAGGGAAAAATCCATGAAGAAGAGGCAGGAGCAACATGATGAGAACAAGGTAGAGGAGATAATGATGACAACAATGAAGAGGAGCTTGGGCAATGCTTTCATCGAGCGTACAAGATCAAATTAAGAAGCTTAGAACAAAAGAAAAACCCCAAGAACATTGGCATATGAAGACACAAGCCGATGACATTCAATTCGTGAAGATGTTAGAAGCAAACCACGACGGACTACAAAAGATGACATCAAGCTGCATTGACATTTTGGATTCTCGCACAAAAGACCATGGCTTCGCATGAACATAATCGAGCTGAGAAGTCTAGCTCTATGACTTTAAATGAAGCACTTTGTGGGAGGCAACCCGATCTTTTTATCTGTTATCTATGAAAGATGATGGTCTATATTGTGCTCTTTAATCAAATAATCAAGTAACATGGTACCATTGCTCTAATAAATTCCACAACTTTATGTTGTATGATCTAAATATTATTGAGAGAGCACTTTGTTATTTGATCTTGAAAAAATTGTAGACCCTTTTGTGTGCCTATTGCTAGTAGTGTTTAGAGTCTTTTTCTTTGTGTCTTTTTAGATATAAATATGAGGTATGACACCACCCTTTGATTCTAAACTTGTGGCTAGTTGATCTAGGCTAAATTTTGTTTTGTTTTTAGACCACCATTCATGTCATGTCATTTTGTTCATCCACCTCATGTTTGTTGTCTTCACCCTTGCATTGCATTGCATATTTTGTTTTGACCTAACTTTTTGTTAAAACCACCTAAGCCTTCCTATCACCCCCGCCAAAAACCAGAGCCAACAAGGATAGGATCGACTTGTGTTGATCGGCTTGCTGCACCATTCGGACTAGCCAAGTTTATCCCTATTCCTTGTCCTAATTGAAAACTTTGACTAGCCTCCCTATGAGATCCTAAACCTTAGGAATATCTCTCATACCTATAGCCATCCTAAAACCATAGGTTTTGTTTTCCACCCAATGAAACAACCTTTGTTTTTCTTTTTGTATTCAACCACCATAGGTAGATTTTCTAAACATGACTTCTCTCTTCAAAATTCTTGTTTTAATCCAAAAACATAGGATAGCCGTGACCCTTCCCCTGAACCTTGTTAGCTTGGTTGATTTGTTCTTTTGATGAATGGTTATCTTGTCGACAACGCTTCACTTCTTATGAAGTGGCTGGCCAAGCTTTCTCGCTCTAAGCAATTACTTTTTGAATCAATCGATTGTGGAACAACATCAAAAGTCTTTTCAACCTTTGCTAGCGCTCATTTTTTCTAACTCTTTGCATTTGTATTTTGCATCCATTCCAGCGTTCCATGTTGCATTTGTTAGTTTGGCTCTTTCACGAAACTTTATGATGAATGCATTCATATCCATGTTAATGCTTCATGGGCATTTCCCCTTTGCAATCATGTTTAAGCATGGTGTTTAGACACATTTGCGGACAATCATCATTTAATTTTGTAAGCCTTGTTAGCATTTACATTGCATTGGTCGGTTTATAAGCTTTGCAATGCGCTTTATTTTTCTTGTGCTATAAGGAAATATTGACCTTGGGATAGACATGGTGTTTTAACCTTGGTTAATAGATCTTTATTATTATGGGGAAATTTGGCAATCTAGTTGCAAACATGGTGTTTAGAACTAGGTGTAAACATTGTCTTTGCTTATATGCTTTTCTCTCATCTGCATACTCACTTTGCACTCGTGCACACCCATTAATTTTTTATTTTTTTCTCTCTTACTAGGTTAATTTTGCCACAAGTTAAGGTCTTAGGGATGTCATTGGTTGTTGGCATTTGCTTATACTCCTGACCGTCACCCCGGGGGTAGTTTGTGCATCTTAATTGTTTTGCAGGCATGACAAAGGAATCCTGTTGAGGCCATAATACCAGGGTGCCCGATCACGAGGATTGCCGACTACCGACTCCGAACGATGACGACTCCGAACAAGACACGATGGCCAGATCGCAGAGGGAAACCCGATGATAGTTAGAGCCCTATTAGGTTTAGGTCTGTTTTGTCTTGTAAGGCACGTCTCCCTGGATATAAATAGCGGGGGTCCTGTGCGTAGAGGGTATCTCCAATCTTAGCCAACATACCCGAGGGTACTTGTTACGCCATTGTAATCTGTACTCGCCGAGATAATACAAGCAGCAACTGGACGTAGGGTTATTACTCGATCTCGAGGGCCCGAACTAGTATAAAATCCCGTGTTTCTCTGTTCATCCACCATGATCAATCTTTGCACGAGGCGGGGTGCTTGCCGGACAAATATCTGCCGAGTACAACCTCGACAGAGGCGCGCCAGGTAGGGGCCCTCGCGTGAAGAAAGATCATGTCGATCATCAACGGAGTCTGGATCGCCGACGCGTCGAGTTCGTCGATGCCCTACATGCCCAGTTCCGTCAAGTCGGAGGCCATCAGGAGTTCTGCTTCCGCTTCCGATCTCTACGCTCACAGCCATCTAGTGCCTACACGGGAGATCCACTTCGGGGATCTCGTGTTCGAGCACCAAGGCGATTACGAGCTCAAGCTGACAGGGATCCATGATCCCGATCTTACATGCGCTGGTCGGGAAGTTTTCGCCACCTTCACGGAGCCAACTCCCGAGGACATCGCCGATCGCACTGCACGGTTGGATCTCGACTACAGTGGATCTAGCGATGGGTCGGAATAGCCCGATGACCGCCGCATTCATGTGCTAGCTGCAAACAGGAGCGAGGCCGCCGCCGAGTCCTCCAACTCGCGCAGATCTATACCTCCTCCGCGTTTCAGCAACGCCCCAACTCTTCAGACTGCTAAAACCCGTACACAGGAGGTCGCATCCTCACTGGCTCCCCGAAATCTTAATAACGATTTCTAGGCAGTCGAGCAGGACAACATATAGATCCAAACTCTCTTGGAGACGATGGAAGCAATCGCCGAGGGAACCCTGATGGCCACCATCGCCAAGAAGGCTCGGGAAGCAGCGGACAAGGCCAAGGAGCGCCTCGAGGCCGCCGCTGCCGCACCACAGGCTCCGTCAAACAGGCCTGGTGAACCACAACCGGTTCGCTCCCGATCTGTTAACGGACGACCCCGCTATCGCCCGCACGAAGGGCGCGACATGAGGCCGCAGCTCGAACGCAACCATCGCACCCGCGACGCTCGGGAAACTCTCAATTACAATCGAGATTACCGAGCACATGAGGGCTACTACCGGTCCCATCCAGATTCGCCGCCACGTGACTCCCGACCAGGTACAGGAGGATGCCTCGCATACTCCCCGGGCCTGCGCAAGGTCAGGTGGCCGGAAAAGTTTCGTCCTACCAACATTGAGAAGTATGACGGAACAACCAACCCCCGTGAGTGGATTCAGATCTACTCCACGATCATCGACGCCGCCGGGGGTGACGACTACGTCAAAGCCAACTACTTGCCGACTGCCCTACAGGGATCAGCCCGAACATGGCTCATGAACCTGCCCGAGGCCAGCATCATGTCTTGGAACCACCTTCGGGAGACGTTTGAAGCCAACTTCCATGGCACCTACAAACGCCCCGGACACGAAGGGGATCTGCTCAATTGTGTGCAGAAACCTGGAGAGTCCCTCAGGGACTATATCCGTCGCTTCAGCGACACTCGTAACACCATCCCCGATATGGTGGATGATCGGGTGATTGTGGCCTTTAATCAGGGCTGCAAGGACGAGCGAACGGCGAAGGAGCTTGCCAAGAAAAACCCGAAGACGGTGGCCGAGCTCTACGGGATCCTCGAAGAGACCGCCAAGATGGCGGATACCCGAGCACGGGTCCATGGAAAGCCCGAACAAAGCCAGCCAGCCGGGGAAGGCAAGAAGAAGCATAAGCATAAGAACAAGAAGCGCAAGACCGAGGGCGACGAGGTCATGGCCGTGGACAACAAACCCCCGTACAAGCATCAAGGCAAACCTACCAATCTCCCGATGTACTGCCCGATTCACCGATCTACAAAGCATCACTTTGTGGACTGCATGGTGTACAAGAAGCAGAAACAGGAGGAGGAGAGCCAGCAACAGGGGGCTCCACGCGACTAGGCTGTTCAAAATCCTCAGACAGCGAACTACATGGATTGTGACGATGAGCCAGACCTTCCCGAGGATCTGGAGATAGCCACAATTTTCAGTGGCTATTCTACCCGAACCTCCAAGTCCCAACTAATGCTGGTCGAGAGGCAGATAGCAAGCACCGAGCCCTGCAAGCATCCGTTGAGGTGGTCCGAGATCCCAATCACATTTGATCAGAGGGATCACCCTGAGACGCTGTATGATGGGCCGCTACTCCCACTGTGTATCAAACCATGGATCAGGCCCCACAAGATCGGGCGAACCTTGATCGACAGTGGAAGCGCCCTCAATCTGATGTTCGTCAACGCCTTTGATGAGCTCGGGATCCCGAGGAGATCCTTGTCCCCGGTCGAGAAGCCTTAGGGAGGATCGATCTGCAGGTGACCCTCATGGAGGGCAAAAACATCCGAACAGAGTTCCTCACCTTTGAGGTGGCTGACATCACGTCGGCCTATAACTGCATCCTGGGACGGCTGTTCTTGAAGAAGTTCATGGCGGTCGCCCACTTCGCCTACTCCATGATCAAGGTCCCGGGGCCATTGGGCCCGATCACCGTCTGCGGTGACCGCAAGGGCGCGGTCCAGTGCGACATGGCCTGGACATGATCAAGGGAGACGAGTAGGAGCCAGCCAAGGCTGCCGAACCTGCCAAGAAAAAGACCAAGAGTCTGCCGAAGGCTGCCGCAAAGGCAGCAGGGGCAGAAACCTCCCGAGCAGTAGAAGCCCGATCAAGGGCCAAGGAAAAAGAAGTTCCCAAACTGGTGCCTGCGGGAGAAAAGAAGACCGACGACGGCGCTGCCGAGAAGCAGACTATGGTGCACCAGACCCCGGTCAAGGGGACGCCATCGCAACAAGCAGACAAGTCGCCGGCCGCCGCCTCGCCAAGAGCGCCACCGGCAAAACGCACCGAGCCGGGCACCAAATCGGTGGCCCTTGATGAGGCAGACCCAACCAAGACCACCCAGGTGGGCTCTGGTCTGGGTGACAAATAGGAACTTGAGCTCATTGCTTTCCTCCGGGCAAACGCGGATGTGTTCGCTTGGGAACCGTCCGATATGCCCAGGATCCCCAGGGAGGTGATCGAGCACAAGCTTGGCATACGAACTGGCGTCTGACCAGTCAAGCAGAAGCAACGGAGATATACCCCAGAGAAGCGAGACGCCATTAACGAAGAAATCAACCGACTACTCAAAGCCGGCTTCGTTTGAGAGGTCCCTTTCTCGGAGTGGCTGGCAAACCCAGTCATGGTGAAGAAGCCCAACAGAACGTGGCGGATGTGCGTGGACTACACCGATCTGAATAAAGCTTGCCCGAGGGACGAGTATCCACTATCTAGGATAGATCAAATTGTAGATTCAACCTCTGGATGCGAGCTGCTTTGTTTTCTAGATGCTTATTCGGGATATCATCAAATCAGCATGTGCATTGACGATGAGGAGAAAACTGCATTTGTAACTCCCTTCGGTGTTTATTGCTATATAAAGATGCCTTTTGGTCTGAAAAACGCAGGTTGCACTTATCAAAAATATGTTCACATTGTTCTCGAGGGCCAAATCGGCCGTAATGTGGAAGCATACATAGATGATATTGTTGTGAAAAGTAAGTTAAAAGGTGACCTAATCGCTGATTTAACCGAAACATTCAACAACTTGCGTGCAAACAGGATGATGCTCAACCCCGCCAAATGCACCTTCAGTGTATCATCGGGTAAGCTCCTTGGTTACCTTGTCTCCCAGTAAGGTATAGAGGCAAATCCACACAAGATCAAGGCACTCGACGACATGAAGTCTCCACGCAGCCGCCATGAGGTCCAGAAGTTGGCAGGAATGATGGCGTCCTTGAGTCGATTCGTATCCAAGTCAGGCGAACGAGGTATGCCATTCTATAAATTGCTACGTAAAACTGATCGTTTTGAGTGGTCGGCAGAAGCAGAAGAGGCGTTCCAGGCGTTCAAACAATACCTACGGAAAATGCCCGTACTGGTCCCGCCGTAGCCACAAGAGGAGATGTTGTTGTACGTAGCAGCTACACCAACTGTTGTCAGCACAGTTTTGGTGGTCGAGAGACCAACGGAAAAGTCAACAACGCAACACCCTGTTTACTTCGTGAGCGAGGTGTTACATGACGCCAAAACAAGGTACCCTCAGATTTAGAAATTATTATATGCTGTGCTAATGACTTCCAGGAAGCTCAAGCATTATTTTCTAAGCCACAAGATCAAGGTCATGTCGACCTACCCCCTAGGCAACATTTTGCATAATCGGGATGCCGTGGGAAGGATTGCACAATGGTCTGTGGAGCTGGGGGCTTACGACGTTGAATTCATACCCAGGACTGCCATCAAGTCGCAGGCTCTGGCAGAATTCATCGCAGAGTGGACTTATCCTAAACCCGAAGAAGCTGCCCAAAATCCCGAACATTGGACCATGTTCTATGACGGAGCATTTTGCAGAGCAGGCGCGGGGGTTGGGATGGTCTTGATTTCACCACACAATGACATCATCAGGTACGCATTACAAATCAATTTTGTCGATCCAACCCCTACTAATAATGTTGCCGAGTATGAAGGACTCTTGACAGGACTCCGCATAGCTGCATCTCTTGGCGTTAGAAGGCTGCTCGTGAAAGGGGATTCCGAGTTAGCCGCAAAGCAGGTCATGAAAGAGTACAGCACGCGGAGCGAGGTCATGGCCAAGTATTTGGAAGCATACAGGCGGATGGAAAGCAAATTTGATGGGCTTGAAGTTCGACACGTAAAAAGGGAATTCAATGGCGACGCAGACAAGCTAGCAAAGGTAGCTGCCGAGCGCACACGGCTCCCAGGTAACGTGTTACTTGAAGTTCTTACTAAACCTTCTGTGTCAGTTTCACTACGAACCAAAACACTGCGCCTGCCAAAGGCACAGTTTCTACAACCAACAAATCCGTCAAGGAGTCTATGTTGGTCGGTACGGCCCAAGCTGCCGCTCAAGTTGGAAACGAGGAGAACTGGATGGATCCAATCCGGGCGTACCTCACAAACCAAGCTATTCCGGACGATGATGCTACATTGGAGAAAATCCATCGTAAAGCCAAGAACTATCAATTGGTTGACGGGCGGTTACGTAAGCTAACCCGCAACGGGATGCTCCTCAAATGCATCACACGGACCGAGGGCATTAGTTTGCTCCACGATATTCACGGAGGAATCTGTGGATCACACGCTTCTCCCCGATACCTAGCAGGGAAAGCATTTTGACAGAGCTTCTACTGGCCTATAGCTCTTCAAGACGTAGTCGAGTTAGTTAAGAAGTGCGAGGCGTGCCAATTCTTCGCACGTAAACAGACTAAACCTGCGCAAGCTTTAAACACTATTCCTTTGTCATGGCCCTTTGCCACATGGGGGATAGACATCCTCGGGCCCTTTCCAAGGGCTATTGGGGGTTACAAATTTCTGTTCGTCGGCATCGATACATTTACAAAATGGGTTAAGGCCGAGCCAGTTCAGAAAATCACAAAAGAGGCAGCTGTCAAATTCCGACAGAGTGTTGTCGTACGATTCGGCGTCCCGAACAGGATAATCTCTGATAATGGAACGTAGTTTAAAAGCAAAAAGTTTTCTGATTTCTGCTATGACCACGGGATCAAGCATGATCGGTCATCGGTAAATCACCCGAAGATGAACGGGCAAGTAGAGCGTGCCAATGGCATCGTGCTCCAGGGCATCTTGAAGAGAATCTTCAACAAATTGCAAGCTTACGACAAGCGTTGGATTCATGAAGTTCCTACAGTACTTTGGTCAATGAGGACCACCATGAACAGAGCAACAGGCGAGACACCCTTCTTCTTGGTATATGGAGCAGAGGCGATTCTACCGTCCGACATCCGACTACAAGCCCCACGTGTAGCACTATTTTCGGAAATTGAAGAGCCTGACAGACGCGCAAATGAGCTAATCCTCCTGGAGGAGGCTCGTGATGCAGCTGCTTTTAGAGTGGCACAGTATCAGCAAAAGCTACGACAATACTATGATGCTAATGTTCGCAAGAGAAGCCTATGCATTGGTGACATGGTGCTCAAGTTAGATCAACGCACCAAGAACAAAAATAAGCTGTCCTCTCCATGGCAAGGGCCATACATCGTAGTAGATATCGCCCGACTAGGAGCTTACAGGATCGCGGAGATAGATGGAGATATGCTGCCAAACACATGGAACATGGATCAACTACGCAGATTCTACGCCTAAACAAAGGTAATCACGCAAGTTCAAGCCTGTCCATCAAGTTTGGCAGATAAAAGCCATCGTCCGCGTCGCCTACAGCGCCAACAAAAAAAAGATAAGTTCTGCACACTTTACTCACCCTCACTTTTACGCTCGGGGGCTGGGTTCTATTTTTCAATTCTGTTTCTACTCTTTGTTACCATATTGCATATACTAACAAAGAGCCGGGGACTACCACGCTGAAAATTTTTTTCAGACCTATTCTATGCATCCCAAGCGCAACGCTCGGGGGCTCCCCATATGATCGGGACATTCTTGCGGATTAGTACTTCTAAAGACTCTTTTTCAGCATGCCTGCATGACTGTAAAAGAGCCCGGGGGCTACTATGGTACCATTACCACGCAAGAATTGGGCTTTTTAAATCAAGGAAGCTAGGCTATGCTAATTTGACCAAACACCTTAACTACAAGGAATTACACAGTTCAGAAGACCGCTCGCGTCTCAGCAACTAAACAATTCCAAAATAGCTTATGGTAACGGGATTTTTGGCTATGACAAAGCTATCAGTTAAAAAGTTCAACAAAAACACCAATCAGCTCTAAAACTTACGCAAACCATGCCAGCATATATTTCACAAAATAAAGCACTCTAAACCTTCAAAGTTTTGCCCTATTACAGGATCCAAACACAAAGTTCAAGGCGATTCTTCCGAGTCACTCAAATGGAGGTCAAGTTTCTTTACAAACGGTTCCACCAAGGGGGCAAGACTATCGAACAGTAACTCAGCATCTGTTGCCGAATATCTGAAGCCTTTGGAGAGCAGCGAGACGTCAAGATCGGGAATGTGGCTCTTCAAGGCCCCGATGGTGTGTGTTGCGGCGACGCAAGCACCCTCCATCAGCCTGGACTCCAAGGACGCGCTGCGCTTCTCTGAAGCTTCAAGTCGGGCAGCGAGATCAGCAACATCCTTGTCCCGGACAGCAAGCCTGCCTTCCAGATCCGAGTTCTTCTTCTCGAGCATTTCAACGCTCTTGAGCAAAAGTTTGCGGATAAGGACCTAAAAACTGAACATGGTAGCATAATGCATGTACCTTCTTTCTCGGACTGGAGAACGGTAACTTGGGCCTCCAGTCTGATCATAGACGCTTCCGCAGCAGAGGCACGAGCGTCTAACGCACGCCATTGCTCCTCGGCTGCCGAGAGCAAAGTAATGATCGGGCCCAAGGGCGTCGGGGTAGGTCTTGCAGCCTCCACAAGCTTATCCGCATCATCGGGTCGAGTTGCCGAGTCAAGCTCGGGAGTTTTCTCTGATGGCTTGATGGGAGGAGAAGCAGCAGGCTGGGGAGGCCTGATTTCCCGAACAAACAATCAGAAATAGTTAAACAAAATTCTCCCTATGAGAAGTACTCAAGCATAACCAGGCAAGTCAGAGTTCTTACTTGGATGTCGGGATTCTAACTTTGAATCGCTTGACACCAGATGCGGTCTTTGATGGCAGCGGGGTCAAACGAATTTCCTGACGAGAAATCTCCCAAACACGTTTAGCTTTGGTTATACGGTCAAAGGCTGCAAATAAACGCCCGAATACGATCATGCTTGGTACCTGGGCATCAGGACGAGGCGGATCGCGACTAGGTAGCGTCTCACCGGGATCGGGCATACCATGAGTTCCTTAACCTGGAGCCACCCTCTCCGTGCTCACGCTGCGAGATCGCTTGCGGGTTCGGGGGACAGCCACCTTGGGGCTGCTCGGGACCTCTTTCTCCACAGTAGGTGAGGATTCAGGCCGTTCGTTGGTCGGGGCCTCGATGCCTTGGTCAACAGGCTGCTCCCCTTCTTCCTCAATATTGATGGCTCCGCTCACGGCGGGGGCATCAACAACGGGAGGGACCTGTTCGGCAGAAAGAAGATCTATCATATGAACATTAAGCAAGAAAGCGAGTTTTCTGAGAAACAGTTTACCTCTGGAGGAGGGTTGTCAGCGCTGTAAGGTGTTGGGACGCCTTCCCAGTCTGGGAGATCGGCCCCGAACATCTTTCTCAGGCGAGCAGCCACCTCTTTTTCTGGGACAACCGCTAGTTAAGAGTCATGATTTCAAAATGATCGAACAAGCTCAGAAAAATTACCAAACAAGAAAAACTAAAAGACCAACCTTCGGGCTTCATTCTGTTCGGATCATTGTCGCCCCTGAATGACCAGGTGTAGCGGTCAT
>CM014277.1:21922068-21949482 GCA_004135705.1 Alloteropsis semialata | reverse complement strand
GAGCTCACCGGCCTCGCCCACCGGCGCCGGCCACCACCGCCCCCTTATCGCCTATATAAACCTCCCCCCTCGCCATTCACAGCCGCATCCCCCTCTCCACCACCTCCCCAAGCACCCTCGCTCTACCGCCGCCGCCCGCCCGCAGCTCGCCGCCGCCGGTGCCCCGCCTCCTCGCACTGCCCCTGCCCGAGGTGAGGGCGTGATTGGAGTCCCCTCGGCCCCCTCTCTCTCCTGTCCTTCTCCCCGTCCGCTCCCCCGGCCGGCAAGCCGCGCCGCCGGCCGGCCGACCGAGCTCCTCCCCCCTCCCCTCTCTGTTCTGGCCGAAAGAAGGGAAGGCCGAACCCTTTTCCCAATAACCCCCTCCCCTATGTCCAAATTCCAAAAATTACCTTATCCCTTTAGGTTTTATCCAAAGAAACCCCTGAGCTCTATAAATATTTCCAAATGTGCCCCTGCAGCTTTACCATTACCCCAAAAGCTTCTCCAATATTGCAAATAGGTCCTTCCACCATTCAAAAGTAATTTCAGAAAGGCCCTTGACCCTTTATAACTATTATAAAGAGGTCCTAAAACCCCCGTTTAAGCCCTAATCATCCCTGATCTCATCATTTTATGCGCCAAACTTCTCCAGAATTCCACCAAACTCGAACACGTCTTTCTTTCATCTATTCCGGCCGAGCTATACACAAATCATCCCAAAATAATCCTCCTTCCTATTTTATTTTATCGTTTCCTGTTTCGAGCTCATCGGTAAAGGTTTGATTGTTTTCTTTTATGTGTTTTGCTGTGTGTGCCGTAGACGACGGTATAATCGAGGAGGAGCAGCCGGAATACGCAGGAGAGTACCGCGAGCCCGAATCCGACGACCCGTACTGCGAGCAGGAACTCCCGGAAGCTTTTGACGGCAAGTCCAATCCCATCCTTTGATGCATGTTTATCCCAGTTTTATAAACACAACCTATTGGCCTTTGATAATTGCATTGTCGTTATTGAAAACCCGGTTGGATAGCCACTCCTTGATTGTTATAACCACTCCTTGAAAACCTAGTTATCACTAAATATGATTTGCTCTGTTTGGTTGATAACCTTTGATTAGAATGCTTAGGACTTGTTCTAGTTACTTAATCAATCATGACAATTACTGGTTTTACAAAGAATAAAAGTGTGAGTGTGTTGAGTAGAGCTTTGGGTTTTTGGGTTTTGAAAGTAAAGGAAGTGTTGGATAAAATGGATGGGTATTTCTTTGTGAAATACCATTTGGTGGCTTGTACCTTTGTGGTTAAGCAAGTTGGGAGATATCCATTTTGTCCGGTTTTAAACCGAGGTGATGTGTTCATCTTGCCTAACCCATTTATCTCGTACAACCACTCGACTCTTGTATGGTGCAAGGGCTTAGTCTAAATCCCACTAGCCGTGCTGTTAGTTGTCTGGTGGCAGGTGTGCAGCGAGAAAACCAAGTGCCGTCTTAGTGACATGGTTGCCGACTTGGTGTCATAAACCTCTTGGTTATTTTCTCGTGATGGCTAGGCAGTTTTGGCTATGGTGGGTAATGGCTTCGATAGGATCCACACTGGCACTAAGGTGATGTTGCGGTACCCTACTTGTGGTGAAAGTGTACACCTCTGCAGAGTTTCCAAACTATTCGAATAGCCGTGCCCACGGTCATGGGCGAGTTATGGCTTGGTCACATACCGAAGGTTTTGGGATGGGTTGGAGTGTGTGTTTTGGAATTGTGTTCGGCTTTGTGCCAAGAGCTACGGCGGATGGGAAATCCGGTAGCATTTAAAATTTGGATCCTTTGTGGATCAACCCCCACTTATTAGTTGTGTTACTAAAGCTTGCTTTACCAACTTTCCTTGATAAACCATTGCATGGGTAAAACTGGCTTTATTGCAAATGAACCTTAGCCTTATTCCTTGATTTATCCTGTGCATAATTCTGTGTTAACCCCTCCGTGGGTGTGGTTGGACTTGCTGAGTACTTTTGTACTCACCCTTGTATTTGTTGCTTCAGAAGAAGACCCAGACTTGGACGTTGAGGACGCCGAGTAGGTGGTCGTGCCCGCACCCGACTTTGCCTGCGGAGTTTGGTCCTACCCAAGATGCTTTCGCTGTCGCGCAACTCTGATCCCTTTGTTGAACCGGTCTGGTTCATCATTTGGCTCATAGCCGTAGTTTACCTTTTGGTTGTCTTAGCTTGTATCAAGTTTCCTCCCCATCGGGGAGTGTAAGGTTCTGAACTATCTGTTGAATAAATGTGTATCAGCCTCCTGGGACTGATAATTGTATCACATTTAGTCTCTGCTTAGGCAGGGGCGCTTCACTCTCATCCTGTGATAGCTTGTCGCTAATGATGACAGGGGCATCCCTGTCCTTATTTAGAAAGACATAGCGAAGGCCAGCGGGCAAGGGTTTTAGTTCTACATGCGTCTTAGGTGGCTCCTCAGTTTCAAGCGGCTCAGAAGCGTCATCCTCTTCCTCTATAAAGTCGTGAACATTCTCTTCGAGGAATGACTCAAATGGGTCACTAGGTTGTAGGGATTTCACTTCCTCAGCTGGGTTAGGTTCTACCAAAGGTTCAACTATGGAGTTCTTAACCCTAGCTAACGGTACAGTGAGAAGATTCCTTCCTACTTTGGCTAGGAGGTTTCCTTTCGAGGTTACATCCTGTAGTAGGCCCTCGATAGGATGTCCTATAAGGAGGTCGAAATCTGATGTCTCAAAGACGTAAAAGTCCAGAGCCATCTCAATCCCGTGGTGAGAGAGGAGAAAATCTCGTACTAGGCCGAGACTCTTGAGAATACGACCTGAGGGTGTTCTAAGAAGTCTTGATGTTGGGGCCAGCTTTTTACGACGTCCAAGGATATACGCGAAAGAACTGGACATGATGTTTGCCCCAACAGTCGGGTTATACAAGATGTCTACGGCTACCTTGCTTACGAAACCTCGAATGATCTGCGAAGGTGAGTCAATCCGAATGACTTCGGAAGAAAACTCAGACTCGTTTGACCATTCCGTGTTTAGGATGGACAAAAGTTCCCTCACGGTTTCGTTCAGAATTTCTTTCTCCATGTAAATGGAGGGGGTCTTTACCATAGGCTTCTTCTGTATTGAGTAGTTCAAGGTATTCCCAAAATCTTCAAAAAGATCTTTCTCGACTCAAACGGTAATCCGAGAGGTTGAGTTTCCTCTTTCTCAATGGATGGGGTCTCAGGAGCTGGACTGGGCAAGTCTATGGGTTCTATCTGGGAGTCTTCTTGCTCAGTCTCGGTCGCGTCAGCAGGAGAGTTCTCTCGAATGGCCGCTAGGACTTCTTTTGCTCTGGCCGGGGTTATGTGTAGGAATGAGCCCCCGGCTGCTATGTCTATGTACCGGGCATCTTCACTATTCAACCCAGACCGAAAATGCTGCATGAGCATATAGTCTGGGAAGCCTAGATCCGTTCCGGTTAGACATGAGTCCTGGAATCGGTCCCATGCTTTGGCGATTGTTTCCTTCTCTCGTTGCTGGAAGTTAATGATCTCCTTCCGAAGTGCACAAATCCGGTGAACAGGAAAGTATTCAAGACAAAACTTGTCCCGTAACTTTTCTCATTCACCGTTTGTTAGCCCAATGGTATGGTCATACCACTTCCTTGCTCTCTCTTTGAGAGAGAACGGGAAGAGCTTCCATCGAATCGTCACCTATGTCATGCCTGATATAACCAGACACGAGCAAAGCAACTCGAATTCGTGCAAGTGATGGTACGGGTTTTCACCATCACCTCCAGAGAAGGATATGTCCTGGACCATAGCTATGAAGGCAGGGCGAAGTTCATAGCTATCGGTTAAAATAGGATTTGACGAGGGTTGCGGCTCCAATAATTCGCCCTTTGGAGCAGAGAACTCATGAATTTGGGTGGAATTCATGGTTGAAAACAAAAATAAAAGAAGTATAAAATAAAGGATATACGGGCAACCTTAGATCTTAGACAACAGCTACCGTTCCCCGGCAACGGCGCCAGAAAGCTTGTTGACACCAGCGGTGGCAAACAGAAAGTCCGCAAGCGCACGGCTGTCGTAGTAGCTTTCACCCGTGAGTAAACTAGGTATCGAATCCACGGGGAACGTAAATGACTTGTCTAATCACTAAAGCTGAACCGGATCGATCGAGTGTATATAAAGGCTGGGTAGAGAGGATAACTTAGCACTAAGGCTGATTATATCGAAGGGAATTCTCCTATGCTTGCTTTGGGCACCGGGGTATCCTAGACCTCTAAGAAATTGCCGGCCAACAGCTCTACGCCGTACCCGAACGTGGAGGATTACAAAGGACGGACAGGGCTGTCACCACCTGCCGCCTACCTCTTCTAATCCGTGGGGCTACGAGGCAAACGAGGGCAGATATACACCTAAACACCACGCCTAAAATAATATCGGCTATCCTAACCTTGATCAGATATTAGAATACTTTATGAATAAAGCAACGAACCCACAAGCACAATAGAGAACTCAGCTTTTCTATAACTCAGACTTGAATACTAGTTGAATCCCGGATACTTACTGAGTAGCTCGCATCCGTCGAGGTACAGGTGGAGGGTCGCCGACAGGCCGGGACTCCTCCAGACTCTCCCTCTCTCCTATTTCTACTCTGGATATGAGGAGGGCTTCGCCTTGGATCTTCACTTCATCTCGATGATGCTTAGCCCTGCCCCGAGTCCAGCTATTTATAGCTTGGAGAGGCGGTTTGGAGTCGGTTTGCAGAGGTTGAGGCGGTCCGGAGGTGGGCCCAGGTCGGCCGACTAGGGGGGATCGGCCGACCGTCAGATCAACCGACGTAGATGATCCATGGTACAGATGGGCTCCTGGAGGCGGTTGACAGTTGCTCCTGAAGGCGGTTGACAGTTGCTCCTGGAGGCGGTTGACAGTTGCTCCTGAAGGCGGTGGCGAAATGGTCGCGCGGCCAGGTCGGCCGACCTGGCTCCCAGGGCAGTGGCCTCGGCCCCACTCTGTCAGGGTCACTCTCCTGTGGGCCCCATGGTCGGTTTCCGGTGGGTAATGTCGAAGATATGTTGGTTAAGTCAGGGATGTGGGCCCATGGATCCAAGTGATTGCCACGTGGCCCAATCCCATCTCTTCAATTCCACCGACCTGATCTCAACGTCCCTGATCACTCTCAAGTGTGCTTCTGTTGGTGGGCTAAGGTTAGACCTCCCTGGGCCTGGGCCCAGATCGGCCGACCAGGGGAGGCCGGGTGACCTGGCCCTGGTCCCAATTTAGTCATTCTTTTGCCACTTTGTTCTTGTAAGCACATATGCACCAAAACTTGTGAAATTCATTAGTAAATAACCCTATGTCTATTTGTTTTATCGTTCTTTTGTATCTTTGTTGGCAATAATATTTTGTCATTAAGAACTGCCAACATCCACCTATCTAAATGTGTGTGTTCCGTCCCTCTCTCTTTCCAACATTTATTTTCCATGGCCTTTTGACTAGTCCCGGTAATTCCAATAGATCTCTCTCTTAGTTTGACAATATTTCAAATATAATATTTTGCTAGGATTGTTTTTACCTACCAAGCTCCACATAAGCCTTCCACTTTCATATATGAGTAGAATAGGTTGAAAATAATCTAGTATAGGCTTGAGCGACTTGATGAGATGAGTGTTTCCATGAGCTTTTGCAAGAGAATCTCACTTATGTTGGATATGCATCTTTTTGAAAACTCTTCACGATGGAACAAGGTAAAGGTCTAAAGTTCACTTAAGTTCAAGAGCATTGCATTTATTATTATTATGGCTTATTCTTTATTGCTAGTCTATCTTCCATAATGAAAAGTAGCCGGTCACAACTTGAACTTTAAATGCTAAACACTTGAGAGCAATGTGTCTTGTTGTGTATAACTAAGTGCAGGGAAGACATTGAAGGGCAATGCTGATTTTCTAGCTAAGAAAAGATCCTGGATTTACTTGAGGACGAGCAAGGTTTAAGCATGGGGGGATTGTTTACGCTCGTTAACGACACCTTTTTAGTGCTAATTAAGTGGTATTTTGGGACCAATTCATATACTAACCTGCCATTTGGCACTTGAAATAATCTCATTTTTGGAGGATTTTGGTTTACGCGGATATTTGAGCTATAAATGAGCACTTTTGGACGAAGACCAAGGTCATGCGTAGAATGGAGGAATATGAAGGCCAAAAACCTAATATGACTCGGATTTCGTTCGCTTTCATCTATGGTGAACCAATCTCCAAGAATGTGGAAGCGCAAAGACTTGAAGATAAGGTCGGATGACTTTGGGATCGAGGCGAATCAAGCAGATATTTGAAAAGCTATCAAGACCCAATCTTATCCCGAAGCAACCGACATCCATATACCCACATGCATTGGCACCGGAACTCCTAGAGGATCTAGAAGCTTGCACGCAAAAGATGGGACCAAGAGGCCACAAAAAGGCCCTAGGCCAGCCGGCCCAGAGGGGCCCTAGCCGGCCGGCCTAGCCCCTTTTTGCGCCGCCTCGGTCTCCCCTTCGAGGTAGGGTTTCCTCGGACTATTTATAGCCTCGATGCACGAAGGTACGGGCATCCATCCATGAGAACTTGATGAAACCTAGGGCATACACCAAAGGAAGACGATGGCCGCCGCAAGTCCTCGAAGTTTTCTAGGGGATGGCTTAGGCCAACCCTAGCCATCATGGCCTCCCTGCGTGGTTGTGCCATGGCGGAGTTTAGGAGCTAGTTGGAATCATCAATGGTATGTACTTGGTGGTGATGATCCAAACACATCTATTATATGAGTAATGTTCTTCATGTCATCCGATCTCTTAGTGACTCAATAACTCCTTCTATGCTTTCTACCTATCTTGAATATGATTGTTTCTTAGTCTAATTCCAATTTAGACTATATAGCATGCTTTATGTAATCATGGTGATTAGATTTAGTGTGTCGACCCTTCATGATATCTAGACACGTTCACTTGTGGACATGTCCTTGTAACTAACCACACCGATAGGGAGCATCGTGACAGGGTGTGATCCCGTGTACGGTGGCGTTCTCGGGAGGTTGACCAGAGGTAAGGGTTTAAAGATTGCTTTGGATGAGGTGCATGATGCGCTTGCTCTTATTAGCTAGACTACAACTAGAAGGCGATAGGCTCATTTACCCCTTTGGTTGCTCTTTACCCTCACCTATGTTTATGGGTGTGATCAACCTTTACACTCACTCATATCTTAAAGGTTTACTTTTATATACAATCTATGCATCATGCTAGGATAGATCTGTTAGGTTAGATGGGAAACCCTAGTGAGTTCATTGTCGATCCACGGATTGATAACCTTGGATGGAATACTCTAAGAGAAAAGCTACGATGATCCGTGCGCTTGCGGTTCACAATTGGCGCGTCTATGGACCGTCAAAACTCTTAAATTCTTGAGCCTTGCTTCTTCTTCCTCCGACAAGATGACAAACCCATATTCTGAAATTTTTGGCTTGTACGGTGGAGGTGTGGTTGATCTTGTGGAACGTCGAAGTGGAGGAGTCGGTGCACCGGCATGTCCATGTGGTTCAGTGAACCGCATGGAGGTACTTTTTGGGTCTTGCATTCCACCAAGGAGCAGCATGTCGCTCCCCGGTGCGGGGTTGTCTTCCTCCATGCTTTGCGGTGACTCGGCAATCGAGTGCCACCACGAAGAGCTCGCTGATGGCGCATCGGACGCCGACGACCGTGGCTTCTTTCCAGTGATGAAGTTCATGACACTCATCCTCATGGTGCCTTGCTGCACAAACACAAAAACCAACACACCGGGGGGTTTCTCGCTGGTGGAAAAACAATATATCAAAAAGGAGAGCAAACTAGGAATTGTAGTGAATTTTTGGAGATTTTTGGGGATGATTTTGATTCATGGAATTTTTAGAGCTCTTGCTGGTGTTCTAAGTGGAAGAACTTGATGAACAAAGACTAAGAAATATGTGAGAGGCTTACCTGTGAAAGACGAGCACCAGGGGGCTTAAGAGGAGGTCAGGTCGGCCGGCCTAAGTGCATGGGGCCGGCCGGCCTAGGGTCCTCCCTGGTCTCCTTCACGTGTCCTTGCTCCCATGTTCTCCTGAGATGAATGTTGATCATTGTCCAGCAGCTCCACTTGCTTTGCACCGCCCAATTCTTGTGAACCACATATTCTTTGCAGAAGTTGTCAACTTGCACAATGTTTTCTCCACCTTGATTCATGCCTTTGTCCTTTGCTTCAACTCCACTCCAAATGTTGCTTTCAATCTTGCAAAAGTAAGTGTGCCACCATGCATGGCTGCCCCCTTGGATTCTCTTGCATGTGGTGTTAGGTGGAGAGCACAAAACTCTTTCCCGTGAACTCAATCTTGGTCATTAGTAGTGATCATGCTCATAAACCCTTCCAAAGTATGTTTAGATGCTCAATCCTTCCTCTAATCTTGATAAATAAAAACCAACTCAAAGCAAGCAATGAGTTTGAATAAATAATTAGAGGAGAATTTGGGCATCATAAACACTTGTAAGTCAAAAAATATTTTCTGACTACGTTTATTTTGATTGCACCAGTATTGCTCACTTTCATGAATTGATAGTGAACATTCCTAAGTTCAACCGTGGGTCATGGGTTTAGGTTCTAAATTTTGGCCAAATGAGAGAGATATTTTGAATGAAATAAAAATAAATGGGGCTTAGAAAAATTCTAATTCTAGGGAAACAAAACTGAAAATTCCTAAGGTTGCGTGAGCCTAGCATGCGTCAAAGAATTTAAAGAATTAAGAACAATGTTTGGCTCTACTCGTATCTTTGCAATGATCAAGTTGGTCCATCCGTCATGGAAATGATGGTCGCCAAAATGGGTTTGGGAATTTTGGTTTTGGGTTTCTCAAGAAAAGCAAATAAATTATGGAAAGGCTCAAGTCATTGGTTTAGAAAAAGAAATCAAATCAAAATGACCGAGCAATATAAACTCTAATTTAAAAGTCCGACCGAACGACCAATTTAACAAATGTTTATCAAGTCTTGCATAGCAAAATTCATAACTCACTTACTCGAATGTCTTCAGGGTTGTCCTCCCAGTAGCTTATTCTTGACTCGACGAACGGGTTGTCCTCCCGGTAGCTTATTCTTGACTCGACGAACGGGTTGCCTCCCGCAAAGCGCTTCGTTTATAGTCTATAGCTAGACTTCTTCCTTTTCTTCACTTCGGACCAATGCTTGGTGGCGTTGCAGTCTTGGGTACCCACTTCTGCACGATCCTTGGCTTGGGTGCAGGATTATTCTTCGGCTTAGTCATCTTTTTGGTCTTCACAAGCGGGCGTTGAGCTTTTGTCTCGACGGATGCAACAACTTCCTTGGTCTCCTTCACTTCCTTCTTCTTCGGCTCCTCCTTGGTGTCATGATGGTGAGGCAGAATATATTTAACATTGATAACATTGCATACCTCGAGGCATCGATGAAATTTGAACTCACTCATGGTGCCATTGATGTCGAACTTGATCTCCCCTTGCCAACGTCGATGTTTGCCCTTGCGGTCTTGAGGAACGGCCTCCTAAGGATGAGTGGCGACTTTGTCCCTTCTCCCATATCAAGAATCACAAAGTCAATGGGGAATAGGTGTTCTCCAATCTTCACGGGTACGTCTTCGGTGATGCCCAAAGGATAGCGAACGGAGTTGTCCTCTAACTCTAGGCACATGGCGGTGGGTTCCGGCTCCGGTAAGCGTAGCTTCTCGTACACGGCCTTCGGCATGATGCTCACACTTGCACTAAGGTCACACAATGCCCTCTCGAACATGTATGATCCGATGGAACACGGGATGGTAGGACACCCCGGGTCCCTCTTCTTCTTGGGAGCTTGATCGGCGATGGCCGCGCTGCATTCTTCGGTCATCTTGATGGTGCTTGGTGGCGGCATCTCGTGCTTGTTTGCAAGGATGTCTTTGAAGTAGCGAGAGTATGTTGGAACTTGTAGAGCGTCTAGGAGCGGCATATTGATGTTCAACCTACGAACCACTTCAACAAATTTTATGAAATGCTCATCAATTTTACCTTTGTGGTAACGTGGCCTCGGAGGAAGAATCTTGGTATCTTCATCGATCATCTCAAACTCTGGCTCTTCGGTGACTATTTTCGGTGCGGGAGTAGGTGCCTTCTCTTTTGATGTCATCTCGGCTTCAACACTTGGCTTAGGCTTTCTTGCTCCGGCTGGGTGTTCGCGATCTTCGGTCTCCTTCCCGAGCGAGTTTGAATTGCTTTTGCCGTCTCCGGATTTTGATGTTGCCCCGGTAGTCTTCCTTCATTACTAGGTAGGCGTTCGGCTAGCTAGGTCACTTGTGTCTCTAGCATCTTCATCATGTTGATCACTTGATGGTTAGAGCTTTCGACCTCCGTCACCTTGCCATCAATGTTTTCTAATATCTTGTCCATAGCCTTGAGCTTAGTGACGGTGTCCTAGTTGATCTTGCTCCTCCATGAACTCCTTCAATTGTATACGAAGAGGCACCAAGTTTTGAAGGGAGGAGTTTGCATTAAATTGAGGTCTACCTTGTCTGTAGCAGAAGTTGGATGGAGGAAACCAATCCCCTTTCTTCATGTATTCAAGCACTTTAGCTTCTTCTGGACAATTCTTCTGGACATGGCCGTACTCTCCGCAATCTTCACATGTGGACCTTGTTTCGGCTGCCTTCAAATCAATAGCATGGGCTTCCTTCTTGTCCATCTCCAACCTTCTTATAAGCGAATCGATCTTCCCTTCTAGTAATTCTTCTCGCTCCACCTGCAAAACACTTTTAGCAATGCCCGCGGACGGTGTAGGGTGCAGCCGTCCCGATGATGCCCACGCATCATTGTCCGCCACCTTCTTGAATAGCTTGAGAGCTTGTGTTGGGGTGAGCTCAATGATGGATCCTCCAGCCGATGCGTCGATGATCGCCCTCGATGCTGTCGTGAGGCCTTGGTAGAACTTCTGAACTATATCCTCCTTTGGAAACTTGTGATGTGGCACGGCTCGGATATAGTCGTTGAAGCACTCATAGGCTTCCGCAATGTCTCTCGTCGGGGTTTGCGCGAAGGTAGCAATCTTGTTGCGCAAAATCTGAGTCTTGCCCGGCGAGTAGAACTCCGTCATGAAAGTTTTCATCAAGGTATCCCAATTTTGCACCGTCTCCACCAGTAGAGAATGAAACCATTGAAGAGCTCTCCCAAGTAGAGGGAACGGAAAGAGCCTCGCTCTCACTTGATCTTGAGTTACTCCTTGCATGTAGAAGGTACTGCATAGTTGGATGAATGCTTGAAGGTGAAGGTTGGCATCCTCTTTTCTGGTGGAGGGCGAGCTTTGCACCATACGAATGGTTGAAGTTTTGATCTCGAACGGCCCTCCAATATCACCGAGGTCTTGGATAGGCAAATCCTTGATGTCCGAGATGCATAGCTCTCTGATCGTACGTTCTGCCATCTCGGGTTGCGGTGGCGACTTCTTTGGACTTGGTGGTGAAGTTTCTTGAGGTGTAGACGATGAACTTCCGGTCTTGCCTTTCGGATCTACTAATTCCAGCTTCTTAGCTTGTACTTCGCGTCTCCTTCGCCTGTAAATTTTTTCTGGATCATCCATAAAATTTTTCGGTTTGTTGGAGAGGTAGCCATCCATCTCCTGTTAGGGTTAGTGAAAGCAAAATATATACGAGATCCAAAAAAAAGATAGAACAAAATAAAAATAAAACAAAACTTAGATTAGATTGATTTTTGTGGATTAGATCTATTTTTGATAAAAGAGAAAATAAGAGATCTAAAAGAAGAGAAATCAAAAGAAAATAAAAAAGAAATATTTACGAATGCTAGTCAAATCGGATCTTAATCGATAGCCCCGGCAACGGTGCCAGAAAAGCTTGTTGACGGCCCTTAGACGCATCAATTGTGAACCGCAAGTGCACGGATCAGTTGTAGCTCTTCCCTCAAAGTATTCCCCCAAAGTTTATCAATTCGTGGAACTAAAGATATAAGAAACAATCCAACTGGCATAGAAATCCTTTGGTCTTGAAAAGGGTTGTAAAACAGATCTAATCTACTAAATCCAAACACCGGAGGTAGCAAGAAAGAGTTAGAGATAACCAATCTAGATCGCCTAGATCTTGAATATGTTGTAGCTTCGAGCCAAATAGAGTGAAGTAAGATAGATGTGAATCTCAATAAAAAGCATTTTTAAATCATGACCTCCGGTCAAACTCCCGAAAGCCCCACCTTACACGGGATCACACCCTGTCACGATGCTCCCTATCGGCGTGGGTAACTTAAGGGCACGTCCACAAGTGGACATGTTGAACCACTTGGTAGATCCAGTATGAACCCCTAGCCACCATGGCTACAAGAGCATCCCAAGCTATCTCTCTCGAGAATAGATTGGAGAAGAAACAAAACCAAGAGAGAACGAAATCATAGAAAGAGGCACTTGATCGCTAAAGATTCGGAAACAAAAATAACTTCACCATGAATGATAGTACATCACAAGATCACCACCGGGATCCTACCTTGATCTTGATGATCCTAGCTCCAGAACTCCGACGTGGTCTTCCTCGTAGGGTTCCCACGTCTGCTAGGGCAGAACCCTAGACAACTAGCACGACCCTCAGCTCTCTGAAAGGTATCCCTCTAGGTCCTCTGCTCCTGGACGTTGAATGATGGATGATTTTCTGCGTGGCAGGGGGCACAGGGGCTATTTATACCCTGAGGAAACCCTAAGTCGAAGGGGAGGGCGAGGCGCCACAGGTAGGGCCTAGGCCGGCCGGCCTGGCCTCTTTCCTGGCCGCCTCGTCATCATCTTTCTCCCCAAGTCTTCTGGAAGCTTCAGTAGTTGTTCCATCTATGCATGTTGGCCTTTGGACGTCGTTTGCTTCGGGGTATCTTCGAGATAAGAATGAGAAGTGGATGACCTTCCAAATTCTCCAATTGATTTGCCTTGACCCCGAAGTCACTTGACCTTATCTTGAAGCACTTGCCTTTCAAACGTTCTTTGAGGACGGTTCACCAAAGATGAGCACGAACGGGGCTTGGAACATCATAGGCCGGCCTAGGCCATGTGGGGCCGGCCGGCCTACCCTCTTCTTCGGGCTTCTGGCCTTCTTCTTTCATCGTGTCGTCCTTGGTCACAAGGCTTGTCCATATGTGCTCCAATTTAGCCCAAAAAACCTGCGTAAACAGAAATTCCTCCAAAAACACATGCATATGCGAAAACGTCCCGGTTACAGAGTATGATCAATAGTTTAGATATCAAATTCATGCCATTATTAAAGATAAACAAGGGTAAAAAGGTGTCGCTAAGGAGCGTCAACAGTGTATAATATGTTCTGTGTATATGTTATATGTAGTGTGCATGAATATAATATTGCTCTGTGTTGCATATTGTGTATTCTTGAGTGTGATAGCATGAAGGGATCAATAGAATATATACATAGATCACAATGGCATATATACTGTGTTTTCCTATCTAGGGGTAAATGTGTCTTTTTACTGTCATTTAACGTACAATGACGCCAATGCTGTACAGTGACGCCAATAGCAGATAAGGAATAGAAAATTACAACTGATGGCATAGAAGAAACGGCTATATTTTCAATGGCACAAGAGAGAATGGTTATAATTTTTGATGGTATATAGGGATTTTGCTCTTCCCTTAAGGTAGAGTTTACTTTCACAGCATTTGTGTCTGGTAAAGTCAATACAGTTTTTCACAACTAAATTTTCATTGAGAATTATAGATTGGGTTTGTTTAATTGGACACCAAATGCTGCATTTAAAAAAAGTATAAAAAATGCCGCATTTCAAACGGTACCAGAAAATTGACTAACGCCGACTGTTTAGCATGGCTTAATTTTGATCCAAGGTTGACATGAGAACAAGATGGTTGTACAACAAACCACACAGCAACACGGTGAACGCAAACACAAGACTAGCGTGTCATCTCGGCCTTGGACCGTCACAAAGCAACACGGTCAACGCAACGCCACACATTTGACCGTCGCAAAGCACAACGCGCCGCCACGCTCACATCTCGGCCTTGGACGCCGTGACCTCCGCCGCCTCCAAGCCGCCCTCGTCACCGCCGGCGATGCTGATGACGCGCGGCTCCCGACCGCGGTGCCCGGCGACCTTGGGCACGGTGACGGTGAGCACGCCGTTCTGGAGCCTGGCGGACACGCGGTCGACGTCGGCGCCGGCGGGCATCCGGAACCGGCGCCAGAACCGCCCCGCGGCGCGCTCGGCGCGGTGCCACCGCTCGCCCTCCTTCCCCTCGTCGGCCCGCCGCTCGCCGGAGACGCGGAGCACCCGGCTGTTCTCCTCCACCTCCACCTTCACGTCCTCCCGCCGCACCCCGGGCACGTCCACCGAGATGACGTGCGCGTCGGGCGTCTCCTTCCAGTCGCACCGCGCCAGCGCCACTCCCGCCTCGCCGCCGCCCGCTGCGACCCTCGGCACCGCCGAAGCCGAGAACGGCGACTGCTCCAGCACCCGGAACGGGTCGTCGAGCAGGCCGCCCCACATCAGCCCCTGCCCGTAAGGCACCAACGCCGCGGCGGGCGTGGCCTGCACCAGCAGCGCCATTACCACCGCCACCGAAGCGACCACGGCGGCTCCGGAAGCTGACGCCATCCTGGACACAGCAGCCATTGCTACCCGCAGCCTGACGTCCTGAACTCCTGATCGATCGAACTGTTCGTGCGCTTGTGGATCGTTTGATTTCTAGATCGTGCTCGTGCGGATGCTGAGAGTAGCTCGCGAGCGATTTATAGGCGCGACATTAGCGACGAGATGATGAGCTTGACTTGCTTGTTGAGACAGTTCGTCGGAGTTTCTAGGCGTTTCTGGCTGTTTGAAGATGGAGGCCTGTCGGTGGAGGCGGGGGGAGCTCTCGGAGACTCTGGAAGTGTCGTTGGGCTGGGTTGAGCCAACTTTGGGAATTTTTTTTTAATTTTTTTTTTACGATTTTTCAAAAATAACGGTTGGATCATTTGGCTACCGCCAAATGATACGGCGGTAACAGAAGCTAACCGTCGATTCATTCGGCGGTTAGAGCAACCGCCGTTTGAATTTGCGGTTTGAATTTTAAAATTTAAATTTGAACTGTATGAGGAACCAAACCGCCAAATGGTTTGGCGGTAGGTGTCGGCACGTGGGCCCGGGGTCCTAACCGCCAAACCATTTGGCGGTAGGGGGATCCCGCCCCTTGCCGCGCCGTCCGATCCGGCGGGAAGGCTCCCGCCGTCGGATCCACGGCGGGATCCCCTTACCGCCAAACCATTCTGCGGTTAGGGGCAGGGCCTCTATATAAGCTGAAATCAGGTTTGAAAATTCATTCTAAATCACAAAAAAGAAAAACTAAGGTTTGAGAGGAGGGTTAGGGAGAGGAAGAATCAACGGCGAAGCCCTGCCGGATCTGCGATTCGGTTTGAGGTAAAATCCGATCTCGTAGTTGTAACTTCAATTTGGTAGATTTATGACTTTGTAATTATTTTAGTATTTAGTTTACACAGTATGAAATCGTAGTATTATTTTTCAGTTACTGATATTAGGCTTAGTTAGTGAAATAACTATTAGAGACAGTTACTGATATTAGATTTAGTGACATTAGTTAGAGTTACCTTATATTTAGTGACATTAGAGATAGTTAGAGTCATTACTTTTAGTGATATTTGATATGTATTAATATATCTTTTTATATTAGATGGACTGATATTAGAGTTTACCCCACAATTTTATACATAATGTAATTATGCATTTTAGAGTATACATTATAGTTTATATCTTTTTATATTAGAGTTTCTGTTAGAGTTTTATGCATATTACAATTTAGATAATAATTTCAATTAGAGTTTATATTAGAATAATGACATTATATTAGAGTTTATATTAGAGTAATGACTTTATATTACAGTTTATATTCGAGTAATGCCTTTATATTAGACTTTGTATTAGAGTAATGACTTTATATTAGAGTTTATATTAAACTTTATATTAGTGTAATGACTTTATATTATAGTTTATATTAGATTTTATATTAGAGTTTATAGTAGAGTTTACAGTAGTTTTATTGATATACGAGTGTATTATGCATAAGTTTTTTATGAGTAGAAAATCTTATTAATTGTTCCTATTGTCCTGGTTTGGTTTTAGGCATGTCTGAACCATTATGGTTCCAATTGTTCTATGGATCAGGGGAAGTTAGATATGGTCCTGAAGGGGTAGACCTGTCAGATTTTAGTTGTACCACCAGAAAAGTAGCTAGAGCAGCAGAGAGAAATTGGTTTCAATAACAAAGTGGCTTTATCATTCATTTGGACTTGATGAAGCCCAGCATGACCTGTCAGTGATGGCAGTGATGAACAGAAGTGCAACTACATATTGGGAACTTGTTGCGCTTCAAGGAACCCAGAACTGGAGGTCATATGTGACACTATGTACGCAGCATGGTATGCCGCTGGTGTTGCTTGTGCGAGCCTTCCACAAGGCTGGGGCCAGCAGTGATGTGCACGAAGAAGTTGATGCTGGAGGGGAAAACCTTGAAGATGCTACTGGGGAGGAAGGTGAACAAGTGGAAGAAGCGGCAGCCGGACAAAGAGACAACGCACCCCTGAACCATCGGGGGAGCTTAATGAAGCAGAAAGTTTTCCTGAGATGGTTTTGGAGGCAGAGAGGGAGGCCACAGAGCATGAGCAGTACTTTGAGGAAGACTGGTCGGATGATGACGAGGCCGAGGAGGTGCAGGTGCCAAGGAACTGGGTGAACTATGACTGCTCACAGCTTACGATAAATGAAGGCCAACAAGTCCCCTGGGAGTACAGGAGCAACGAAGTTTGCCTCGGTTCGTGCTATAAGACTGCAGAAGAAATGAAGGATGCAATCAAACAGTGGTCCACTTTGTGTTTGCAAAGGGAGTTCAGGGTTGTTAAGAGCAGCAAACAAGTCTATGACATATGCTGCGTCACATAAGGGTGTCCTTTTCGGGTTCATGCATTTTGTGGGAAGTGGAATCATTACTGGGAGGTGACCAGAATCGAGGATCACACATGTGTGCTTGAGCAGCTGGACACAGACCACCGGAACCTCACATCTGGTTTTGTGGCAAACTTGATGTATGCACAGATCATTGATAATCCAAGCTACGAGCCCAAGTCTATAATATGTGCCATCGAGGAGAAATTCAAGTACAAAATTAGTTACGGCAAGGCATATAGAGCGAGACAGAAGGTATTCGAGATGAAGTGGGGGACTTATGAAGCATCATATGACAACCTTCCGGCTTTGCTGCACGCCATATGCCAACGAAATGAAGGGAGCTTCTATGACCTTAAGACTTTCCCCTCTGTCTTAAGGCCAGGGAAGCAAGTGCTGCAGCGGGCATTCCTGGCATTGGGGCCGTGCATTAAGGCTTTCAGACACTGTAGGCCAGTCATTTGCATTGATGGGACCTTCCTGACTGGAAGGTACAAAGGCACAATCCTCACCGCCGTTGCCGGCGACGGTAACAATCAATTAGTGCTTTTGGCCTTGGCTTTTGTGGAGAAAGAGAGCGGAGACACCTGGTATTGGTTTCTGGAGAGGCTGAAGAGTATGGTTGTGGGGGATGTGCCGAACGTTTGTGTCATACACGATAGGCACAAAGGTATTCTGCAGGCAATTGAAGAAATGAAGAATGGCAGCACCGAGCGGCAGACATTACCACGATGGCCCGACGTCGTGAGCAGGTGGTGCATCCGTCACATGGGGGCAAATTTCCATAGCCAGTTCAAGAACAAGGCACTGATGAAGCTGTTCAAGCGCTTATGCAGCCAGAATCAACAGAGGAAGTTCAACCAAATTTGGAAGAAACTAGATGACCTTACGAAGAAACAATCAGAAGAGCTGGCAAAGAAACCCGTGACAAATGCAGCAGACAAGCCCAAGTCTCTTGAGGATGTGGGGTTGGACACTGAGCAGACTAGAAGGAGAAGGGGTCGTGCAATTAAGACTTTCAGCCAGTGGATTGAGAATGAGCCCAAAGAAAAATGGGCACTGATCTATGATGAAGGAGGTGCCCGGCATGGTATAAAGACTACAAACTATGCCGAGGTTTACAATTGGGTGCTTCGTGGAGCTAGGGGNTAGGCCAGTCATTTGCATTGATGGGACCTTCCTGACTGGAAGGTACAAAGGCACAATCCTCACCGCCGTTGCCGGCGACGGTAACAATCAATTAGTGCCTTTGGCCTTGGCTTTTGTGGAGAAAGAGAGCGGAGACACCTGGTATTGGTTTCTGGAGAGGCTGAAGAGTATGGTTGTGGGGGATGTGCCGAACGTTTGTGTCATACACGATAGGCACAAAGGTATTCTGCAGGCAATTGAAGAAATGAAGAATGGCAGCACCGAGCGGCAGACATTACCACGATGGCCCGACGTCGTGAGCAGGTGGTGCATCCGTCACATGGGGGCAAATTTCCATAGCCAGTTCAAGAACAAGGCACTGATGAAGCTGTTCAAGCGCTTATGCAGCCAAAATCAACAGAGGAAGTTCAACCAAATCTGGAAGAAACTAGATGACCTTACCAAGAAACAATCAGAAGAGCTGGCAAAGAAACCCGTGACAAATGCAGCAGACGAGCCCAAGTCTCTTGAGGATGTGGGGTTGGACACTGAGCAGACTAGAAGGAGAAGGGGTCGTGCAATTAAGACTTTCAGCCAGTGGATTGAGAATGAGCCCAAAGAAAAATGGGCACTGATCTATGATGAAGGAGGTGCCCGGCATGGTATAAAGACTACAAACTATGCCGAGGTTTACAATTGGGTGCTTCGTGGAGCTAGGGGTCTCCCCCTAGTGGGAATCATAGAGTTTTTCGTGTACCGCATAATTAAATATTTTCATGACCGGTATGGAAAGGCTACGGCTGCCATGGAAAACAACCAATTGATGTACGGCTACAAGATGACCGAGTATATGGATGACAAGCAGAAGAAGGCTCTATTGCACCGTGCGTATCCGCTGGGTTCAGCTGAACGGCGGTTCGAGGTTCGTTGCAAGGACAAAGGGAGGACGGTGGCCGGACGGGAAAGGGTTACACAAGAGTGTGTTCTCAGGAATGATAGTTGCATTTGCACGTGCCAGAAGCCTCAGCTGCTGCACAAGCCTTGCTCCCATGTGATTGCTGCCTGCTATGAAGCTGGGGGACTGCAGCCCCGTATTTACGTCTCTCCCTACTTCTTCAAGCAAACCATTATGGCTACCTGGAGTTTTGAAGTGTATGGCTATGGGATATTAGGCTCCTTCACCAACAACCCGGGGAAATATGCAACATATATCCCAGATCCTGATCCAGAAATGAAGCAAGGCCGTGGCCGACGAAAGAAGAAGCGCATTAGGAATAACATGGATCGATCTGAAGCTGGTCCAGACGTGCGTATCTGCTCTAAGTGCAATGAGGTTGGGCACACATACAAGAAGTGCACTGCGACGTCGTATTATGATCCAAGCGGTGCCGGCGGGTCATCAAATGTGGTTTCAAATCCTCCGTCAAGGGGCGCTGGTCGTGGCCGTGGCACCCATGAAGGCCTCATTTAGAACTACCTTTCCATTGTTGCAATTATTGTATTATTAGTTATGTAATGTAACTTATGAATTATTATGTAATGGTACTGTAAGTTCTGTATTGTAAGTTCTCACGAATTGGTTATTTAATGTTACTTCTGTAATATAAGTTCGGTAAAATAAGTTGTGTAATATTAGTTATGTAATGTAACTTCTGAATTATTATGTAATTTAGAATAATGTTTTTAAATATTATTGTTTTTACCCCAAGTTATGTTTTTTATGTTATTGTTTTAATTATTGTATTATTAGTTATGTAATGTAACTTCTGAATTATTATGTAATGTTTTTAATATTATTTTATTACTATTACTTTTGTCTATGTCAATGTTTATCTTATTCTGTTTTTTTCACAAATTCCCTGCAGCTATGGCGGACCCAGCGTACGTGACTCCTGAGTTGCTCGACAGGCGACTCGACCAGCAGCACCGTTCGTACCACTCGGCCGTGCTGGGGGTCGACGTCGGGAGCAGCTTTCGCTCTCGTGTCGGCATGACTTACATGCCGCTACACCCCCTCTTTTTTCCGAGGTAAGCCGTCACTTCAAATTGTCAACATTTATGATATGTTACAAATTTGTATCTAATGCGAGCACTACTTTGCGTTGCAGGTTACGCGCAGCAGGCCTTCTGCCTCTCGCGCATCTGGTGGAGGGCGACATGGACCGGTCGCACGTGAAGCCAGCGGACCGCATGACGCGGTTCCAGTTCGACTACTCCTTGCTGGCGACTCTCCTCGACAGCTGGCGGCCAGAGACGCACACCTTCCACCTCACCGTGGGGGAGATGGCGCCCACTCTGCAGGACGTGGCCTTCCTGCTTGGCCTGCCGCTCGCAGGCGACGCCATGGGGGCGACCAACCCTCCGGCCACTTGGCGGCGGGACCTCCTCGACAGGTTCGCGCACGTTCAGCGGAACGAGCGCGCCCAGGGCTACCAGGAGTTCACCAGCACGCACGGCCCCAGCAAGAAGTGGTTGCTTCAGTTCAGCGTAAGTACCTACACCGTTCTGTTTGAGTTTATATTAGAGTTCGTATTAGAGTTTATATCTTCTTATATTAGAGTATAAATTAGAGTTTATATAGAGTTTAAATCTTCTTATATTAGAGTTCAAATTAGAGTTTAAATCTTCTTATATTAGAGTTTATATCTTCTTAAATTAGAGTTTAAATTAGAGTTTATATTAGAGTTTATATCTTCTTATATTAGAGTTGAAATTAGAGTTTATATTAGAGTTTATATCTTCTTAAATTCGAGTTTAAATTAGAGTTTATATTAGAGTTTATATCTTCTTATATTAGAGTTGAAATTAGAGTTTATAATAGAGTTTATATCTTCTTAAATTAGAGTTTAAATTAGAGTTTAAATTAGAGTTTATATTAGAGTTTATATCTTCTTATATTAGAGTTGAAATTAGAGTTTATATCTTCTTAAATTAGAGTTTAAATTAGAGTTTAAATTACAGTTTATATTAGAGTTTATATCTTCTTATATTAGAGTTGAAATTAGAGTTTATATTAGAGTTTATATCTTCTTAAATTTGAGTTTAAATTAGAGTTTATATTAGAGTTTATATCTTCTTATATTAGAGTTGAAATTAGAGTTTATATTAGAGTTTATATCTTCTTAAATTAGAGTTTAAATTAGAGTTTATATTAGAGTTTATATCTTCTTATATTAGAGTTGAAATTAGAGTTTACATTAGAGTTTATATCTTCTTAAATTAGAGTTTAAATTAGAGTTTATATTAGAGTTTATATTAGAGTTTATATCTTCTTATATTAGAGTTGAAATTAGAGTTTATATTAGAGTTTATATCTTCTTAAATTAGAGTTTATATTAGAGTTTAAATTACAGTTTATATTAGAGTTTATATCTTGTTATATTAGAGTTGAAATTTGAGTTTATATTAGACTTTATATCTTCTTATATTAGAGTTTAAATTAGAGTTTATATCTTCTTATATTAGAGTTTAAATTAGAATTTAAATTAGAGTATATATCTTATTGCACTTATTGCAGGCGGACTACATGAGGGCAGACGCTGACGAAGTGACCGTCCAGCGTCACTTGGAGGCGTACCTGCTCTGGCTCTTTGGGTGGGTGATGTTCTGCAGCTCACAGGGGGACTCGTGTCACAGTTCCTGATCCCTTACGCGACGGCCATCGCGACGCACCCGCTCGAGCAGATTCCTCAGATCAGCTGGGGCTCTGCGGTTTTGGCCGCCACGTACAGGGGCCTGTGCACGGGCGTGCACAAGATTAAGAAGGGAGACCCTATCTTCGTCGGGTGTCCCTTGCTGCTGCAGCTGTGGTCGTACGAGCGGTTCCCAGTTGGCAGACCAGCGATGAGCCCCGAGCCGTACGACGGCCCGGATCCTGGCACGGACCCGCGCGACTACCCCACCATGGGGTCTTTGTGGTGCCTCCGGAAGGTACGTGTTCGAACATTTTTTATTTTTAACATCCTTTTGTTGTTGAGACTTGCTATATTATTTGTATTACTTGTGCTGCCGAGCTGGGCGGGCCAGCAGACGAGGAGGTCGTATGCAGACTTCATCGGCCAATTCGACGGGCTCGTTGACGCGGACGTGCGGTGGACCCCCTACACGCCTGACGCGATCCACGCTCGGGCACCGCACGGCCTGTCGTCCTTGTGCCAGCGCGACCAGGACTACTGGTTGACGACGAAGCCCCTGGTCTTCGACGTCCACGTGGAGGAGTACGCGGTGCACAGGGTGATGAGGCAGTTCCACCTCTACCAGGAGTCACCGCTCCCGGTCGTCCACTCCGTCGACCCGGTCCACCATAGGTACGTGTGTCTTATTTCTGTCCCGCAAGTTTTGTATATTTCTTAACTCACATGGTCGATCTTTGAATAGGTGGACGAGGAGGGGACACACAGCTGGCACACTGTGGCAGCCCGCGGTGGCGCCGTACGTGGTCGGTTGGGCGGACGCGTTGAACCACGTCGTCGCCGAGCACCGCCCGCACTCCGACGAGGCCTTCGCAGCGTACCTGCGGTGGTACTGGCCTAGGACCCACGTTCGGGTCCTCCGCGTTCCGCCCCAGCCCACTTTCCCCCCGGCGCAGGTGACGAGCACGTATCCGGTACGACGCGACCAGAACTACGCGATTGGGGTAAGTACTACGTCCTTACTGCTATAACACATTCGATCAGTACGTATTTTAATTAACATAATTGAACAGTACGACGTGCTCGCGGAGATCGACGCTACGGCTGCGTTTAGCCGAGCGAGGGCGGACTTCATGACCCCCGCCGACCACGTGGCGACGTACGACCACATTCTGCACCTCCTCACGAAGTTCAGGCGGGCGGTTTCGTGCCGGCACGACGACGCTCCGGCGATTCCACGCCACCCCGCCTCGTCCTCCAGCTCGGCGTCCACTGGACGTACGTACCACGCGCCGCCCAGCTCCTCGCAGCCGCCTTTCCCTCCTATGGGAGCAGGTCCGTCGACGGCACCCTCCGCGCCGTCCAGCTCCTCGCGCCTACACTTCACTTCTATGGGATCAGGTGCGTCGACGGTACCTCCCGCGCTTAGCACGCCTGCCCCGGTTCAGAGCGCTCCCTTCGGGATACCCACGTACACGCCGAGGCCGTCAGCTGTCTACAGCACAGGTACACTATAGTATCCAAGTTTTGTTCGTAACATCCTATCATTGACTAATTACGTTCTCGACTAACGTTTTATGTGACAGGGCAACCACCGATGACCACAGCCGGCGCGTCCACGTCGGCAGGGCAGGCCGTCCACGGCTTAGGTACGTAATTGACCAAACGATATTACTATATACTTTTACTTGCGTACTAACGTGATTGTGTATAATGCAGCGTACGCTTCAGGCGGGACACCCGACGACCCAGTCGAGGAGCAGCACCCCGCGGCCACCCAGTGGACGGTCCCCTCCGACATTGAGACCTGGTACCGACAGGGGCAGGGGTCGCAGGAGGAGGTTGGTGGTTCGCAGTTAGGTAGCGCCCCTATACCTGCTACTCAGTTCTCGCAGCAGCCACCGTTCGCGACACCGCCTCCTGCAGATGCAGGGCGCCCAAGTCGGCAGGCACCGCCACCTGACCCCCTCACGTACTCCGCGCACCACACGAGGGCGCGCAGCAAGCGGCCAGGAGGGTCAGGCCTAAGGTGGTCAAGCGAGGCCGTATTTAGTTTTTTACTTTTTACACTCGAGTGATTATGTATTGTACTGGATGTTGTATTATACTTTTCATGTTCAGTACTTTCTTGTTTGTGATATTATTCGTTTTCCTTCATTCGCAAGCATTTTAAAAAATTTACGGTGCGACATACAAATTAAACCGCTTTTTCAATGCAAAAATAAAAAAACCCTTACCGCCGTTCCATTTGGCGGCAAGCGTAACCGCCAAATGGAACGGCGGTTACTTCAACCGCAGGCCGGCGGTTAGAGGAACCGCCGGTTCAAACGGCGGTTAGATTTAACCGCCGATTAAACCGGCGGTTAATCCTAACCGCCGGTTTATTTGGCGGTTTCTCTAACCGCCGAACGGCGGTTAGCTTCTGTTACCGCCGTATCATTTGGCGGCAGCCAAATGATACGGCGGTTGGATGACAGAATTGCAAATTCTGTCATCCAACCGTTATTTTTGAAAAATCGTAAAAAAAATTAAAAAAAATTCCAACTTTGGTCATGCAGGCCCGCCTATATATTTGGGCCTCCAATATTTTGCAAGCAAGAAGACTGAAGCACAAAATTCCGAACATTCGGCTCGTGGGCCTAATTTATTTTAGGTCGTCCGGGCGCGTACGAGTACCGATCTCCAAAACCCTTTTTCTTGTTCTTTTTTGCGTTGGTGTGAGGTGCGCCATTCTAATTTCTGCATCCCAGATTCACAGTCACAGCTAATGATTACTTGTCACGTCGAATGTCGTCCTGCGCACCAGAATATTCAAAAAATCTGATGAGAAATCTATAACACCATTTCTAACAAGAAGCTTTTGAAAAAATATTGACGATAAATTTTTATACAGAAACTAAAGGATCAATCAAAAAATAAATCAGAGAAAATGAAACACATAAAATTTAGGAAAAATATTAAAAAAACAGATAAAATTGAAACAAAAAATTGCAAACATGCAAAAATGGAAACAAAATTTTGGAATAGAGATTCAAAAAAAAGTTATACACAAAAATTTGGAAAAGATTTAGGCATAAGTTTGAAATAACAGTATTTAGGGGAAAAGCAGATAAAAAATAGAGAAAAATCAACTAGAGCAAAAGTTTGTTTAGGTGGACAAAAATTACACACCTGAAACATATCGTACACACTTATGGAAAAAAATTAATACCTAATCATTTGCTCCACAAGAATTATTCAACTAAAATAAAATTTATATAGGAATAAAAAGTCATTTATCCACTTCGATCAAATCACATTAAAACTCGTGGAACAAAAGTTTGCACACTTACACTAACAAGAATTATTTAACAGGAACAAAACTATGTACTAGGAGAAACAAAATGTGTATACATGACGAACCAAGATCCATATGAGTCCTTATGGGCTGCAGGCCCACTAGGAGATTGGGCCGCCAACTCTGACAGATACAAGGAAGAGATGTACAGGTCAAGAAAACTAGTCGGCTACTAGAAAACAACTCTGCCTAATCATGTTAGGACTCTGTGTATAGTATCCGTATAGCAATCTGTATTACTTGTCTTGTAGACCCTGTCTCCTGAGTATATAAGGTGAGGCAGGGACCCTTATAAAATCATAACCATCAATACGAAGCGATCCACCATACAAGACGTAAGGTATTACGCTCTCTCTCGATGCGGCCTGAACCTGTCTAAATTGCCTCGTGTTCACCATCGTGCTTCTGGTTCCGACGAGGCCCTTACGAACAATTTGACTACTGAGGGACCCCTATAGTAGACTAGCCGGTATAAAAAACCGATAATACACCTATAAAATCATGCAAAAATCGTGACTCGAAAGTTATACATATACAAGAAATATTGTAATTAGGTGGAGAAATTTTAATAGTATAAGTACATACATGCATCTATTATAGAAAAGGAGCCATCGTTGTCGCGCTTGGCCACCTTCATGCAGAAGCCTCGCTCCGCCATCACCCAAGTGACGAGCCAGCAACACCAGTGGCTGCCTGAACATGAGGCTTCTAACGGTGGAGCGCCAACCACAGTGCGTCAGGAACACAACCACCGTCTTGCCTGAGCACCCGCACCTGAGGCACACTCACCCCGTCCACAGCAGCCCATGCCCTCGTGCCCAGTCCTCGAACCCGGTGATGTAAAAACTGTAGGAAAGTTATGAAGAAGGACCTGCAGAAAGCGTGTCCTATTGCAGGAAGTAACAGTACTGGCATACGTTAGTGTCATGTGTATGACGTGCGGGTTCAGTTGTGACTGGCAGAGCGGCGTGCGTGGCTTAAATATCGGAGTCTGTATGAACTCACGACTTGTATCTGAAGAAATCTAAAGGTGAAAGGGGAATCCTTCCTCTGATCCAAATTCTCGTTTGATTTTCTGTTGCTCTTATTGCGCTCAAGTCGGGGCGATCTCGCCGTCGACCACAGATATTACAAGGTGGTATCAGATTAAGTTTATCCTCCGTGCACTACTGGAGAACGCTCGATCGGTCACGGTTCGTAACCCTCATAGGTACCGGTTCTGGAACCGGTACCGCGACACCGTGACTAAAGGGGGCCGGCCTTTGGTACCGGGTCCAGAACCGGTACCAAAGGGAGCCTTTGGTACCGGTTGGTAACACCAACCGGTACCAAAGGACCCCCGCGTAGGCATGCGGGGGAGGGCCTTTGGTACCGGTTGGTGTTACCAACCGGTACCAAAGGCTGTTTTGGTTATTTTTTTTACCAACCGGTACCAAAGGGTGATTTGGTTATTTTTTTAAATATTGATATTTGGGTTAGTTATATGCAATTGGTCTACGCGTCTACGTGTCTACGCGTCATATGTCGTATGTCGTACACGATCTTTCACGCAATAAGATTGAAGTCGTCGCAATTGTCAATTGATTTTGACCCAACTTTGATTGCATTTTTTTCGAACATTTACATATAACATTTGAGATCGGCCAATACAAAAGTTAGAGCATTTAAAAGTTATTTACAATTCACGAGCTGCACTGGAAGAAGGAGCAGAAAGGGAGTCCAATTGAGCGATTTCGGTTCCGTCATGGTGGTACTCTCCCAGCGGACTTATAACTTGGTCCATAAGGAATCCAAATAGTTGGTCCGCAATAGCTTTTGCTCTTTCTCTCATTGGGAGCACTTCATGGTAAAACATCCTCTGCATTAATCACAAATGACAACATTCATTCATATAATAAATAAATTTTGCATGTAATCATTTCTAAACAAGTAACTAATAATCATTCATTCATATAATAAATAAATTTTGCATGTAATTATAAAATGTCCTAACACATTCATTTCTAAACAATAACTAATAATCATTTCAAAACAATAACTAATAATCATTTCTAAACAATAATCAATAACTAATAATCATTTCTAACCAAGTAACAAGTTTACATGAAATAACAAAGTTTACATGAATTAACAAAGTATACATGAAATAACAAAGTATAATAAATATATTCATAATAAATATATAATAATAAATAACAAAGTATAATAAATATATTCATAATAAATATACACTAATAATCATATTTCCATATACACTAATAATCATATTTCCATATACACTAATAATCTAATGTCCATATACACTAATAATCATATTTCCATATACACTAATAATCATATTTCCATATACACTA
>CM014277.1:21839704-21901417 GCA_004135705.1 Alloteropsis semialata | reverse complement strand
ACCTGGACATGTCTCGCATCATCGCGTGCATCGATCCACTCCCGTTTCAACACGGGCAACCCCTGAATTCTTCAAGCAGCCGCGGCTCAACTGTCCCAGTAACTTCAAGCACAGGGAGCTACTCACCAGGGCGCCAAGCCATGGTGATCATTGGCCAGGAACAAGAAGTCTCCAACGATGAGCCAACTGTGGAGAACGAAGCTGAAGCTGACCGTAACCGACGCAGGGAGCGAAATGTCGCTCGTGCAGAACGACATCGCCGCCTCGGCCGTAGGCTACCTCCACAAGACCTCAACGCCAAGTTCTGGCAAGTTGCCGGCCAAGACGTCTATTCCAGCGCTGCAGCCAACATCATGGCTGTCGTCACAGAGCTGGGACAGATGCCTGAAACTCCTGAGATCCTCAGGATGAAGACAATGCTCGAGACAGCGGCCATCCAGCATGACGCAATCAACCCGGCGAAGACTATCACTCGAGCACCAAGCCGCCAGGCAAGCAGCGCACACCCTGAAGTTGGAAACCGAGGCAACCAGTCCCACCACCCGAGCAGAGAACAACGCCAACGCCAAAATGAGGGAGGCATAGTACTCGGCGGCGGAGGTCGTGACCACGGCGCCGGACCAAGCAACCGCGAAGTTCAGCAGAGCCACGTCGGCGGTCGTGATGGCAACCGAAACAGGGACAGACGCCCCAAGAATCATGATAACAACAGGGATCTGCGTCAACAATTGCCACCCAGAGACGCGCGCACCATCATCTCGTCACGGGCGCGCGATCGCGAAGAACAAGAGCGCCGCAGACGCCAGGAGTACGACCAAGTCTACGGGGCGCCGGGTCAGGATCACCACAACCTCCACAAGTACGAAGGGTTCCCGGTCTTCTCAGACCGCATCCGTGCTACTTCCTGGCCCGACAAGTTCAAACCAGCTCATATCGATAGATATGACGGGAAACGCGCGAGCAGTGGATCCGCATCTACTACTCGGCAATCAAGGCGGCAAGGGGCAACACCGACACCATGTGCACCTATCTCCCAGTAGTCCTCGATCAGGCCCCACTGACCTGGTTAGAAGGGCTTAAGCCAGGCTCCATCGACTCCTGGGATGAACTCTGCAAGGCTTTCATCAACAACTTCCAAGGTTCATGGCAAAAGCCGGGTACTCGCTTTGACCTAGCCCAGTGCAAACAGGGCCAGAACGAGTACTTGCGTAGCTACAACCGGCAATTTTGGGAGAAACGTTCAACCTGTGCTGGCCTATCCGACCAAGATGCCATCGATTGCTTCCACGGCGGTCTTACAGACCCCGTGCTGCACCTCGATTTCGGAAGGAACAGGCCAAAGACACTAGAGCAAATGCGAGAACTCATCAGCCGCTGGTCAGATGCTGAAGACATGCAGCGTGAGAGATTCAACCGTAACAAGTCGGGAGGAGATCGCAACAACAACAACGACCGTAACAAGGGCAAGCAAGTTGAGAACAACAGCAAACGCGACTTCAGCGATAAGAAGCGCAAACCTGAAGACACGGTCAATGTTGCTGAGAAGAACTCTTCCCGTAGGAAGTTCGAAAAACTACTCGACAAGCAGTGCCCTTTCCACCCAAAGGATAAGCACTCAAGCAGGGACTGCTGGTCACTTAAGAAAGCGTTCTCAGCAGAGGGCGCTCCCAAACCAAACAACCCTGACAACAAAGGAGACAAGGGTGACAAAGACACCGGCTACCAACAAGCCGACAAGGTTGTCAACGTCATCTTTGGGGGAATCACTCAGTCAGAATCAAAGCGCAAGCAAAAGCTTATTCACCGCGAGATCGCCTGCATTGAGCCTGCCATCCCCACCTTCCTGAAGTGGTCAGAAGTCCCCATCAGTTTCTCTCGCGACGATCAATGGACCAACATCAAGAACCCGGGGCGATACCCTCTGGTGCTCGACCCTGTGGTAGCTGGCGCGCGACTCACAAGAACATTGATCGACGGAGGAAGCGGACTCAACATCTTGTTCGCCAAGACTTTGAAGAAGATGGGCTTAGACATCACCAACCTGCTCAAGCCCACTGATTCACCCTTCTACGGCATTGTTCCAGGCAACGCTGCCGTGCCCTTTGGCCAGGTATCACTCCCAGTTACATTTGGTACCGAGGCCAATTACAGGACCGAGTACATCACATTCGAGGTCGCCGACTTCGAATCATCGTACCACGCAATCCTGGGAAGACCCGCTCTGGCGAAATTCATGGCGATCCCACATTACATCTACCTCGTCCTGAAGATGCCAGGCCCTAAGGGGATCTTATCCCTAAAGGGCGACCTGAAGACCTCCTACGATTGTGACACCGAGGCAGTGACGATTGCTGCAAGCATGCAGCAACCGAGCCAGGCAGCAATCGTAGCAGCTATGGCAAAACAACTCTGCGAGGCTGAGTTGGAAATCCCAACGAAAAAGCCAGCCGTGCCAAACATGAAGCCCTCCCAGGAAGTCCCAATCAAGGCAACCGATCTAGGGACGGGCGACCCCTCCAAGACGGCGCTGATCGGCGCTGACCTGCCTATCAAATAGGAAAGCGCGCTCACCAGCTTCTTACGGGACAACCGCGACATCTTCGCATGGAAGCCGTCTGACATGCCAGGAGTCCCAAGGGAGTTGGCTGAGCACAAACTCAATGTTGATCCTGCCGCCAAGCCAAAGAAACAACGTCTACGACGCTTTGCCCAGAACAAGAAAAAAGCCATCCGTTCGGAGCTGGCGAAACTCTTAGCAGCCGGGTTCATTAAAGAGGTGTTCCACCCAGACTGGCTCGCTAATCCTGTCCTGGTCCGCAAGAAGAACAACAACGAGTGGAGAATGTGTGTCGATTACACTGACCTGAACAAACATTGCCCAAAGGATCCTTTCGGGCTACCTCGCATTGATCAGGTGGTGGATTCTACAGCTGGCTGCTCTCTACTCTGTTTCCTGGATTGCTACTCGGGCTATCATCAGATAAGCCTGCACAAAGACGACCAGATCAAGACGGCGTTCATCACTCCGTTCGGCGCCTACTACTACACTACAATGTCCTTTGGACTCAAGAACGCAGGAGCCACATACCAGCGTGCAATTCAGAGTTGTCTCAAGGCTCAGATTGGCCGCAATGTGGAAGCCTATGTTGATGACGTCGTCGTCAAGACAAAGAACCCGGATAGTCTCATCGATGACCTATCTGAGACCTTTGCACATCTCAGGGAATTCCAATGGAAGCTCAATCCTACTAAATGTGTGTTTGGCGTGCCCGCGGGAAAACTGCTGGGCTTCATAGTCAGCCACTGGGGAATTGAAGCTAATCCCGAGAAAGTTACCGCTATTACATCCATGGCGCCTCCAAAATCCCTCAAGGACGTTCAGAAGCTGACTGGATGCATGGCGGCCCTCAACCGATTTATTTCAAGGTTGGGTGACAGAGGATTACCTTTCTTCAAGCTCCTCAAGAAGCAAGACAAGTTCGTATGGACTCCAGAAGCTGATGCGGCGTTTGAAGACCTCAAGAAATTTCTCCAGTCACCACCAGTACTGACTGCACCAGCTGATCAAGAACCACTGCTTCTCTACATAGCAGCAACAACTCACGTCGTGAGCACTGCCATTGTAGTCGAGCGGGAGGAACCCGGCCATGTATACAAAGTACAGCGGCTCGTTTACTTTATCAGCGAGGTGCTTTCAGAATCAAAAGTGCGATACCCGCAGGTCGAGAAGCTATTATATGCTGTCTTGATCACATCTCGCAAGTTGCGCCACTACTTCGACGCCCACCGGGTTGTTGTAGTCACCTCTTTTCCAATTGGCGACATACTCCATAACCGGGACGCGACAGGGCGAATCTCCAAATGGGCGGTCGAGTTGGGCTCTCACGCCATCGATTTCGTCCCACGAGCTGCCATCAAATCTCAAGCCCTGGTGGACTTCATCGCTGAGTGGACAGAAATACAACACGCAGTACCAGAAGAACCCCTCGAGCATTGGATCATGTACTTCGACGGATCACTGAAGCTTGAAGGGGCAGGTGTAGGAGTACTACTCATATCTCCAAAAGGCGATCAGCTTAAATATGTGCTCCAAATCCTGTGGAAAGCCACCAACAATGAAGCCGAGTACGAAGCTCTACTGCACGGGTTACGCTTGGCTGCTTCCCTTGGCATCAAGCACATGGTGGTGTACGGCGACTCCTCTGTGGTGATCAATCAGGTCAATAAAGATTGGGACTGCACCAAGGAGAACATGGATGCATACTGCATGGAGGTGCGCAAACTTGAGAAACACTTTCATGGGCTCGAATTTCATCACGTCATCAGAGACAACAACATGGCTGCTGATGCACTTTCAAAGCTGGGTTCCCACCGAGCGCAAGTACCAGGCGGCGTTTTCGTCCATGAGCTGTTACAACCATCCATCGAAGTACAGCCGACTACAACACCACCCCATCAGCAAGTCATGGTGATTACACCCGAGTGGACAAAGCCCTTCATCGAGTACATACTGCACCAGAGGGAGCCCGAAGATAAGGTGGAGGCTGAGCAAGTTGTCAGACGAAGCAAGCACTACATAGTAGTCGGCTCCACCCTTTTTCGACGCAGCGCCTCATCTGGAGTCTTGATGAAGTGTGTCACTCCAGAAGTCGGACGGGAAATCCTTGAAGAAATCCATGGTGGAATCTGCGGGAACCATGCTGCTCACCGCACGATCGTAGAAAAGGCTTTCCGGTCCGGGTACTATTGGCCATCCGCTGTGGCCGATGCCGAAGAAATCGTGAAGACCTGTCAGGGCTGCCAATACTTTGCCCGGCAAGCTCATGTTCCTGCAACGGTCCTCAACACCATACCGCCCTCCTGGCCCTTCGCATGCTGGGGGCTCGATATGGTTGGACCACTCAAGACTGCGCCAGGAGGTTTCAAGTATCTCTACGTGGCGATCGACAAGTTTACCAAGTGGATTGAAGTCAAGCCGCTAGTCAACGCTACAGCAGTGAAGGCGGCCGAGTTCATCCAAGACATTGCTCATCGTTTCGGCGTCCCAAATCACATTATCACCGACCTCGGCTCAGAATTCACAGGGAGCGAGTTCTTTGATTTCTGCGATAACCTGGGAATTGAAGTCCGCTACGCATCAGTGGCGCATCCACGAACCAATGGACAAGTTGAGAGAGCTAACGGCCTCATACTTCAAGGTCTCAAGCCAAGGCTCTATGAACCACTCAAAAAGTACGGCGGTAAGTAGGTGCAAGAATTGCCAGGCGTGGTATGGGGGCTCAGAACCCAGCCCAGCCGCGCGACGGGGCAATCACCCTTCTTTCTGGTCTACGGCTCAGAAGCAGTACTCCCAGTGGACATCGAGTACAATGCTCCAAGAATCCAAAACTACTCGGAAGAAGCAGCAGAGCAAAGTAGGGCAGAAGATGTGGACATGCTAGAAGAGGCGAGGCTAGCTGCGTTGATCAGGACAACCACGTACCAGCAAGGACTCAGGAGGTATCGTGACCGAAACATCCAAATGCGATCATTTAACATTGGTGATTTGGTCCTTCGAAGAATTCAGAGTACAAAAGATCAGCACAAGCTATCTTCTCCTTGGGAAGGTCGTTTATAGTATCAAGGGTCATCGGTCCGGGTACTTATCAGCTACAACGGGAAGACGGAACAGAGGTGCCCAATGCATGGAACATTGAGCACTTGCGGCATTTTTACCCTTGAAGAAGATTATTAGAGTTTTTTAAGAGTCAATAAATAGTCAGCCTTCTTTATGTACTGATATCGGCTTCTTAGCCTAATAATAATAAAGTGTCAATATTCCATTGTCTTCAAGCTTGGAAATCAGATACAGTCTTACAAATTTGAATCATCCTGGGTTGTTTAAAAACAATCTAGAAAGGGTTGTTTCAAATGCCATCTACTTTCTGTTTCACACAGAAGGATCGGGCGCATCTTTTTTGACTCATCCCGGGTTGTTTAAAAACAATCTAGAAAGGGTTGTTTCAAAAGCCATCTACTTTCTGTTTCACACAGAAAGATCAGGCGCACTTATTTATTTGAATCTAGTCGGGTTGTTTAAAAACAATCCAGAAAGACTACATTCAAATGCCATCTACTTTTTGTTCAAAACAAGGAGATCGGGCACACACAATCAGATAAACAGATACTTGTTGTTAACGAAAACATTAAGTATTTACATCTAAAACCAAGTTCTTTACAGAGGGTTTTCTTACAAAAGAGGCTCTAGAACTTAAGACGAGATACAATCTTTTCTACAGTGTCCTTCTCCTCCTCCATGTAGGTATCATACATGGCCCGGGTACAAGCCGGGTTGATCCTTCCTTCAGTAACACCTAATGGCTGTGAAGGAAACCATGACCGGACAACCCCGAGTACTTGTTTAGTACACGAATGGGCGATCCGTTGGCAATACAGCTTCACTTGCCCAGGAGTTGCTCGAAGACGATCAAGGAGAGGAGGAGCAACACTTCCGGCGGGTACTTTGGCATATACATCAACCAAAGGCAGGGCGGCTTCCTTCCAAGACTCAATTTCCGCACCACGGCGATTGACCTCCACGCGAAGCGCCTGGATTTCAGCCTCTTGATTGCGGATCTTGGTCAGGTCTTCGATGAGTTGGGCATCGGCATGCTGGCGCATTTTCTGCTCTTCTGCAAGATCTGCCATGCATTCCGTCTCCCTCCGCTCCGCTTGGTTTGCGCGCTCCTGCTCCCGATAAAAGCGGTTCTTCATATCGATGAACTCGCCTTTTAGAGCTTCAATGCGCCTTTCATTCTCTGCAGACAGCACATCAGATCCTATTCATTATATGATCACTGCAGGCAGAGAAAAAGTACTCGGCATACACACCTGAGAGTTTTTGTCGCAAAGACTTATTCTTCTCAACCATGTCATCGCGCTGGTCCGGGTACAAATTGATCTTCTTGTACGCCTCATCCAGCTCTCGGCGCAATTGGGCGCGTTCTTGGTCCCAAGCTGCTTGTCCCTTGGCCATATCGGCTGTGGCTTTCTCAGCGCGGGCAATGGACGTGCTTGCTCTCCGAAGCATCTCAGATTTCTGCTGAGATCATACAAGTATACTCTACATCCAGATTAAAGGAAGCAGGGTTGATTACAGTACGAAGGAGATAAGTATTTTCAATAATACACTATTTTTACTAACCTCTGTGAGCTTGGAGAGTTGTTTGTACAGCTCGGCGGCCTTCTCCAGATCTTCGTGGTCAACTTCGGAGTTGAATAAGAAGGCGTCTTCATCCTCATTATCGTTGACGCCGGGTGTGCCAGTGAAGATCTGGAATGGCTCTGGTGAAGGCTCGCGGGGTTTCTTTTGCTCCCGGATGATTTCTTCAACAACAGCTTCCTTCATCAGGCCAGTGGTGGTGTCCAATCCTTCAGAGCAGAGGCCAGCCATCCGGATACTTTCTGTTGCTTTGGGCCAAGACTCAGGAGCAGAAGTACCCGGAGCGGCTTGCTCTCTTACAGGGGGTGGTGGCGCGACGTTGCTGCTTGCTGCTTGAGGTTGGGGCGGTGAAGATGCTTGGGGGCTTGGCCCTTCTCCTCCTCCTGTCTCCGTGATTGGAGTCTCTGGTACGTCTGCAGGAGCAGGAGTAGGCGGACGGCTGCATAAACAATTAAAGATTAGCAAAATTCGCGTTTCAGAATTTTGCTCCATGAAGATTGGATCATCTACCTGGCAAATTCCATGTTGAATTCAGGCTCTTCCACAACAAAGTCAAAACCGCCAGAAGGGTTGTTTTGAGGTCCTTGAGGCTCTTCCGACTGAGCGGGTTCTTCTTGTTGAGGATTCTGCAATTATACATTCAATTCAGAAAACAACTCGGCAAGAGGATAATACCAAGATTTTTTGGCAAACAAGATAATAGGGGTACCTTGGACGGAGGAGACTGTAGTGAGATTCCCACTGGGATATCCACATTGGCTTCAGGCTTTACTTCAAGTGCTTCTGCTTCATCAAGAATGGTATCTGATGATTTTTGCACTGAAGGAGACACTCTCTTCCGCATAGCCCGTTTTTTCTTGGGGATGGTTGGACTTGGGGCATCGTCATCACAAGGCCTTTTCAAGCCTGATCCTCCTTGCCCGAGTATCTTCCTGAGAGGAGGCTGGGGTGTGTCATCATCAGAGTCGAACACTTCTTCCAGAATTACCTGGTCCATATCTGGCGATGCTTTTTTCTTCCCTTTCCCTGAACTTTCAGCAGTTTGCTGGGGCGGGGGAGATCCAGGCAACCCGGATTGGTTCTCTGCTACGTCTGGAGGCGAGGAAGCCAGTCTGGTCCGCAATTCCTGGCATTGGATAGTGCAGCAATCGATCAGTTGTCAAGAAGCAAGAAGGTGTATATCATATTTGATATTCGGGTTGTTTTCAAGCTTACCAATGACGACGGACGACTTGCCGAGTACTCGGGTACCCGGCGTGGCAGATCTTGGGCATCCATGAAGAGTGCCTGTACACGGACGGCGACTTCATCTGACGATAAATCGCTGGTCGAGATCCTGGTCGGGTCTTCGGGACCAGTATACTCATAGCCAGCGTGTACCCGCTTCTGGCAGGGTTGTACGCGCCGGCGCAAGAACGAGCTGGCGATCCCGATGGCGGTTAAGCCTTGATCTTTCAGCGCAGCGATCATCTTGATGAGCCTGGAGATTCCGTCGACATTATCCCTATCGAGGGATTCATTCCATGATTCTTGGGGACGAGGGCGATGACCGGAGTGCTTGGATAGCCTCAGGGGCTGATTCTCCACATAAAACCACTTGTCATTCCAGTCTTTAATGGAGTCATTCATCTTGAAGTCAAAGTAGACGTTCTTCATCCCCTGACGCAACTGAAATCCGGCCCCGCCAACTACTTTGTCCGGGGTGGACTTCACACGGAAGAGGCAACGGAACAGATTGAAGTGGGGATCGATCCCCAAAAAGGTTTCGCAGAGATGAATGAAGAGGGAAATTTGAAGAATAGAATTGGGATTAAGATGGACTAATTCCAATTTATAGTAAGAAAGAAGCCCTCGGAGAAAATCATGAGCGGGGAGGGCGAAACCTCGTTCATAAAAAGCGACAAAAACCACGATTTCGTGGATTTCTTCGAAGGGCAGGCCTTACCAGCATCGGTGCGCCAACAGGAGATTGACTTGTCTAGCAGGTAGCCTTGCTCCACAAGACCCTGCACCATCTCGTCTGTAGTCTTGGATGGCTTCCAGGTGAGAGCCGGCGCAGGAGAGTTCTTGAACACTGGCATATCGGTGGTTGAGATCTTGGATTTCTTTTTGCTTGTGGCGGATTTGCTCTCAGTAGGCTTGTTGGAAGCAGGTTTACGACCCATCTTACCAGACGAGATTCTCGATTGATTCTCGAATGGGGCTTGAGTGGATTGCAGATTGCGCGCGAGTGGGAAAAGAGTTTGAGGATTTCAGTAGTGAAAGCGACGGTGGCGGGGAGGAGAATACGAACGGTTCACCCTCTGTCTTATAAGATTGAAGCGGTAACCCTAAGCGTATTCTCCGTAACCCGTTTTCCAGAATACGCCAACACTTATGTATTCGCGGTTACAAACCAGATGCATATTTGTGCGGCCATTTCCTAACGAGCTAGGTCATTTTCCGATGAATTTTCATTCTCGGGGCTGATGCTTAATAGGATTTATTTCCACATCAAAGAATATACATATTTCAACAGAAGTCTTTAAGCTTATTGTCATCTGCTTTAAGCTTGGGGGCTGGGGGGAAATAGTATATTTCTTTTGGAAAGTTTTTTCAATAAAGACCCTGGAATTGTTTTTAATCCTTGAAAACATTTCTAGGCTCAGGGGCTAGACCCATAATGGGTCCATCTTTTTTCAAAAGCTGGACACCATTATAGTAAATGGGGAAGTTTTTGCATCAATCTTGGTTCATAAACCAAGGCCCGGGGGGCTGGCTGCAAAAGAAGTCGGCAAAGGAGCACATCATGTTCACTTCTGAAGGTTTTCAACATGCAAGACGACGAGGAAACAACTCGGCTGATGCTGAAATCGTTGAGAAACAACCCGGCAGGCGTGAAGACATGAAGACGCTCGGGGGCTCGACGGTCCAGGATCCATGGGAGTCCTCATGGGCCACAGTCCCGTTAGGAAATTGGGCCGGCAACCCTGACTGATACAAGGAAGGACTGTACAGCTTAAGAAAACTAGTCGGGTACTGGGAAACAACCCAGCCTACTCATGTTAGGACTCTGTGTATTGTATCCGACTAGGAGTTTGTATTTCTTGCCTTGTAGACCCTGTCTCCCGAGTATATAAGGTGAGGCAGGGACCCCTTGTAAAATCATACCCATCAATACAAGAAGATCCACCATACAGGACGTAAGGTATTACGCTCTCTACTCGAGGCGGCCTGAACCTGTCTAAATCATCTCGTGTTCACCATCGTGCTTCTGGTTCCGGCGAGGCCCCCACGAACAACTCGACTACTTAGGGACCCCCCATAGTAGGCTAGTCGGTATAAAAAACCGACAAAGTGTGACAAATATAACTGTAATGCATATGACATGATATATCAAACAATAAAAGTGGAGAACAACATCACACCACACATAAGAGCATCACGTCATGAATAAATAAGGTTCAACATCACACTAGCATCAAGTAGCATAAATAAGTCTTACAAATAAAAGGTTTCACTTGGCACACCACAAATAACACCATCACATAGTTCTTACATGTCCAAGCTTAAAACATGAATGAAAAGATAGATAGATGTGGGGGGGTCTCCAATCACAAAAGCCACCAAATTCACTCCCCTTTTGGCAACAAGCACCAAAAAGAGAGCTACTCATCATCATCACCATCATCTTCTTCTTCGTCATCCTCCTCATCTTCTTCATCGCTTCCATTTTGATTATTGTCATCATCGTCCTCTTCTTCATCGCCTTGGCTCTCATAAGAGCCCTTGGGCTCGGTTTCCTCATCACCTTCACTCTCCTCATGGCCACCAAGATCATCTTCTTCAATCTCACCACCATAAGCATAAGAGGATGAACCACCTTGAGCATGAGAGGATGAACGACCTTCCTCCTAAGAATTGTAAAAAGGAGGTGGAGGAGGAAAGTCCCTAGGAGCACGAACCGGAGAATGAGGCATCTCAAATTTGTCAAGGAGATCCTTTTGCCTCTTCTCTATCTTGAGAAGCTCCTCATCCATATACTTCTTGTGCTCATGAATTTCAGTTGCATTATGGCGACACACATCAAAACAAGCAAAGATGCCATGGGCAGTGAGATCAAGCTTGTCTCTCTTCTTAGGAGCACCACGAGCTTGTGTAGAAGCATGAGAAGAAGATGGAGCACTAGGCGGAGGATGAACATGTGAAGAAGAAGCACCTTGAGCTTGTGAAGAAGAAGGACCCTTTGAGGGATAAGCTCCAGGAAAAGGTCCCTTAGGAGGGTAGCTAGTTGTCCCCTTTGGATCAATCATGAGGAGCTGCATAATCTTGCCCTTGGAAGATCTATATGGAAGATATTGCTTGTCAGGTAAGATGTTGAGCCCAGTGACTTGCTTGATCATATAGAAGATATATGGAGCATAGTGGCAAGCACTAGAAGCATCATGGGAGCAAATGACAATCTCATTCCAAATGAAATCAATCACCTCAATTTTTCTCTTGTCAGGTGCAGTTTGAGCTAAGAGATTCTTTGCCTTGTGAGAAATGTTGCTTGAATCTCCACCACGAGGACAAAGAGTGAGTCTGAACATCTGATTGAACAGCTTGTAGTATGGAGTGAGCCCCTTGGTCTTTCCAAACACACACATCCCTTGCTCACCATAAGCTTGATCATACATGAAATGCATCTTTGTCATCTCAAGATCTGCACTATCATGGAGATAGTCCTTGCGCATGTCACACTAAACGGCATGAGAGCCTCTATTGAATCCAAAGAGACGAGCAAACTCAAGCAAGTTTATGGTAACGTGCTTTCCACCAAGAGTCCAATAAAACTTTTTATTGGCATTATCCACATAGAGAGTAGCATAGAACTGAGCAATCACTTCTTCATTCCAATCACAGTTAAAAGCCGTAAGATTTACCAAACTCAATTCATTGCATCTAGCATAAAACACATGAACAACTTCCTTAAGAGGAGAGCTAAGTGATTGAAGATATGCCCAACCATTTCATGTCAGTTGTGATGCTTTTCTTCCTCATTATGATAGATTCATACCAATCAGCTTGAAAAGGAAGCCAAAAATGAGGGTCACCTTTGAATTGCTTGGAGAGATAGGCTTGAGGGTTCTCACTAAACCTAAGAGATTCCATATTGTTCTCGCCCTTGTTGTATCAACCAAAGGTGGATCTTCTGAGCTTCTAATAGGAGGAGACACTTGGATTACTTGCCTCTCAAGAATAGACAAGTCAACATCATCATTATACATCTCCCGGTCTCATAACATTAGCATGCTTGGTACAGCGACCACAGGGAGGAGCAGCAGGATCTTAAGGATTAGGGTGGCCTCTTCCAAGAGTTTGATTAGGCACGATTTGTTTGTTGACCCTCTTACCCTTTCCTTTGGATGGAGCAACCCTCTCATCCGATTCGGTGTCCCTTTGAGAGGACGATGGAGTTGCAACACCCTTGCCCCTGATCCATTCACGACCCATCTAGAAAGATATGAAAGGATAAAGCTTAGATGTATGAACGAGATGACATGACATAGACAAATTGGCATGCACAAACACTGGCCGGAACTTCCGACACTGGCCGGAAGGTCCGAGAGCCGGAAGTTCCGGAACACGGGCAGAAGTTCCGGCCGGGTCTGCGCCCAACAAAAATCGAACGATTTAGCCCACCAAACTTTGCAAGATCATAGACATGATATCTAGGATGGTGTATGAACCTATTCCCAAGAGAAAATCTACTAGAAACTTCGGCATTGAGAGATCGGGATTTCGGGATTTTGAATGAAATACCTTGAGGAGTTCCCGCGTGAATCGATGAAGTTTCGGGGAGGGCCCAGACTTCCGAAGCGTGGGGAAGCAAGAGAGTCACCAAGAAACGAAATCCCATGGTCCACTCTTGAAATCGCCGCGTGAGCTTGAGAGGAGAGTGTGAGAGCGGTGACTCGGGTGGGAGAAAAGAAGAGTTAGGGTTCTGACCATTACAGCCGACTATTTATAGTCGCGAGGGCGAGGCCGGAAGTTCTAGCATGGTGCCGAAAGTTTCGGCCTGGTCCAGAGGCTACCAGAACTTCCAGATCTGAAGTTCTGGAGGAAGCCAGAGGCCACCGGAACATGCTGGCCGGAACTTCCGACACAGGGCCGGAAGATCTGACCGGCACAGATAGAGTCCAAAAGTAGATTTTGAGAGGAGGATTGATTTGAGATTTTGAGAGAGTGAGAGAGTGGACATGTAAGATACTTGACTCAAAATGATCAGCCACATTCAACAATATATAACCATGATCATTTGAGCCAAGAAATGATCCAACGATCACAACTCCAAATATTTTGAAAGAAACACACACAAATAAAACAATTTTACCTAGTCCAAGTGTCAATCAAGAAGTTGTGTGCAACAATTCAAGCTACATTACGAGAATTCAAGATATTTATCTCATTCCTCAAAGCATAAAACATTTGCTCATCGAGGGGCTTGGTGAAGATATCGGCTAGTTGTTTTTCGGTACTCACATGGTTTAGAGCGATATCTCCTTTGGCTTCATGATCTCTCAAGAAATGATATCTTATGTCAATGGGCTTGGTTCTTGAGTGTTGGACGGGGTTGTTGGCTAGTTTTATGGCACTTTCATTGTCAAACAAGATAGGGATATTTTTGTACTCACAACCAAAGTCACTCAAGGTTTGCCTCATCCAAAGTAGTTGAGCACAACAAGCACCGGCTACAACATACTCGGCCTCGGCGGTGGATAGGGCAACAGTTGTTTGTTTCTTGGAACTCCAAGACACCAAGGACCGGCCAAGAAATTGACAAGTCCCGGTAGTACTCTTTCAGTCTACTTTGCAATCGGCATAATCCGAATCGGAATAGCCAAGTAGATCGAAAGTGGAGCGCTTGGGATACCACAAGCCAAGGTTTGGAGAATGCGGAAGTGGCAAGTGACAATGAGCTACAATGAAGAGCAAAAAGGCCAAAAAAGTCAAACAAGAAAAAAAAAACAAGAGACAAGAACAGAGAAGAATTATATTGGCTTATTTCTCAGCTGAAAGAAGACACAAATCCCTTCAAATAAATAATTAGCCTTGCACACAACAAGATCAACAAGAGAGGAAACCGCCCAATCCGGATCACCCAAAATTAGCACACTTAATTGGAATCAATACGTTGCAAGAACTCCTACGAGCTAGCTTTTGGCTGCACGGTTTTCATGGAATGAACGTCACCATCTCCAGAGATCACCAGGTCCGCTTCTTCCTCGAACTCAACCCACACCGTGCTGATGGTCGTCTCCATCTTGCGCGGAAACGGCGAGCCCCCACCACCATCTCCGGCCTCGACCTCCGCCTCCAGCTCTTCCTCCTGGCCATCTTCTTCCGGAATCGGCACGGGCTCCATCTCCATCGCGGAGGTCTGCGCTGGCGTGACGACCCTGACGAGAGGGTACTCGAGGCTCCTGCTGGTGTTGCTCGTCTTGCACTTGTGGTAGAATTCCTTGAGGTCCGGCGTCTGGGCGCACGCCTTCTTCAGAATCTCGTGAACCGAGACCCGCAGGGACTTGCTGAGCCCGGCGAGGCTCCTCGAGCGCAGCAGCATCGCGTCGAGGCCTTCCGTGAAGGCGTCGTAGACCTTGAAGCTCTCCCGGAGCACAATGCCGAAGGCCGACCGCGCGGCGGCGCAAGAGGCGCTGGTGTTGTTGTCCGGCAGCAGCTGGATGGCGAGGTCGAGCAGCCTCTGGCACATGGCGAGCTTGAACAGGAGCGTCTCGGCGTCGGCGTCGTGGGAGGAGGAGGAGGAGGAGTGGGGCGCAGGTGGGGGCTTGCCGTCGTGGTGCGGCGGCCCCAGCTGCCGCGCGGCGGGCTCCAGGTTGCCGGCCTGGCTGATCACCCACTGCATGCGCTCCTCGAGGTAGGCCGAGTAGCCGTGGACGAAGGCACACGCGCCCGTGGCGACGACTGCGGCGCCGGCGCTGACGTAGGCGACGCCGGCGGCGAGCGGGGAGCAGCTGCACCGCGGCGCGTCGACGCGGAGGTCGCGGGACGCCCAGAGGCCGCGGAGGTCCTGCTCGAAGTAGCGGTCGCCGGCGCGGAGGAGGCGGTGGACGAGGAGCAGCGAGCGGAGCGCGGCGGCCGGGGCGCGCGCGGTCTCGAGGCGCGCCGTGATGCGGCGGGAGAGGAAGGTGATGGCGCCCGGCGCGTTGGAGACGAGGAAGAGGATCTCGTGGACGTGCCGGTCGTCGTCGCCCCGGCCGCCGCTGCCGGTGCACCGCTCGATGGCCGCCTCGATGTCGGCGAGGAGGGTCCGGTCCGGGACGGCCGCCGCTGCCGATGAGGCCTTGGTGGACGCTGTGCCCGCGTGGTCCATGAGTGACCCGATGGCTGCCCAAATCTTGCCCTTGAACACCTTCATGTCTTATATGCCGTCATGTGTCATGAGAGTGGAGAGAGGGGGAGAAGAAGAGAGAGATGGTGCATGAGAGTTATAGCACACTCTCTCTTGTGCATGCACTCACTTGCAAGTGGGCCTAGAGAGAGAAAGTAGAGAGAGAAGGAGAGCTATAGATGGCTATATGACCATGGTCACATGAGAGTGTCATCTTCACAAGAAATTCTTGAGAGCAGCCTCTGCATCAAGAAGTCCACTATTAGCCTTATGACTTGTGGAAAAGGGATAGCAAGAGGAAAGTGAGCTCCCACTATATGAGAGAGAAAGAGGTAGAGAGAGAGGGCAGGAAATTATATTCGGAGGTCAACTCTTGGGTGGGGGAATCGAATGCCTTTGGAATGAGGTGCTTCTTGCATCAAAGGCTTCTTCCATTGGCATTTGGACAGGAGGTTTGACTCAAACAGCAATAGTATTTTAGTATTAGTATATGGATTCCTACACATCAACATCGCACAAAAAAATCACACAAGGAGCTTTTTGAGAGGAATGTAGGATTTGGAACTAATTAAAGGTGAACCACAGTTGAAAGCCACGCTGGAGTACCTGTCCCAATAGGAACAAATCCCACCTAGACGATATTCGGCTCATAGCTACATATGCGAGGGATAATGTTAGATTTGCTTTATACTCAAAATTTATATACTTGACAAAAGAGAATAGCACGCTTTTGAACTGCTCATGGCTTAGTTTAATGATGGTGTTCATGTTGCTGCTCCAATGCACTTTGTAGGACAAAGTGTGTCACCGGATGCGTGGGCAAATCGGATTGCGAAAAGTGTAAGCCTGAACGATTTCACCGGAATTATTATTTCGATGGAAAGAAAATTTGATGGTGCACGATTCCTAGCCATTTGAAACAACTCAACCCCACATATATTCTCCTTGTGCTATATTGGATGTGATAGCAGCGTGGTTATTAAAGTAGATAATAGGAATGGTTAAAGAACTGCAATTTCTCTTTTTTGTTGGAATAAAAGGTAGGAGGAACAATGAAACAGTTATGGAATTATGCAATTTAAGTACACTTACAGTGATTAAAATGTCTGGATTCAGGAACTATAGGGGCTTCTTTTTTCACTCATCAATTACTAGATGACTAATTCACTTCAGTGAGCTAGTTATTCGCAAATAAAGATCATATATCTATGTCGACATTATGATGCCACTTGCTTCGGTTCACCAGTCATGCTTTCTTATTAATAAAAGGATCAATAACATGAGTTGGTATACATTAACATCACTGAGACTTTTATCTGCATATCCAAACGGGCTAAAACTGCACAGCTTCAAAACAGAAACACGACAAACTTTCTGATCCCTTGATTGCTTCCTCTTCTAGTGGTGGGTCATTCTTCACATGGTAAAGCCATCTCCTTGCATGCACTATTGCACAAAAGAACATTCCATTGGAGAGGAGGGAAGAAGAAAGTGAAAAGGAGATACTCAGACAAGACTAAAGGCAAAGGAACCGTTTCTATTTGTTATAATTAATAACTTGCCCATTAGTGGAAGACACAGATAACCTGAAATTTCTGTGCTAGATGTTATTCTTTCCTGGCCTCTGCCTTAGTTTGACAAATTCCACACAAAAGAGATGGTAAAAAGAAAAATAATGCCAAGCGGGGCAAAGCACAAACTTCATGTGGTGCATGGAACACTAGCTCAGAATCTTGAGAGAGATTACAATAGTTCAATTTGATGTCTGCTTTGCTACAGCATCAGATTCAAATACACTAACTAGCAAAGTAGTTTCTGCATTAATTAATTGTCAATAGAGATTGAGAAAAATATGTCCCAATAATTGAAGATAAAATGTATAAAATATATATGGATCCAAAGTGTGTAGCAATACACAAAGCATCCATCATACTTTAGAAAGTCAAATGAAGCCATGGATTCTGTTTTGCCGACATGCATGCATTTTCTGTATTTATTGTTGTGATTCTTTGAATTGTAGATGATTCCAGTGAAGTAAATTGGCACTACGTCAAGCAAACAGAGTGTCATTTTGGGTGAATTTCTGAACTATTTTCTTGAAGTGCCTTTTCTTATATTTGCAATGGGCACAAAATTAAAATATACAGGTTAGTCGAGGAATGCACTTTCATAAGACATAACTATTAAATTTTACAAATTTATCATGATTGTAATTGATGCCTACTGATGTCCCTTTTTAATTATGGTCCATCATGTAATTTGTCACAATTTTGTGGTGCAAGGAATTAATACATCAATAACATGTTTTTTTTGTGTTCCAGGAAACATCAGTAGCATGTTGAACATTCTATAGAATCGATTGTAAGTCATAAAAAGCAACTGAAAAATTATTGTTATTTACCCCCTATATTCCAAATAATAGTTCATTTTAGTTTGTTCTAACTCAAAATTTTTTTAACTATGACACGGTTTATAGAAAAAAAACATTAGTACCTACAACATTAAATTAGTTGTATTGAATCCAATGGAATATGTTTTTTATCATGCATTTATTTGATGTTGTGTATGTTATCAACTTTTTTGTAAACCTAGTAAAAGTTAGATAAATATGACTAAGGATTAAGCATAAATAAACTATAATTTGGAATGGATGCGATATTATAGTTATTACACCTGAATTATTAGCTCAGACACAATGATTGCAAATTCAAAGCTCTTTTGTTAGGGATGCAAATGTGTACCGAATGGTAGTCCTGGGTAATCACCTTAGTTCATTTTCCTTCCATTTTCCATGGTTAATTTGGAATTAATATTTGTTCGACTAAATGTGTTTTGACCCAATGACCCTGAGAAATCATAACTTACATTAGTACTTGTTCTTCTTATTAAGATGAGGATGGACACAGCATGCCAAAACAATACCCTGTTTTTCTAAAATTTGGAAATACATTCTTACGAAATCTAATAATAAAGGCTAGTGCGTGGTGTTGATACTAAAATAGAACTAACTGGTACCTTTGTCTATACTATTTTTTTGCCTTCCTTTTTGTATCCCCGTCTCCACATGTTTTTAGAAAAAAAAAACTTGCTAAAATTTGGTTATATTTTAAAATGCATATTTTGGATTCAAGTTTAGATTGTCAAAAATTACATGACAATACGAACTTCCCTGCAAAAATATCGTTTTCTGCCAGCAACCCCAAAAATCTTGCCATTTCCATATCCGAATTTAACCTATACTAGCAAACATCAAAACACATGATAAATGAATAGCAAAGGGGCAACCCAACTTCTACTACAAATGCTTAAAATAAAATACTTCTATCAGACTATCACTACCATGGTGCTGCAAAGAGGTGGAGCTGCTGTGAATTCGCATCGACGACTACCGGGCGCAATCGAAAAAAGCCGCCATGGCATCTGAGCTGCTGCACCACATGAATCATAATATCTACCGCCAAAACCCCTAGAACCCATTGTTGTCGCCAGGATTTGGCGCGCCAGGCAGAGGGCAAAAAAAAAATCAAATAAAAGCACTGAAACAGACCAAGAAAAAGATCGGGATAAACTTGGACAAGTCAAAAAGGCGAGGTTGGCAGAGTGGAAGATAAAGCTTGATAGGCTGCAAATTGGACAGGGACAGGGACATGAACACAGCAGAAAACCAGAAAGCAGAGGAGGCGGGGAAAGCAGACCGTGATCGATGCAGATATGCTTGTAAACTACACAGGGCATCCGATCCGATGCAGTCGCCTCATTTGTCGATCTGTATGTTATGTTCCATTGACAAGCTAGAGCACCGCCAAAGTCAAACCCCCACTAGATTGTGGTTTGCACCATTCATAAGCTCCCTCAAAAAGCATGCAGAGATATGCTGCTGGATGGAACGATGATGCAGCAATTGCTGAAACTGAGACATGGGTTCATGTGATCAATATACAAATCTGTGGAGAACAAGGCATACATTCTTGCTTACCTTGGGACATTGTATCTGGAGAGATTCACAAACCATGAGATGGCAGTGCAAAATAAGTCAACGGATTTCTTGGAGTAACAAAAAAACATGGTAAAAAAAATTCCAAATGACAAGTTTCATGTGCGAAAAGATTATAAGCACGGGGAGTGTCGATTGAGAAATAGCAGCACACAACCTTTTAACAAACTACCATGAGTAAATGCTGATACATAATGCACAACTGAAATCTAAAGCTATTCCCAAATCCAGCACAGGCGCACCGGGAGAAGCTTGAAAAAATACAGGCTACTACAGTTAGTTGCTACTTACTAACAACAGAAGATCTAGAATGTCCAACACATACACCAAACAGCACATCAAGACCTACAGCTGGTCCTACACTGAAAGCGACAACTGAATGCGCGACCATGGGGCATTTGGTCCCATGCGGGTGTTTTACAGCGAGTCAAATTCTTGGTCCTTCAGGCATGAGCGATGTACATACCCACCAGGATCATGCCCGGGCTCTCTTGCTACTACCGCTGCAGTTCGGACACTTGTAGTGCTTGATGTGCTCGGCCTTGGCGGGAGTGATCTTGACACACTTGCCATGGAACCATGTCTCGCAGGCATCACAGCATATCCAGAATTCATCCTGTCCGTAGTTGTCACCACATGAACCACACAATGTGTTTTCATGATCTTCCTCTTCCTCATCTTCCTCGCCTCCGCTGTCGTCCTCATCCTTTGGAGGCGGCATCTTGGAACCCCTTGAGTTGGGTTCTGGCTGGCGTGGCGGCTGTATATGTGTTTAGTGCCAAAAGGAATAAGGAGAATGAGGTTAGGAGTTTATTTGAGGTCAAAACAGTTAAAAGTAGAATGAAAGGAATCATACTTTTGTGCCAGACTTATTGCTCTTGCTGCTGCTTTTGGGAGTTTTTTCTTTGGTTTGCTTCTTGGCAGTTCCCGTGACAACCTCATATATGGTAGGGAGGTTATTAATCATAACAAAGAGTCGCTTCCTGCAACAAAATAACGAAATATGATTATATAGTATATATGACAATATATCCATCTAATTACTTTAGTGCATAGAGTAGTAGAGCACCTAAATTCCTTATGGGCCCTTTATCAAAAAAAAAAATCCTTATGGGCCCCTAATTGTAAGTAAAACATTCCAGCAGAAGTACAGAAACAGTTTCCATGCTATGGTTTGCATAACGTAATCTGATGCATACATCAAATTCTTTTAGGTTACACGTCAAAACTTTTCGAATATTATTATTTGCATATGCAGGATGTGAACTAAAAGGCATCACATATTGCAAAACCTAAACTGAAAAGATCAGCGCGACATAGACCCAGAGTATCAAACACTAGTTTCAAAGCTCAGACCTCAGAGTAGTTGGAGAAAGACTATAATTGAGATCAACAAGTTTCTCCATCTTGCTAGCAGTAACAACTTAATGTTGTAAAGTTTATTACTCCAAAACAAACTGATCATTTTGTCTACTGATGTCCCTATAGCTATGACTATATTAATATGGAAAGAGAATCCTTTGTTGCAGTGGTAAGAGAGACCCCACTCTATGAAAAGGAATATGTCAAGAAAAATGAGCGCAATACAATCGAGGCAACGTTCACAGACAATTATAAAGCATCAAGGCAATCCTTAAACAGAACAATATCAAAATGTTCACATGACGTTATTGTTAAGCTTGAACTTGAAAATTATCTAGGGCGAACAAAAAAATTATTGATGACAATTAAAATTTAATTGTCAAATGACGCAACTTTAAATTTGAAACTTGAATTTTTTGTGATTAAATATAGAACTAAATTAATATACCACACACTTTACAATTAAGAGCAGCAATTAGGACGGCCTCCGTAGCAAGCCAACTCATGTTGTCAGCTGCAGTTTTTCTTTGCAACATCACTACCTCTCCATAATAGAATACTATAGCTAACGGATGTCTAACAAATTATGCTGAAACAGAGATATAGCAGCAGGTTACTTAACAAAAATGTCAAACAATTTACACAGAGCATCTCTTAGTGTTAGTTAATTACCCTCTCTTGCTTGTAACCATTAAGCAAGAGCATTAATAGCTAGTAGTAGCAAAGTTGCATTTAGCAACTTTACCATTAATAGGTAGATAGGAGTAGCAAATTAGGATTTGTACTCTCACTTAGCTTAGGAGCTAAGTCACCCATGTCTATATAAGGACATGTACCCCTTTGTAAATTTGGCTTGCTTGCTTAGAGCTATAGAAATAAAGAAGAAGCAGCCCCAGTCCTCTTCTCCTCCTCTGTGTGTGTGTGTGCTGCTGCTGTATCCATTGTTGCTATCATCTGGTATCAAGAGCCGAGGTTGGGCGTAGCTTCGCCGGAGGATGGCGGACGAGCAGCGGGGGCGCGACGGTGGGCGAGGCCGCGGCCGTGGTCGGCGAGGCCACCACTCCGCCGGCCGACGGGATGCCTCTCTGTCACCACGTCGCGGGGCGACATACGTGGTGAAGAAGACGATCCGCGACATCGGCGGCGCGCAGTTCCCCGTCCTCACGCGGACGAACTACGCCGAATGGGAGGTCGTCGTGAAGGTGATGATGAAGGCTCGCGGCCTTTGGAAGGCGTTGAGTGTCGGCACCGACGACGAGGAGGAAGACCAGCTCGCCATGGAGGCCATCCTCAAGGCGGTACCGTCGGAGTACCGCATCGCCCTGGGCTCGAAGGAGACGGCGAAGGAGGCGTGGGACGCCCTGAGGGTGATGCGCCTCGGTAGCGAACGGGCGCGCAAGGCCAAGGCGCAGCAGCTGCGCCGCGAGTACGAGGCGCTCGACTTCAACGACGGTGAGACCGTCGAAGATTTCGGGCTGCGCCTCACCAGCATGGTGACTAAGCTGGGGGCGCTGGGCGCTCCGGTCACGGAGGACGACGCCGTGCGCAAGTTCTTGCGCTGCGTTCCAGAGAAGTACGACCAAATCGCCATCTCGATTGAGACTTGTCTCGAGATGGAGGCGCTCACCATCGAGGAGGTGACAGGGCGCCTCAAGGCGGCGGAAGATCGATTCGCCGCAAGGGCGGCGAAGGCGGCGACCACAACCGCCACGACGAAGCTGCTCCTCGCCGCGCAGGACGCGCGGGCAGTGCAGTTCCGCGAGCGTGAAGCAGGGGAAGGGTCCTCTGCTCCGCGCGGCGGAAACAGAGGAGGACGCGGCAGAGGCCGCGGTCGCTCCAGTACGCGCGGACGCGGCGGCGGTGGCGGGCGCAGCGGGAGCCGGCGCGTCGCCAAGGATCAGTGCCTCAATTGCGGCGAAATTGGGCACTGGTCCCGGGACTGCAAGCAGCCGCGCCGCGAGCGCGCGCACCTGGCTCAGGAGGACGACGACGAGCCAGCGCTCCTGATGGCGCAAGTCTGCGCGCTCCACGACGCCGAGGAAGAGGTCGCGCCGCGTGCCCCCGTGGTGCTCGACGAAAGGCGGGCACAAGTCCACCTCGAGGAGGAGGACGGCAACGGCGGCGGCGACAAGAAGAGCAAGATGTGGTACCTGGACTCGGGCGCCAGCAACCACATGATCGGAGAACGCGAGGCCTTCTCCGAGCTCGACACCAGGGTCGTCGGAACGGTGAAGTTCGGCGACGGCTCGCGTGTGGAGATCCGAGGGCGCGACACCATCGTCTTCAAGTGCCAGAACGGCGCGCACCGAGCCCTCGCCGACGTGTACTACATCCCCAAGCTGCGGAGCAACATCATCAGCATCGGGCAACTTGACGAGCGGGGCTGTCAAGTGCTCATCGACGACGGCGTGCTCCGCATCCGCGACAAGGATCGCCACCTCCTCGCCAAGATCAATCGCTCCACCAACCGCCTCTACAAGATCGATCTCCGGCTCACTAAGCCCGTGTGCCTGGCGGCGCACGGCGACGACGAGGCGTGGCTCTGGCACGCCCGTTTCGGCCACCTCAGCTTCGATGCGCTGAGGAACCTGGCGCGCCATGGGATGGTGCGCGGCCTGCCGGAGATCAACCACGACGGGGAGCTATGTGACAGCTGCCTCGCCGGGAAACAGAGGAGGCGGCCATTCCCCAGGACGGCGACGTACCGCGCCGAGGACCTCCTAGAGCTCGTCCACGGCGATCTGTGCGGGCCAATCACGCCGGCCACTCACGGCGGGAGGCGCTTCTTCCTCCTGCTCGTCGACGACTGCAGCCGCTACATGTGGCTGCAGCTCCTGTCCAGCAAGGCTGAGGCAGCGGCGGCAATTCGGCAGTTCAAGGCCAAGGTGGAGACGGAGACGGAGACGGAAGAAGCTCAAGGTCCTCCGCACAGATCGTGGTGGTGAGTTCACATCAATTGAATTTGGTGTGTATTGTGCAGAGGAGGGGATGCAGAGGCATCTCACGGCACCCTACTCGCCGCAGCAGAACGGCGTGGTAGAGAGGAGGAACCAGACCATCGTCGGCATGGCACGCAGCATGCTCAAGGCCAAGGGCGTGCCGGCGACGTTCTGGGGCGAGGCGGTGAGCACAGCGGTGTTCATCTTGAACCGCTCGCCAACAAAGAGCTTGAAGGGGATGACCCCCTTTGAGGCATGGCACGGCCGAAAACCGGACGTGTCATTCCTGCGCACGTTCGGGTGCGTGGGACACGTGAAGGAGACGAGGCCGGGCCTCGCGAAGCTGGCGGACAGGAGCACGCCAATGGTGCTCCTCGGCTACGAGGCGGGAAGCAAGGCTTACCGCCTCTACGATCCGCGTGCACGGTGGGTGTGCATTTCGCGTGATGTCGTGTTCGACGAGAAGAAAGGGTGGCGCTGGTCGGAGCACGGCGACGGGGAAGAAAGTGGAAGAAGCACGGTGAACAGCTCCTTCACTATCGAGCACTGGGTGACTCGAGAAGCAGAGGAGGTGCAGGAGCCGGACGACGCGGGCGCGGCAGCTGAAGCAGAGGAGCCGAGTACTCCTGCTGGGCAGGGGACGCCAGCATCGGCGGCCGCGAGTACTCCTGCTGGGCAGGGGACGCCAGCATCGGCGGATTCGAGTACTTCGAGTACTGATTCGAGTACTCCTTCGCCGATTCGCTTCACCACGCCGCCGCCAGAGGTCTGATCTAGTCGACGACGACTACGACGGCGAGCCACTGCGATTTCGAGCAGTGGACAACATCGTCGGGCATGGTGCTCCGCCTGGGCTTGCGGAGCGCATCCTCGACGATCAAGAGCTGCACCTGGGCAGCGCGGAGGAGCCGACGACATTCCGCGAGGCGGAACGCGACCACCACTGGCGGAAGGCGATGATCGAGGAGATAAGCTCGATCGAGGAGAACAACACTTGGGTCCTCATCGATCCGCCGGCCAATTGCCGGCCGGTTGGCCTCAAGTGGGTGTTCAAGGAGAAGCACGACGAGCACGGCAACGTCGTGAAGCACAAGGCGAGGCTGGTAGCCAAGGGCTACGTGCAGAGAGAAGGGGTGGACTTCGAGGAAGTCTTCGCTCCGGTAGCACGAATGGAGTCCGTGCAGCTGCTGATGGCGATGGCGGCGATCAAGGACTGGGAAATCCATCACATGGATGTGAAGTCCGCCTTCCTGAACGGGGAGCTCGCGGAGGAGGTCTTCGTGCAGCAGCCGCCGGGGTTCGTGGTCGCCGGCGAAGAGCACAAGGTGCTCCACCTGCGCAAGGCGCTCTACGGTCTGCGGCAGGCGCCGCAGGCCTGGAACATCAGGCTGGATAAGAGTCTGACGACGCTGGGCTTCACTAAGTGTCCCAGCGAGCACGCGCTCTACACCAAGCGGGCGGCGCACGGCACCATCATCATCGGCGTGTACGTGGATGACTTGGTCATCACCAGCGAGAAGAAGGCGGACATCGAGGTATTCAAGAAGCAGATGACGAAGATGTTCCGCATGAGCGATCTTGGATTGCTCAGCTACTACCTCGGAATCGAGGTGGAGCAGGGGAGCCGCGGCATCACCCTGTGCCAGAGAGCGTACGCGAAGAAGCTCCTGGAGCGGCGCGGCATGAGCGGCTGCAAGGGAGCTCAGGCGCCGATGGAGGAGAAGTTCAAGCTGTCAAAGGACAGCACGGCGGCGAAGGTCGACGCCACGCGATACCGGAGCATCGTCGGCGGCCTGCGCTACCTCACTCACACACGGCCCGACATCAGCTATGCCGTGGGGTACGTGAGCCGCTTCATGGAGGATCCCAGGGAGGATCACCTCGCCGCGATCAAGCACCTGCTGCGGTACATTGCAGGGACGAGCGGGCACGGCATCATCTACCCGCGGCGAGGAACGGCGGCGCTGGAGCTGACGGGGTACAGCGACAGCGACATGGCGGGCGATATCGATGGAAGGAAGAGCACCTCCGGCGTGCTGTTCTTCCTCGGCGATTGCCCCATCACCTGGCAGTCGCAGAAGCAGAAGATCGTCGCGCTATCCACCTGCGAGGCAGAGTATATCACGGCGGCGACGGCAAGCTGCCAGGGAGAGTGGCTGGCACGGCTGCTCAAAGAGCTCACCGGAGAGAAGCTCCGGGTGCCGGTTCTGATGGTGGACAACAAGTCCGCCATTGCTTTAGCCAAGAATCCCGTCCTACACGATCGAAGCAAGCACATCGACACCAAGTTCCACTACATCAGGGATTGCATCGATGAAGGGCGGATCAAGGTTGAGTATGTTGAGACTACTCGACAGCTTGGCGACCTTCTCACCAAGCCTCTTGGGCGGCTTCGGTTCCAGGAACTGAGGAGCAAGGTGGGAATTCAGGAGATCAAGCAAGAGTAGTGCAATTAGGGAAAGAATTGTTAGTTAATTACCCTCTCTTGCTTGTAACCATGCCTTGCTTGCTAAGCAAGAGCATTAATAGCTAGTAGTAGCAAAGTTGCATTTAGCAACTTTACCATTAATAGGTAGATAGGAGTAGCAAATTAGGATTTGTACTCTCACTTAGCTTAGGAGCTTAGTCACCCATGTCTATATAAGGACATGTACCCCTTTGTAAATTTGGCTTGCTTGCTTAGAGCTATAGAAATAAAGAAGCAGCAGCCCCAGTCCTCTTCTCCTCCTGTGTGTGTGTGCTGCTGCTGCATCCATTGTTGCTATCACTTAGTTGGCAACGTATCAGGTGCAAACCAACCTCCCCGTGCAAACTATGCAAACCTCAATCTGGACCACATGATCTTGATCCAAGGGAGCGCGTAGAGAGAGGTGGGAGGGGGGATTTGCAAAAGTGATCTTGCTGTGATTAAGGGTGGGCGGTGATTTTGCAAATCCCCCCTCCCACCTCTCTCTACGCGCCCCCTTGGATCAAGATCATGTGGTCCAGATTGAGGTTTGCATAGTTTGCACGGGGAGGTTGGTTTGCACCTGATACGTTGCCCACTTAGTTATACTAGCCAGTTAACTTCAGCGACATGCTACAAACTAGAATCATCACTCCAGAAACGTAAGCAAAAGAAGAAAAGGAAGACACTATCTTTGATTTTTTTAGGAAAAAAAAAATAGTCCACAGCTTAAAATTTTATCCTAATAACAGCATGCCACATTGTCATAACTGATTCCAATTATCTTGTGATTGTAAAGGATAAATAGTTAAGCTCCTAAGGAAGTTTGCATGCCTGACAAGAACAGAGTAAGCAACCAATCTATCATGACAGAATAAGGTCCCCCATCAGTCCTAATGAAAATAAATTGATTGAAAAGAAAATGGGGACCAAGCATATACTATAACCATGTCCATGTGGATCCATATCTAAAGCAGCTCAACAGAAGATGGTGATTGGTGAGTATATGCATAAATGAAACACTCAAAGAAATCACAGTCATGAGAAAAGCCAAAACAAATTGTAATTTGGGACGGAGGGAGTAGGAAACATGATAGAAAAAGACAGAGAAGGATCAAAGCATGGTAGTGCTTGTGTTCAAGGTGGTAACCAGGAAAAAAAGCACTCTGTAAACTTGGAATACAGCTTGAACTGCTCATGAGCAGAAAGAAGGAAATAACAGGTGTAGCTAAAAATACAACAATGATCATACTCTTGGAGACAGGGAAATCAACCACACAGCAACCTTGCAAACGAGATAATAGCTGAAGATTGAGTCGTAAACAATAATGAACCCAATTTCATCTCCAAATTGTGGGAAACAAAAAGAGTCAAGCAAGAGAGTTTGAGCAATCTCTGTGACATGACCATGTTAATTATTAACTCCATTCTAAAGCATGAGAAACAACAAATGGAAATTGGGGTTGACTTGCCATGACCAGATAGCAAATGTCCGAAAGCATGAGGAAATATGCATACAGCCTGTATAAGATCACCAAGAAGAAACCCTAAGATAATCCTATAACTACCAACCATCGTTTTCCAATCAAATGGGATACTTCATATATATAAGCTCAACACACTAGATAGAATCACAAACTACGCACTCAAGTGACACTAAGTGCAGTAGAGTGAAGAGTGCCAATGAATACAGGTAATGATGTACCATCGTCTGTCTGAATGCAAGATGCTTTAGGTCTAGTAGAGCATGACCAAAGCAACAGCGCATCCGTGTCAAGTGTAGAGACAGATAAATCAACTATACCTGACTGTGGGCAATGAGTTGGAGAAAGTTTGAGAAGATCCAGGTATGTCCATAGTCTTGAATCAACGAAGATAGATCATCTAAGTTGAAGATGTTTAACAAATAACATGACACAAGAGCTTGAATTCAGTATTCTCCTGTGGCAAAAGTGCCCCTAATAAAGGAGGTAGTAGCTGAAGATAGTAATTCATGGTACATCTAACCATTCTAACACTGGTCCTCATGTTGGCCATGTTTATGAACAGTGGCGGAGCTAGGAACAACATGTAGGGGGTGCCAATTTTCCTAACATGGATCAATATGTACACGAACATGGCACAAGTGCCAGATAGGTCAAATAATACAATTTGATGGGAGCACTATTTCAACCTTCAAAATTATCAATAGCCAGAAAAGATTTTCTCAATAGATAGTAAATTAACCTTAAAATTTCTAAATATATCACCCTTACACTATTACAACAGGATTACCAATTCAGATGCATCTCATGAGATTCCGAAGCAAGGAACAAAAGAAATAAGATGCAGCTCTTGACTAGCCTTGACGCCCGAGCCGCTGAGAGCCACAACCAAGAAGTCTTGTACATTCTAATCACTAGAGACTTGAGAACAGGGAGTGCAGTAGCTGCTGGACTGCTGTGGTGAACTACGGGCGGCGTGCGCGGGTGAACTGCTGTGTGCGCTGTGGTTGAAATGCATCATATGGACCAAATCGTTGGAATTTTGTTTGGGGCATGGCCCACGTTTGCCAGCATGTAGCTCCACCTGTGTTTATGAAAACACCTACATGGAAAAAAGATTGAAGCAGGGACCTTCATGATGATCAAGCCTATAGCACAAGCCACATAGGGCACCTTTTGGAGGTTCAAGTTCTGCGTCTGCCTGTAACCGTTGGACAGGTGAAAGAGAACATCAACTATGTGGGTGAGCAGCCAGAACTGTTGGAGATGGAGCACCTAAGAAATGTTGCAAAGACATGTCCAATCAGCAATATCTTGCGAAGAGCATACTCCCTATGGAGCTGTAGTGTGAGTGAGCAATTCTGTACGAGGCAGTTCGAATACTACGAATGAATGATTGTGTATGAGACTATGAGGTGGGTTGAACTTTGACCAAAGATATAAATCTTGGCAAACAACGCTGCAAACTTCTATATGCAAGACTACACACAATTCTTGCGTGTTGGCCATGGAGATTGGGGCAATTAATCCATTTGACACCGAATAGAACTATGGACTGAAGAATGCTTCAACAAAATTCTCTGCTGAAGAAAAAATAAACCACAACAACAAAAATAAGCAAGACAAATTACTTGGGAGATATGATTCCTTCGAAGGCTTCACTTATTCTCGGCCAAAATATAAATCAGATAACTTTGGCCATCTCGGAATCAATGATCTGACAAACCAAGTTTTGACTTAATCAGAAAATTCTCTCTCCACACTTTGCCAAACGAATCTCAGGCTGTTTAATGGCAATATCAACAAGTCAAAAAGCAGCATTTTCATCGAGAATCATATGAATGGTGGAAGACAATTCTTATGATTTTTCTGTTAGCTTCATGTCAAAATTCTAGAGAGCCAAAAGGAGACGAAACGATGATGGAATAGAGAAATATTAGCGAGCAGACTACACAAACCACCAATCTTGATTATGGAATCACTGAGAAGCATTACCAATAGACAAAAGACAAACCAGCAAATACAAAGGAAAAGATGAACCAACCAGGAGCAACTAAATACAAAGCAACAAGACAATAGCAACAATCTTGGTTGGAGAAGCCCCAAAATGAACATGGTGATTATACAGCTAGAAGTTCACATCAATGAAGTTCTGATGATTCGGAATTTGGATCCAACAAAGAGAGAAGCAGAGGAAAACAGGTAGCAACAAAGATGACTTTTACAAAGAGCCAAGAATAATGCCACAACACAAGTAACACAGTTTAGACATAATTGGTAGCATGTGAACTAGGATCCTACCCTTCAGTTGGGATGCCCCAAATACCATGTTACACATTAGAGGAAATTTCACAATGGCATGTCAAACTTACCTAATAGGCCAAGGGGATAAATTATTATATTTAAACCATCAATGGCCAGACAAGCCTAAGCTAATTTAGGGTCTGTTTAGATTGTGGCAAGTTGCCAAAAAATGGCAACTTTTTTCACACTGACAACCGTACCCCCTCTCACAGAACACGCTTCCTAATGGCAACTTTTTTCGGCAACTTTCTGAACTAAACAGGCCCTTATACCATAACATATTCACACAAATATAATAATAATCACCACAAAACAAAAATCAAGCAAACATTTCTCCGACCACATTCCACTAGATTACAATGCTGAATCGGTTCCCACAAGGGCATAAGCAATTAAGCAGTAGATAAGCTATTAATAGTACTCCAATACGTCAAAATAATTTATGTTTTGTTGACTATGCAGGTCTCCAAGATACATTTTGATTGCTAAGTTCCCCATTAAATAAAATGATAAAGAGGACTAGCATATTTGGACCAAGACAGCATCCACAACGAGGTGTAGTATTATTGTGACTACATGACACGTATTACCACTTAGGTCTCACACATAATGGAAACAACAACATTGCTATTAACAGAAAAGTGCTCCTCAGCAATTCACTTATAGGACTTTGCTGACCAAAGTAAATTTAGATTTTCATACGTTTTTCAACATGATCAATCAAAACAGTGATTACAGATTTACAACTGTAATACTAACACGGATAAGAATGAAGGCATATTGGTCTTAGCAGAATATGCTCGTCAATGAGACATTTGTAGGACTCTGATAACCAAAGTAATACTAACACAGATTAGAATGAAGGCATATTGGTCTAGGGGAATATGGTAGTCAATGAGACATTTGTAGGACTCTGATGACCAAAGTAAGTTCAGATTTTCAATGAAATCAATACAAACAGTGATAAGGAATAACTGCATAACTATAACAATAGAGGCCTCACTACTCAATAGCACACATGCATAGTACAGTCAGATAACAAGATTGGGTACAACAACATAAGAGAGATATAATAAACATATCAATATGCAATACCTGGATTCTTTGTCAAAGCCAAATCTAGCTCCAAAGTAAAAGGCCACAGCCAGCAGCCAAGCATCACTATGCACTGCGACAAGTGACAGCCAATCCTTCTCATCCATTCCGTCACGTGCAAAATTAATTCCTAGAGCTGGCTCTGGAAGTTCTGGAGGAACTTCCTCTGCTGGCAAGTTAACTTCCCATGTTTCATTGGGAAGGCCATACAAACACAAATTCTCTTTCTCTGAAAATAAAACATTGTGTCATAAGTTTTGAGTGTTTGTCAACATTCTTTCTTCTGAGCTATCTGAATCAAAAGAAACCAGGACCAAGAAAGTTTGAAAAAGACTAACAACTGTATGCACACTGAAATGAAACTAGAGGCAAAACAAAGAAGCAGAAAACAGGAACATTTAGTACCCTTGCCGAGCTTGCCTTGCCTAGCTGAGGTTGCCAAGCCTGACTCAGTAAAGCAAGATGAGACTTCCTTCCTGTGTTAGTTCACTTCCCTTCCTACACATCCATTGTTCTCCAAACTGTGTGACCCATTGTCATCCAAAGAGGCACTCAGAGAGATCCAAAAACAGAGAAATTGTGAGGACAGAGCTCTGGGGTGGATTGGCTTGCTGTAACTGCCGCTAGGGAGGGCAAAGCCCCTGTGTGGAGTACAGATGGGGTAATATCGCTGGCCTGGAGGCAGCGCCTGAGATCCACCATGGAGAGGAGCTTTCTTGGTGCATTGGAGCTCAATTTGAGGCTCAGATTTGTCAAATCCGGAAGTTTGGAGACCGATTTGAGGGCAAGCTTCTTTGATTCGCAGCATGAGAGCTTGATTTTGGCGGTGAGTAGCTCGATTTGGAGGCGCATGGGATCAATTTCGCATCCAGAAGTTTGCTGGCAGGAACTACACAATCCAGTGATGGTGCGGTGATTTGCAAGACGAGCAGCGTAAGCTAGCGAGCCTTGCCCACGTGGGAGAGGCAATTTGGCTCGCTTAGGTGAGGGTTGTGTGCAAAGAAAACTAGAAAAGCCTTTTTGCTAGTTAACAAACAGGTATCCTTGCTTAGCAAAGCAACACAATGCTCAGCAAAGGAACCAAACAGTCCCTGCAACTCAGATTGTATCAGGCAGTCAAGGTTTAGTGGCTGCCAACACCCATTAAGATATCCCTAGAAATAACTATAGTGAATATATAACTTTTACCAAGAATAGTAACAAGTGATGATTGGCTAGTGAGTTTAAAATAGTAACAAGTGATTGGCTTATACCAGAAGAAGAAAAAATAAGAGGAAGATTCCACTTAGATGACAAAAAGATTCTATTGGAGTATTGGAGCATGGTAAAGGAGTAATCTTGTGTCAGTGCTAGTCTTCTTATGCTCCAGTGACTCTCCTAGTACTTAGTATTATTCTTTTTGCGTCCTCACTGAAAGCGACAATGAGTTCTCGCTTGCCCAAACAAAAGGCCGAAAATACCCCTCATGAGGTGGCCAACGTGGGCACCTGCCCCTGCTTTTCCTCTCCTGCTCTCCAGAGCCCAAAATAACAGTACGGGTAAACGTCATCCAATTAGGAAAGTAGCTAACGCGGCGAGGAGCGAAAAAAAAAAAGCCCCTCCTGTACCTCGTTCGTCCAACCCCTTTTGTTAGCAACAAACTAATCGGCTAGGAGATCGAAAGCAAGAAGCACCACACCAACTGAGAATAATTCCATCAGACTTTTCTGCAAGAGGTAAAAAGCATCGAGGCTTTCCCTTCGAGGCCAAATTCCCCAAACCAGAAAATCCACAAAATCCAGCAAAATCCAGGGATGGATCGAAGCGAGAAGCGAACCATCTCCAAACCAGAACCAAAATCCACAAAAATATTTACTCAAAGAGCAAGGAACACGGAAATCCCACAAGTCCTCCCAGTCAAACGCCTCGAATACCCAGTCATTCCGGGCGGAAACAGCACGAACGCGGCCGAATCGCACCAATTCCGGCCAAAGCACACAGAATCAGAAGAGAGAGAGAGAAAGCACACAGAATCAGAAGAGAGAGAGAGAGAGAGCGCCCGAGCTCACCTGGGTCGCACTGCTGGTAGAACTTCTCGACGTCTGCAAAAAAAAAAACGCAGAAGATGCAACCAAATCAGCCACCCAGAAGCCAACCGATCGAAGGCCCCGGCTCCTCAGAAGCCCCGAGACCGCTCAAAAATCCGCGCCGCGAGGGGAAACGGAAGGAGATGCCGCGACACGTACCGGTGGTGAGCGCCTTGATCAGCCGGCCCGGCGCGCGCGGAAATCCCGGAACACGTCCTCCGGCGAGCGGGGCGTGCCGCCGCCGTCCATATCCCCGGAGCTAGGGTTAGGGTTTTGGGGGGTCGACGGCGAGGATGGGGAGCGGAGCTTGAGGACAGGCAGCGAGAGCGACCGGGATTTTTAGACGAGGCCGGAGGGGACGGGATGGGGGACCAGGGCGCGGATTTTGAATCTCGCCGAGGGGGTGGGCGAAACCTTCGCGAGCTCTGCTTTTGCCTGCAGGAATTTGCGTATCAGCCCCCTGGTGGTGCTGCCATTTTACATTCCCGCCCCCGATGGGGAAACGGTCAGCCGGCGCCAGGTGCGGTCAAACTGTGGAAGACTGAGAGCCTCGACACTGTCACGCGGGCCCACTTGCCAGAGAGCGTTGTGCCCAACTGCTACCTTCACACACCTATCCGATTTGACGATAAATAACGTCATTAAGGATGCAGGACCTTGCTTATTTGCCGTGGTACTCTATTTTCATTCTTAAAAAAATATTTTGTCTTGTCATCGATATTCTTTTCTGTACTCATCTCTCTCGCACCTATTATTCTCAATATCTCATTCTTTATACCAACTATCATATATTTTATTCAACCATCAACAACTACCATCTCCTCTCAACAAACACATTTCTTCGTAACACAATCATTTAGAATAGCTATTCTAAATCATGGGACTAAAATAAAGTAGTAATACAACTTTTTAATTTAATAAAAAGAATTTTCTCTTTTCTTCTTTTTTTCTCTTTTTCCTTTTTCTCTTTTTTTCCTTTTTTCTTTTTCTCTTCCTATTTCCCCATCCCAGCCCCATCCGAGCCGCCCCCCACCCAGGGCAATTGCCCTCCCCGCGGCGGCCGGATCCAGCTAGCGCCCTTCCGTCACCAGGCGGCCTCCCCTGCGCCTCTCCCTCCTAGGCTCTCCCCTCCTCCCTAGAGCTCCCTCCTCCAGCCGGCCTCCCCGAAGCACGCGCGCGCCGCCGGTGAGGAGCGATGCTGCCCTCCCGCCGCCACCGCCACCGCCACCATCATGCAGCTCCCCGTCAGCGCACGCCTCGCTCTCCTCCTCGCTCGCCGCTTGTGGCAGACTGCCCAATTAATCCGGCTCAAATGCATGGGACCACTTCCACTGTGGTGCTCCACACACTTGAACCGAGCTAATCGTGCAATCCGTCGGATACCTTCCCGATTAAACCACCAATTCTCATGACCGAAACGAAATAGCAGCAAGTCCCACTCGAAGATGGGCTCAGGCAATACAACTCATCACATATTTTACATCACAAGGTTCACACGGATAATTATACAAAACAGTGCATAAGTTTTAATTATTACAAGCCAGAGTTCTAGAACAGCGGAAGACTAACGTTGATACACATAACATCATGCGGAGCCCTCACATGACATTCAATCACCGCGGCCTGAATCGGACTCAGACGGCACCCGCTCCACGGTCCAACCATCGGGCAACATACATCACCATTATCTGAAAAACATGCCACAAGCAAGGCTGAGTATACTAATACTCAGCAAGACTTACCCGACAAGGTTAAATTCTAGACATGCAAGGCTTTATGGCTGAGGGGATTGTTTTGCCAAAAGCATCTACAAGTTGATCCCTATTTTCAATATTTTAGCCAAGTTAAAGTGAAACTAATCATTACTAAGTTTGCCAAACTATACAACAACAATCAGTGTCAAAGAATAATTGATTAGCCAGATATCAACATTTCTCCACTAACAACAATTCTAAACATTGTCCAAGCACACTGATGTATGACAAGAGATCAAGCAGCTTCATGTAACCGTGAAGGACGGACAACTCGAGTTGATTTTTAACCATGCATGGGACAACATAATCGTACGACCCGTGAGAGACACCTAGGACCTCACGAGGCAACCGTTCCCATCTCTCCCTGCCATCTGCCATCAGGGCCCACTCCACCCGAGTGCACGCCCTAACGAACCCCAGGTGCTTCGTGCAAACCTGTGCCGCGGCCACTGCTACACTCGCCATCAACCCCTCGCCCAATGGTGTAGGAAGACCCGTCAGACGTCAGTTTGAATCAAGTAATAGGTTTACCAGTTTACCACATTTCCCGGCATACGATTAGTACCTTCAAAAGCTTGACCAACATCGCCACACAATCAATGCCTTAGTCAACAACCATCTGTGCAAGCGGGGCACTCAATCAAATAGGAATATCGCAAAGGCCCCGCCTGCCGAAATTTCATAATCTGATAGAAAGTAAAAGCCTATGTCTCACGAGTGACAAGGTAATCACTCGACTTCTACCGGTTCTAATTAAGCATGGCATTCTATACGACCTACACACACTAGTATTAGGACGTAGGTACCTAGGGATCATGCAACTAGGGTTTCATTCAACTCCTCAAAACTTAAATGCACAAAGTAAAGCATAAAGTAAGGAGGGTTAGTTTTAACAGAGGGTTCATGCTCCGCGGCTTGCCTTCCTGATCACCGGCCTTGGGCCCTTCCGGACTTTAGCCAGCCACCAGCCAGCAATACTTTTCTCTCACAACAAATCAGCACCAGCCACCAGCCAGCCAGCAGTACTTTTCTCTCACAGCAAATCAGCACCAGCCACCAGCCGCCAGCCAACCGAACAGGCTGGCCCGGGTCTTGTTTAGAAGTATAGTTCAGCTCCGCAGCAACGGGATCACCCTCGGGCTCGACCTCGATCTCGTACACTCCGTTAATAATGGGATTATCTACATGAAATGCGGATGCATGAGATGCGGTAATGCACAAGAAATCAATCACAGAATAACTACAACAACTCACTAATACACATCACTGGGCAATCATTTACGGAGTATAAACATCTAAGAAGCTCACAAAGAAAGCTGGATGGGGCTGCTTTTAGTTGCTGATTAAACTTAGTTCAGATCTGAAGTAAAATATAAAGAAGTTTTATTAAACCTTTTAATATGCTAAAAACAACTTAAACTATTACACAATTTGAATAAAACATCTAGAAATGTCTACTAGTAGTACAATGGGGTTTCTATGGTTAAATTCGAACATTCAGTACTCCAGGTTGCTATACATGTTTTTAGAATTAATTTTTACAGCAAGAAAATTATTTATTAATTAAGCATTTCCTAGCTAGTTTTTTACCAAATAAAGCCTAGAAAATATATTTACATAAACAAAAATTAAGGTGAATATGTTTCTATGTTCCTGACAGCCAAACATATTTGTTAGAAATTTTTCAGTATTTTACCTATTTGTTTTCTATTTCTTTTAACAGCCACTAATTGCCCACAGCTAGAAAATCATAACTAAATCCATGTAGACATTTTGTGCACAAGATTTTTACTGAAGCTTACTTATGACCAAAGAACTCTACTATGAATTTTTCACATTTTTCTAATTTATACAGAATATTTGATGATTTATCTACACTTAATTAGCTAGACCCAACTTAATCCATAATTTAAAAAGTACACACTTTCTGGAGCTGAATCTTTTTGTGGGGTTTCCTAAGCTCTAGGGCAGCTCTAACAAAAATTGCCAAGTTTTATTGAGTAGGTTATATATTTATTACTTTTTCTATTCTATTAACTTAACTAATTCCAAATCTACCAAAATCGTGAATAAACTTTGACCATCAAATACTCAACTCAACTCTATTAATCATAACAGAACCATTAGAGGTGGTTTTGCATTTTTAGCACATGCATGTGATTTATAAGGCAGTAAACAATCTCTCAAGCACTTATTCATACATACAGCAATACATTAGGAATTACACAGTTTTCATATGCATATGATACATCATTGGAAAGATAATTTCACAAGAATTCTAGAAAGTCCAAATTTATGATTTTATGATTTTTTTTGTGATTTTTAATGATTTGCCAAAGTTCAGGCGAATTCAAAAGAAAAGAGCACATCAATAGGAAAAACATTTTTACATCGGGGCCCCTGCAAAAATAAAAGTAATTGCAGCAGAGTCCTTTTTTCGCGAAGAGGTCCTCAAAAACTTGCAACCAGGCCCCTGCAAGATCCCACCTTAACACATAAGTCCATGATTTTTATGGATAACCCCCTAGCTTTTCTATCTTCTTACCCTTAACTCTCCTTCTTCCACGATTCAGCTCGAGCAGAGCTCGGTCCGGCACAGGCCGGTCGCCCAATGACCGGCTCCGGCCTTCCCCTTGGTAAGGGCGGCGGTCGGGGAAGCAGCCGTGGGGGCCGGCCGTGGCCTGGCCGGAGTCGGCTTGGCCGGGCCTGGCCCAGCGGCGTCCGCCCCCGCGCGGCCTGGCGGCGGCGTTCTGCCGGCGGCGGGACGGCACACTGGTGAGGGAAGAAGGAGGGCGAAGTGGTCGGGGAGGATCAACGAACTATGGGGATTCCATTTTGAGGCTTGGTTTGGGTGGAGGAGGAGCGAGGAGTTACGTCCACGTCAATGGTGGAGCTCGGCCCGAGCTATGGCAATGGCGGCCGGATTTCTCCAAATTCGTCGAGTCTGGGCTATGGCGGAGAGAGCAAGGGGGTGGAGGGCGGAGAGGGCGAGGTGGAGGCGTTCAGGACGTGGTGAATTGAATAATGACCGATCGAGGAAGATGAATTTTGGCCAAAGCCCTTTACTGAGCTTGGCGTTCATGGAGTGAGGTGGAGGCTCGGTTTTCCTTGCGAATACGTGGCTTGACAGCGGGGCGGAGACGCTTGGCAAGGCACAAATAGGACGGGGAGAGTGAGACGCATGGCCAGGACAGCTGGAGGCGCGGCTCGCGGCGTCGACGGCGTCGAGGCCGTCGAGTTCGGCCTCTGGCCGGTACTGAACGAACTGAATCGACCAGAGTCGATTCAGTCGTCCGGCCGGAGAAAAACGGTCATTATTTGGCTCAATTTTCCTCAAGATTTCACTTAAGCACTTAATGATCGGCCAAAGTAAACTTTGTAGCTGGTATATAGGGCTATAAATCATACAAAGGGAGTTATAGTGTTTGATCAATGGTTTGGGAGATAAGTCGTGATGAAAACTGACCAAAATCGGTCAACACTGACGAGGCTGAAAATTTCTAAGTACTGGATCGATTGGTTTTGACTCGACTTTGATTGCCTTTTTCTCGAATATTTACATATAAACATTGAGATTGTCCAATACAAAAATTGTAGCTGGTACATTAGGCTAGAACTTCTACAAAGGGAGTTATACCATTTGCTCAATGGTTTGAAAGTTATAGGGCTGTGAAAATGGGTAAAAATCACGTTTTTTCAGGACTTAAAATTCAGCTAAGTGATGAAGATTCAGGGTTTGACCTGATTTTGACCAAGGTTTTGAATGACCAAACTAAGTTTTCCTTGATCCACATCACAACCATTGTAAAGAGGGTGCTTTGTACTCCAACTTTTATATTGGTAGAATTTCAAGTGTTTAGGGAAAATCTAAACATATTAGCCTCTCGAGAAGGGTAAAAAGTAAAACTTGCAACACATAAAATGACGGTCAAATGAGTTCAAAAATTGAATTTTGAATTTTTGTTTGAACTTTCCATACTCATTTGAGTTCATAAATATGTAGTTGACATTATTTGTGACATTTTGGTATAATTTTTGTATTTTGACTATTTTGATTATTTTGGTTAACTAAGTCAACATATACACACAATTATGCACAATCAACACGATTATGAAATGATGCATGTCATGATTGGTTTAATTAAGTTCATTAAGGGTCTTAATTACACTAGTGACACCAGGGGTGTCACACCGCTCCCTCTCCTCCTTCTCTTCCTCCGGACCGCCGCCGCCTCCCGCTTCCCACGCGGGCACACAGGTGAGCCTCGCTTTCCCCTTGCCCACTAGGTCTCGGATCTCTCACACAGCAGTGCCGCACCTGCCGCGGCTCCGACCACCGGCCATCGCTACCAGGTGCTCCGCCAAGCCGTCGCCGCTCGAGCTCCAGCACGGGCCCTGCTCCCGGACCGCGTCACGCCCTTCTTCTTCTTTGCGAACGCAGACGACCACGCCCGCGAGGAGGGCGGCGTGTTCGGGGTCATCGCTGATGAGTTCCCGACGGTGGCGGACGGACGGCCTCCTCGGAGCATTCTCCTCTCGCTGGCGCACGTGCGCTCTCGATGCGGCCAACGCCGGCGTAGCGAAGGAACTGGAAGCGCTCTATTCCTAGCAGAAACGGACTCGTCCGCAATGCTTGTGTAGCAATTAGCGTACACCGGTGCAGGGGCTCGTCCGGTAAACTCGCCCAGTGCGGACAGCCTTAGGCTCACAACTTGTGGAAGATTAAGAATTTATTAAGATGATTTCATCCATAAATGACCGTGTCTTGTACAGTTCTACTTCCTCCGTCCCAAAAAGAATGCAATTCTAGCACAGTGTTATGTTTTAGTATCTCAAGTTTGCCCAATTATAGATTAAAAAATATTAATATTTATAATATAAAATAAATATCACTAGATTAGTTACAAAATGTATTTTCATAATAAATTTATTTAGAGCCATAAATATGAATATAACTTGCTAGAAACTTGGTCAAACGTGAACCACTTTAGATGACACGCAATCTATAGTTTCATTCTTTTTGGGACAGAGAGAGTACTTGTGCCAGGACCAACACAAGTACAGAACAGTGCTTTAAACTGCGGCATAAATACCGGTGAAGTTTGAATCCAATCTTTTGAATGCTTGTGATTTGGTTGCAAGTACAACAGGACAACAAAGCACAGCCTCCTTTAAGTGGCAACAGAGCAGCAGTTGAGGCTGATGTCAGAACCTGGTGCTGCATTTTTCTTTTTTTGATAAAATGTTGTTGCTGCATTTGTTCACTGGCAAGCAATTGCCCAAAAAAACAAGTCCGGCATGCATCTCGAGTTGCTACAATTGTTTCATTTTGCAGCCTTGTCAACAAAAGCAACAACAGTGAGGATACACACACACTACGTTACAATGGCAGCCCTTGACTGTCGCCTTTGCCTCTTTCAGCAAACATCAATACATCATAGACCTTGTTTAGTTGGCAAAACTTTTCAAACATTGGTGCATTGGAAAGCGTGTGCCAAAGTTTGAAAAATAAGTTGAAGGAGGTGTTTAATTGAAAGTTGCATTGGGAAGCGTAAAAGTAGAGAGGGAGCACGTTTTCCAATACGTTACTTTTGTAACTTTTCAAATTAGTTGAAGGAGGTGTTTAGTTGAAAAGTTGTAACTTTTCAAAAAAGTTGGAGAAGTTTGGGGAACTAAGGGTCTAAACAGATAGAAAAGAAAGTTTGCGAAATTTACTGTAACATTTCTAAATCAAAGATTAGGAGTATTAAACATGATCTAATTATAAAACTAAATACACGGATGGACGGGAAATCGCGAGACGAATCTATTAAGCCTAATTAATCCGTCATTAGAGATTGTTTACTGTAGCACAAAGTTGTCTAATCATGGCGAAATTAGGCTCATTAGATTCGTCTCGCAAAGTTACCAGGGGGTTATGGAATGGGTTTTGTCATTAACACACGTTTAATACTTCATGCATGTAAGATTCCCTTTGATGAATAGTAAAGTTCGGAAAGTATGAGTTTCCTAAACAGGCCCTAAACAAGGCCATATTCTCACTTGCACATCGTTACCGGTGAATGGGCATTTCTTCAAGTAGCAGGAGCCACGACCACGAAAGGAGAAAGCGCCTTTCATCAGTCTCTTGTTCATTCAGAGGGATGGTTTGTTACAGCATTTACTAAACAGTGTGATTTCAGAATACCGATGGCAGACTTAGTCTCCTCTGAAACAATTGCAGAGTTACCTCGAAGAACAACCCGAACGGAGGGAGGGTGTACAAGGACGACCATACAATTGCCGCCCAGAGAGGATCTTCAGCATTTAGGCCCTGTTTGAAACAAAGAAATAGAAAATAAAGAAACGGTAGAAAACACGGGAATAGAAAAAGAATGTAGTTGCAAAACATAGGAATGGAAAAACACAGGAATTGCTTCAAATGGGTGTTTGGAATGCAGGAAACTTATACGTGTATGAGTGTATCATTATCTCATCTTTATTTACATTAATTGAGTCCCCTTAAAAATAAAATAATTGAGAACACCATTTTCTATTGTATAGGCTACTGATAGAAAATTTAGTTACCCGGGCCTACTCAAACATGTAGGATCCTCACCGCTCAGCAAAACGAATATGCTTAGAATATTCTTATCCATTCCCATCTCCTTCGTTCAACAGCTTGGTTCGTCATGGAGCCATCTCCTCTACTCCTTTCCTTTACCTCCGATTTGCTTCGGATTTACTCCGTAAAACGAGCCTTGATAGTGGCAAATAAAGCCAGCAGAAGTACGCGGGCAAAAGCTGCAAGGGCTAGCTGGACGAGGCTTTCATGCGGCCATGGAGATGCGCGGCAGCCGGCAGCTAGAAAGCTCTCTACAATGCTCGGTGTTAATACAAGGCTTGATAAGCATGTTTGAGACAGCGAACGAGTGAGCGAGCAGCCACAGGAAAGTTTTCATTGGCTCTGAGCTCATTTTTGGTTTCCTCCAAAAGTACATGCTTCTTCTCCATTCCTTTGGAAAGTTTCTGGCTGATTCCTCCATTCCAAACGCACACTGAAGTCAGCAAAATACAGGATTGTCATTCCTTTGAAATTCCTTTCCAAATCCTCCATTCCAAACAGCCCCTCAGATTGGTTTTTAATTGTGCAGGCAGGCTCATGGTCAAGATCCTCGTTAACTCTACTAGCATTTGTAAATAGACTGCCAGTTACCTCAGATGAATTTCCTTGTGATTTGTATGTAACAGTTGTTAGAATGCAAACAAAGAAGGACCCCTGAAAAATTTTTCAGGGTATTAAATGCATCTTTGACCACTAATTAGGGGTATTAAATAATGTCAGTTTACAAAACTACCTCCACAACCTCTAGTAAATTTCCGAGAAGAATCTAATGAGGCCTTTGACCGCATGATTAGAGGATGATTAGAAGATGGTTACTGTAGAATCACTGTAGCAAATCATGGATTAATTAGGCTCATTAGATTCGTCTCGGAAAGTTACGCTCATCCGTGGCTGGGTTTTGCAAATAGACTTCATTAGTACTCCATGCAAAAAAGATTCCCTTTTGCAAAGGCCGTGTTTAGTTCCTCCCTGAAAAATTTTGCAAAAGGGAATCTTTTTTGCATGGAGTACTAAATGAAGTCTATTTGCAAAACCCAGCCACGGATGAGCGTAACTTTCCGAGACGAATCTAATGAGCCTAATTAATCCATGATTTGCTACAGTGATGCTACAGTAACCATCTTCTAATCATCCTCTAATCATGCGGTCAAAGGCCTCATTAGATTCGTCTCGGAAATTTACTAGAGGTTGTGGAGGTAGTTTTGTAAACTGACATTATTTAATACCCCTAATTAGTGGTCAAAGATGCATTTAATACCCTGCAAAATTTATCAGCTCAATCTAAACACGGCCAAAATTTTTCAGGGACCAAGGTATTTCAGATGTCTAAGAGGGTGGAGAGTAAGACTGAGATCCTTCCATGATAACGGAGTCAGTACTTGTTTATTTCGAATGGGGCTTCCGTTGAGGATAAGTTTCTGCAAAAGCCCTCAGCAAAGCTTCTTTGGCAACTTTGTACATCACTTCAGATGTGGCTTCCTCAGCAAATCTAACAGCATCACGATACAGATCATTACAACGCCAGGCCAAAGGTCCTTTTGAGCTTTCAGGGACTGCAGATAACAAGTCGCTCTTGGCATTTCTTGTCCATCGTTTCAGTATATATTTATCAGGAAGCACTGGCATGCCCATAACAATTAAAACCCTTAAAGCATGCCGACATAGAATCCCAGCAAATTCAAATTTGTGACAGCTGCAAGTTATGCTGTTCCCTGGCTCATTATAGACAACAGTGTGTCTGCTATTGGCAATGCCAAATTTAGCTACCTCAAATTTGCAAATGTGACCAGTTCTAACTTTCTCCACTAAAAACTCTGATGATCCAACAAGCTCAACCTGAAACAAGCCAAATATCAATTTGGTGTACAGCTCAGATGCTTGTTTCTCCATTGGATGTTGAGTCTTCATTACTATCTTGCAACAGAAGCTTGCAAAGTCTTTCTGGAGTTCATTCTGATAATGGAGTAGTATTGCCTTATCAAACTGTATTACCAGATCTGGTAGCTTGGTTGCAACGAAATTCCTCCTTAAGAACTTCAACATTGTCTCCCGCTTCGGTGCATTGGGCATTTCACTGAAGAAGCTATCTTTAAGGTAGACAGGCACCCACTGATGACGGATGTCATATATTGTTTGCAACCACTCATTCCCTGGCAAATTATACTTATTAAGCAAAAACCGCCAGTTTGATTCAAAATCATCAATTCTTTCAAATTTATTTACACATTCCTTGAACTCTTGTTTGAATGATGGGTGTGCTGCATACACAGTGGCCAACCTCTCCTTGCAACTGGAGAAGATATCGCGCTGGCAAAATCGTTGTCTAACTTCATGAAAGACCTTCATGGCAGCCATTTCAACATCCTTATTGTAATTTATGGTGAACGAAACTGGCTTCTTCCCACCCATAAAGGCAAGCCAAGTCTCAAACAACCACACAAAGGATTCCTCACTCTCATCAGTCAGGACAGCGTACCCAAACACAATAACCTGCCTATGATGGTTCAATCCAGTTAGCGCCACAAATGGCACGGCAGGCAGGTTCCTCTTGCAGGTCACGTCAAGCACAACCGCGTCCCCAAAACATTTATACAGCAACCTGGCGCGTGCATCCACCCATAAGAAATTGGTGACACAGTTGCTGCGATTAAGCTGGACGGCATAGCAGAATGAGGGATTCTCAGCCTGCATCTTCTTGAAATGCTCAAGCAGACTCTGTGTGACATTGCTGCCCAGTACAAGGGCAGTGGTTTGGAAGGACTCGGCATCTCCATTAGCAATCCGGCCAGATTGCGCCTTTGATGACTTATTACTGGAAAGCTTGTTTACCGTATCTGCACACTGTGTACCGCCGGTGTCGGAGTCGCAGCCGCTGTCGTCGGAGCCGTCGTCGTCATCGTCATCGTCTCCGCCGAGCCGGTGGGTGTGGTCAAAGACGCAGCGGGAGACGACCCAGTGCGGCGAGGCGGCGGGGCCGGGGCGGCGGTTAATCTGGATCATGGCGGGGCACACCGCGCGGGAGGAGGCGCGGTTGCGGCGCTTCTTGGAGGGGTCGAGCGGGAGGTCCTTGCGGGCGGGGAGGCCCTGGCGGGTGCAGACGAAGCGGCGCATGATGACGGCATCGTCGAGGCGGGAGGTGAAGGATTTGCTCTTCCGGACACTGAACCCCACCCGCGCCGCGTACGCGCAGTAGAACTCCAGGGCCGACTCCGGGGACCGGAAGACCATCCCCACCGCCGGCGCACATGCCGCCGCAGGCGCCGGGGCGCCGCGTTTAGGCAATGCCACATCGCCGGCGTCGGCGGACATGGTCGAGGATGAGGCTCTATAACTCTTCGGATTAATGGGGGAATCAGCGGATACTAGCGGAGTGAATCGAAAGGGAGGTTCTTGGATTCGAAAGGGCCAGGTCGTTGGCTAGCAAACGGATGCCGGGAGCTCCAGTGATTCTTGCAAGAACGGCGGGGATTTGAATAGGGGTTTCTCCGGACCGGAGCTTCTTGGGTAAGCTTACAGATGGGGGAATTGCTTCGGTAATTGTATCTATGGAGGTACGAGGGGGGAGATGGTGTGGGCGGGTAGTGGGGAGCGGATTGCGGCTAGGAGGGCGAAGTGGCGGAGGCCGGCCGCCGGGGAGAGGAGACCTCAGTGACGGCGCATTGGTGAGGGGAAAAGCCAGAAGCCCAAAAGAGACGCTTCTTCCCGACCTGATTTTATTTTTATCTTTTTTTTGAGCAAATCTTCCCGACCTGAAATGATGGGCCGTGGCAGTGATGGGTTCATGGGCCGAAAGATAAACTTGTGATGGCCCACATACTTACACTTTCGAACAAACTGTCTAAAGGAAAGAGTGTTTCTAAAGTCTACTCTCTGAATCATTATTTGAAGAGTCATTTGGAGTATCTCAATAGATTACTAAAACATCATACTCTATGTAGTCTCTCTTTCTTACCAATACCTCTTTATGTTTTGGTAACCAATGCTGCAACAGATTATCGAAAACTACTTTAGTGGATAAGGTATTGAGACGAATCCCCTCTATTTGAGTAAGAGGGGTGTGTGTTTTGGTAATCACAAAAAATGTTTTGGTATTAAGTATTGGATTGGTAATCTGTTGGTCCTCGCTCTTAATCTTTGGCTAGCTAGAAATCTGAAATAGAGGATATCTATATTTGGATATTCAATTGAAGAGGTTGTTGGAAAGTGTTTTTTCACCAAAATCTCTATTCGTGTAAGTTAAAAAAGATATAAAAAGCCTCTTGAAATTTATCACCAAAGAATGGTTGGGAGGGAACAGAGGCGGCGTTGACCAAATGGTGGCACTGCAAGTAGAAATGGCAATGTCGACGGTCATAGAGAATTGCAGTAAATCAAACATTTTTAATTTTTTTTGCTAGGAAGCAGCACCTCAAACATTTAGGATGTTAAAAATTATTCCTATATGGAGATATCAAATGCAAAATTTCAACCTTTAAAGATATCTTCATTTTCAAAAAAAAAAATCTGGTTTATAAGATGATTGTACATAGATTGGACTATTAAATAACCATGCCGCTGTAATCCGCAGGTAAGGGCCTGTTTACTTCACCCATTTTGCATAACGTTTTGCATAACGCACGCTTCCTAATGCACTTTTTCTCTCTGTAAGCATTATGCATAACGCAAAAATACTATACATAACGCTGCATCTAAACACCCCCTAAATAAGTTTGTTGTAATATAAATCTACGGCTATTATTTTTGCTACTAGGGTATTCCAAGTGATTAGTTTATCTCCCAGCAGCGCTTTTCGCAAAGAAATGTTTAATGATGGTAGGCAATATCATGCAGATTAGGGAGTTGCGCGTTAAGAGGTTTCGAAATTCACCCAAACGCCTTCTAAAATCTGGTTTCCGATCTATCTTTTATCTCGATAATTCCGCACTCCGGAAATTGTTCCTTTACTTTCTACTCCATTCGTTCCAAATTATAATTTGTTTGACTTTTTTGACCTCAAATTTGACCACTCGTCGAATTTTTAAAAAAAGTTGTGCAAATATAATTAAATTTAAGTCATTTTTGAAGAATTTTTATTAATAAATTAAGCCACGACAAAAGATGTGATATTTTGCATAATTTTTTAATAAGACGAGCGATCAAATTTAAGATAAAAATATCAAATAAATTATAATTTGAAACAGAGAGAGTAAATTTTAAATGGCTTTCTATTTTTCCTAGGTTGATGACGGTGTGTTCACGCCGGCCACAAGAGCACAAGTGCACAATAGGGAACTACTTCCTCTGTTCCAAATTGTAAGTCATTCCAAGATTTTTGGAAAGTCAAACCATCTCAAGTTTGACCAGGTTTTTTACAAAAAAGTATAAATATTTATCATAACAAATAAGTATCATTAGATTCATGGTAACATATATTTTTATAGTAAGCTTGTTCGATACAATAAATCTTTGTGGTCATCTCTATAATTTTGGTCAAACTTAAAGTAATTTGATTCTCCAAAAATCTTGGAATTACTTGTAATTTGAAACGGAGAGAGCAGTGGCTTCGACGTTCGACCATGACGGCGACTGATCATTTGTACAGATGTCCTCCTAGGATAGCCCAATTATTCTCCCACCCCACTGGAGACAGGACGGCACTTTGTCTTACTCCGCCGGCGAGCTCCAAACCAAGAACACGAACCCATTGACCTCGACTGACAGGCACCATCGATCGCCTAATGGCGTCCGGCAACTCATCCAACGTACGACAGGTAGGCAGCTTCCTCGCAGTTGATCCACCTGTCGCGGCTGATCACGGCCGCCTCTTCTCTGATTCGATCCCAATCAGGCGATCGCCGGAGTGGGGGCCGTGCCGGAGGCACCGGTGAAGCTGAAGCTCTACTCCTTCTGGCGAAGCTCGTGCTCGCAACGCGTCCGCATCGCCCTCAACCTCAAAGGTACCCGCATGAGCAGCTGTTTTCAGAAACAATGTTAACTGAACATGAACATTCTGAAACAATTCTGTCCGGCTGGGCGAGCTAGGACTGGAGTACGAGTACAAGCCGGTGAATCTCCTCGCGAACGAGCAGTCAGATCCAGGTACTCCCATAAACAGCATAAGATTATGATCTCACCATCGAAATGACTATTTATTATAATCCGGGTGTAAAAATATTCTTCTGAAAGACAGGCTGAAACTGAAAACTGCCTTTTCCTCTTTGAATGCAGAGTTTGAGAAGCTGAACCCAATCAAGTATGTTCCGGCGTTGGTGGATGGCGACACGGTTATCGCAGATTCCTTTGCAATATTGCTGGTAAGACAAGAGCTATGTTGGTGCAGAAATTTGAGACAGTTTTTGAGTTCCCAGAATAATATAAAGTCTCTGTTCCTCTTGGTGCACTAGTACCTTGAGGACATGTATCCTCAACATCCTCTGCTACCACAAGACCCCCAGAAGAGGGCACTGAATATCCAGGTTCGCTCTTTGTTTTGCGCCAAGACAACCATTTCATCGTGTACTCTGTGTTCACTGATATAACATACTCGAGTTTATAAAAGAATCATTTCATCATGTCATAGTTTCTGGAAAGACAATTGTACCACAATCATGTTAGACTATTAGACTAAAGACACTTAAAACCGGTGATGCGCAAACCAATAAAACATGCACTTTTATATTGACAACACCTGCACATCTTGCTCATTTGAATTAAATGGTCATGGTTTTTGAGTTGCAGATCGCAAGCATAGTTGGTTCAAGCATTCAACCGCTCCAAAACTACCCTGTCCTTGTGAGTTCGTTCACAGAAACTACAGTTCTTTCTATTTGCAGCATATAGTTCCTTCCATAGAGGAGAATTTTTTTCTGCACCATGATTGCAGAATTTCATAGAGGAGAAGTTGGACTCAAATGAAGTGATTAAGTGGACCCAGCATCAAATCAATAGGGGTTTCACAGGTTCAGTACTCTCTTGTCAATTTAATGGATTTTAAGAAATTGGAAGAAAATGAACTGTAACTGCACGAATCAAACAAATATCATGGTGCACTATTTTCATAAATTGTGACATCTTAATATATTTTTCCATGGATATTCAGCACTTGAGAAGCTGTTGAAAGGATGCAGCACTACATTTGCCACCGGAAACGAAATCCAGCTGGTTTGTACTTCAATAAACCTCGTTTCCTTATTTATTCACATATTTTTGTTCAATGCATAAATGTCGCGAACTCATGATGGTTAAGATTAAACCCAACATGCATGCTGATATTCTCAAACGAAAATGTCTAGATTAGCACAGGATAAGTAGCTCCAAAGTACCAACCAATGAATTACACTGCTACATAGCTGAAATTCCAATGATGAAGCTTGAAGCCCCTTTCCGGAAACAAAATATAATACATCTTTCAAAAAAAATAGCACGACAAATTTTAACTTATAACATTCGTGCTAGTTCACTCCTATTTATCTGATGATGGTGATACTTATTTGCTGATGCTGTACAGGCAGATGTATTTCTGGAACCCCAGATATACGGTGGTATTAAGCGCTTTGGAATCGATATGGTGAGTACTACTACTACCCTTGCGAGTTACAGATTTATTTTTTCTGTCTACAACCTCATCAGGGGATAAAACAGAACTTCAGGCTGCTGCTTGCAGTTGCAGCTAGCCTAGCGTTAAAAAGCATAATACTACTGTGGTTCCATGGTGCAATACGTTGTTTATTCTCTTTCCTTAATTCTTTTTCGAGGAACTTCTTTCCTTAATTCAAACATACACAATTCCTCATGTTCATGTTTGGTTTGTATTTGGTCACAGAACAGCTTTTAAGTGCAATTTACCAACAAGAAGGGATATAATTGATGAACTTCATAAATCATCATATTCATCGGCTGGCCCTAAAAAGGTCTTTTTTTTTTGTTTGCCTTGCAGTCAACCTACCCTGTCCTGGCAAGGCTCCATGAAGCTTATATGGAACATCCTGCATTCCTAGCTGCATTGCCAGAGAAGCAGCCAGATGCGCCTTCCTCCTGAACACATATGCAAAGTCTATTCGGAACAGTCTGTTCCAGCACTATCTAAATAGCACAAATAATAGTGTCAATGTATAGCTATACTCTCTGTACACTATATTTTGATTTCCAACTAACGGTTATCTACTTATGTCTGAGAGATAACAAGGAAATTACAGGATGATATGAAGAAAATGAATATATGTCAAATAAAATGCGTGTTACAACTGTGTGTGTTTATAACTATTTTTCATGGTAAACCTCTTTTTTTTACCTGGTCGATATTCTTGCACTATACAAATTCCAAAGAACGCTGGAGACGATTACCCCTTTTAGAAAAGAATGGAAAATTACCAAGAAAATGAATATATGTCAAAGAAAATGTGTGTTACAATCACGCATGTTTGTTACCATTTTTCATGATAAATTTGTTGACCCAATCAATATTCCTGCACAATCCACAATTTTTGTGCACTATAGTGCAATGTTATTGCACATCCTATACATATTTTACTCTAGGGAAACTTCCATTTTAATTTACAAATATACTATTCCCACCATCAGTGATCAATGTAGCTATAACCATCCTAACTATTTAGCCGAATATTGAAATTTACCAAAAATAGGTGCATTGAATGTGTGCAGTTCCACGACCCTAACTTTCAGTTCAGTAATTCACATGTTTTCTTCAGTGATACTATCCTTATGCAAAGATAACAACAAAAAATAGAAGAGAAAAAAGGTACTAACCTCAGGTCAGATATATCCCTGCTCAGGCTTGCCACATAACCTCGGGTCAGATATATCCCTGGGATTAGCTAGCTGTCCCATTGTATTAGGCCGGTAAGATTGTTCCGGTTCATTTTTTTGTCAAAATGAAATTCAATCAATTTGGAACAAGTGCCAACAACAAATTTGACTCGATAAGGCTCGTCTCGTTAGCTTCATACTGCGTCACATTGTTTCTACACCAAAAGTAAAATGACACTTAAAATCAAAATATTCCAAATTTAAACAAATCTTGTTGAAAATTCATCAGCTTGTTGGACATACCCAAGCTGTTATACACAAATCATTTGAGAATAAGAGTTATTTGACATGAGTGCTAACCCATAAATTGATACATATCACGATCACACACCACAATTGAACACGACATATACTTGATATACCGTTAGTGACTCAGGAAAACTATTTATTAATGATTCCCAATCTGCTTTTTGGGTGACAGGGCCTCAATAGCAGTTCCTAGAGGCCATGCGGCTTCAATGTAGTACTCGCCGTGCTTCACCTTGGATACAAATGTGATCTTCTTTGCTGGATGCAGACCTGCAGCAGAGCATAGAACCATATCATGCATCTGAACTTCAGATTGTTAAGAGCACTAGTAATATTTAACAGCAGGAGAAATTCTTTGCATACGCATTGATGCTACTCACCGAAGCCATCAACAAGCAGCGAATACTGGTAAGTAAGATCCAGGCATAAATATGGCACATTAGAGTCTTCAACCAGCGGGAATGCAGCTTTTACATTCTTCACACCCAATCGGCAAGCCTTCCTTGCAGCAATTCTGAATGCAGCAGGAGCAGCCTTTGCACTGGGAGCTTTGCTGTCTATGAATCCAACCTTCAAAAGAGAAGAAATTCAGTTCTTTTGACATGCATTGCTGTAAAAAATGTAGGTTGAGAGACATTGGTTGTTACTACATGTGAGGCAAGATAGTGGAAGCTTGAAGCAACGTAGAGGTTATTTTGGCCAGCTCCACCTCCTCCATTCCACACGCCATCGAAGGTGCAGTTCTTTGTCTTGCATGGCGCGTTCAGGTTCAGTGCCTTGATTATCTCTTCTCTGCACTTTCCATATACTGCTCCGTTAGGTGAAGCAGTTGCATCATATTGCTTCCCATTGTAGGTGTTTGTACCTTCACAATTTTTGTAAAATGTATAGTTGTTTATATATATTTTTTTGAAACACAGAACAGATACAGAGGCTCACACACGTGCATACTCACCCATATGAATACACGCTCAGCTAGCACTGTACTTAAAAATAGTCAAGTACAGTATATTTCAATTTGTAAGTTCACAACACACATACCTTTGAACCCCCGCAGCATGCAGGAACTGAATGGTCCATTCTTTGCCTTCAGAATCTCTACCCGTGCTGCGAAAGCACCAAAGCGCAAGTAACTGCAAGGAGAAAGATTATTTGGCCGACGATTTTAGTGCAAGTAGTAATAAACGGCTACACTTCTTATAAAGCTAATAAACTATATTCAACCTGTGAACATAGACATTGTAATCTTTTCCTTTAAGATACTCTTTCGTAACATAGGGATCTTCTCCGTCAGGCACCACAGGAGCTCTCACAGCAGCACATGGCGATATAGCATAGGCCATTTGCACTGACCCCCCGCCCAAATCAATAACACCAGCCGTCTGGGAGTAGTCTCCTCCCAATTTATCCAACAGATAATTCAGAGCAACCTACATCTCATGGCATGCACAATAAAGTTGTTATAAAGGGTACTTGAGAATATGAGGCATAAAATTGAACAATAGTTAAACATGAGTATATAGTGATGGAATTTGTTGTTGTGGGACTTTTAATTCATACCCATAAGTAATGTCCTTCTTGAGACCCCTCAAGAACATTGATCCAGTTGGGGTTGTACTGAAATTTGCTTTTTGTGTGGACAAGATCCCTAACCTGTATTAAAGATCAATCAACAAGTGATTTATGAGGCCTGTCAAAGTCACGTATGGCGCATATGTGATATTGCATTCAAAGAGTAGCACAAAAACTACCGCTTCGAGAATATCCTCTGCTTGTTCTTCACCAATAAGTCTCAATCCAGCAGTGGCCTGCAAGTATGATTCGTAGTGGAAGTAAATTACACTAATTAAAAGATTTAGATGTTGCGTAGTGGAAGTAGTTTCAGACGCATTTATTTTAATATTTTGAGGCTCTTTTGCTTTCTTTCTTTTTTACTTTGACACTAAATATTATGCAACCAAGGATATATATGTAAGGGGTGTACACACAGAAGGTTTGTCCTCAATTACTTAAAATCCTGGGGCACAAATGAACAGCAGATTACAAAAACCATAGCCGACATCCAAGAGTGGGGTGTTTAAGTGATGGACATTTTGTTGGACCGTCTGATCTGATTAATATATATTTGTAATTTATGACATCGACATGGTCTTCAATATGTCACTTTGACAAGCAGTAGTTTGTATAACATTAAATACGCTATTCCAGACAAAGTTAGTTATTGTAAAAGCAACTTTGATGATAAATATAGAAACATCGTTTATATCGTGACATCAGTTGTCAAAAAAACTAAAGGTCTGGCCAACTTAAAAGCTAAAAGGACAATGCTTTGGAATGGAAGGGGTACCTGAAGTCCTGAACACATCTTTACATCAGTTGTAAAAAAAAAACTAAAAGTCTGTCCAACTTTACATGCTAAAAGGACATTGTTGGAATGGAATCGGTACCTGATTTTAAAGTAGGGTTGTAGACTGTGCACATTTTAATATAATGCAAAGAGTAGTAGAGGGTACACATTTTAAAATTGGTTGCAGTTATCTTGGAAGTAATTAAGATTCTTATGATAGTAAAATTTGTTTGCTTACTCCTAGCTTTAGAGGGGTTGCTTTCATAAGCCGTGGAGGGACAACCCTTTTGGCCTTCTCAAGAAGAGGTAGTATGGAGTTGGCAGCATCTTCAGGTCGTCCTGCATATGAGCTCAGCCCAGGCTTCACCTGAACCAACAATCAGAGTGCAACCGAAGTGTGCTTCGAAGTTCAAATACATGGGGTGAACAACAAAAAACACAAGCGTGAAGCGTTCTTATAACCGTACGTACCTTGGCGAAGAGCTCGATGTCATTGCCAATGCCGACGAGGTCCATCTGTCTGTCAAACCTGAAGACGTGCAGCCGGCTGCCCGTGCTGCCGGCGTCGAAGATGACGGCGTACCTCCCAGGCCCGGCCGGCGCGTTCTGAGCTGCTGCTGGCTTGTTCACGGCGGCACCGGCCTTCCGACCAAGCACAGCAGCAGGGCCGGCGTAGACCACGACGGGGTACGACGAGGACAGCTGCAGGAGGAGAAGCAGCACCGCCATGCTGGCTGCACGAGCCATTGCTGGCTAGCGCTGCTCTGCAGCTCGATGCAGCGGAAGCCGGTGATGATGTGCCTTCTCCTGTGTTCTCCTGACGGTAACCGACGACGTAGGAGAAAGGAGAGGACCGGAGACACTAGAGCTAGTGCTGCTGCTCAAGTCGGCATGCAAGGGCTGCCTTTTAAAGAGTGGAGGGGGAGAGACGGAGAGTCTTTCACACGAGAGCACCTCGATCTATCAGCTAATTATAGTATATACGTAAAGTCGTAAACACTTTGAATTCAGAAAGAAGTTGAGGTGCTAATGACCTAAATTCTAAAGTCGTAACTTTTACAGGAGTATATTTTAATGTGACGACAATGTTTAGCGTGAATGTGATGATTCGATTGGTACATATTCCTTGAACACAAGCTTAAGGAAAGTCCAACTTCTGATGACGCGTTTTTGTATGGAAAGGGTCAAGGTGTCGGTCTTCCAATTTATGACCGCTCGTGTCATGCAACTCAGCCGGAATAAGTGGACAATTCACTCAGCCGGCCTCCTTTTGTGAGCGCGATGAGCTGCATCTTGACAGCGGTATAACAGCGCAACAAGTTGGACAGCTAGGTGGGAACTGAGTATTATGCTCCTTGTGTTGCCTTGTGAGGTTTGAGTTTCCGACTAATCATGATTGTTCATATTTTCAGCTAATTATTCTTTAAGTGTTTCTTTAAAGATTTTGTCAATCTCGAATATACTAGTCCAACCTCTAGAAGGTGTTTACAGAAGCAGAGTGTCTATGTAATTCTTTTTAAGGGGTGAGTGTGTATGTGCGTGTGGTCATGACAAGCTATAGCACGTAGTACCTCGTTTTTCTTGCAGATTAAGCAAACTTTTGTCAACTGCTGGTTACACACCAACATGAACCTCTATAGGAGACGAGTGTTATTGACATAAGGCACCCCACTACAAGATTTGCGACATTTGCTGAGAGCTGCCAACAGGTGGGCCGACGTGGCCTTTGTTCATTTGAGTCCGATTTTTCTAGTCGGTAATAGTTGGTAGGGGATTGATCTTCACTCACAGGAAATGGTCGAATCATTGTCGGTCATTAGTATGGGGAAAATGCTAATGATTACCTTCGGGCATTCGAAAAAATCTGTCGGCAAATGTTCTGATTCTAGTGGTGCCCATAAACTGACCATCTAAAGCACATAAAAACGAGGTTAGAAAGGGATTACTGATTGATTCGTTCGCTTCATTTGGTGCACGACGTTCATTTCCTCGTCATCTTTGCTGGCCTTTTCCACCTGAAAGGAAGAAAGTAGCAGTGTCCGTCCTAGTTAATAAATCTCATATCGTCCATGAAAGGAGGACACGAGGAATGGGATATTATAAAGGCCAAATCTTTTTACTAATTCAGAGCCTTTTCCTATATCCTTTCCATGCATATATCCAATAATTTTTTAGACGATCCGGATATGCACACGATGGACGGTCCATAGCTTTTTTCAGTTTGACCGGCAAATAAAGGTCACGGCGAGTGTCGGAAAGCCACACCGTGTAGAGGTGTATAGTATAGTATTGGAACGAACCATACGTGTTGAACAGCAGCAGATGCAGTGCAGGCCTTTAATTTCTTTTGTTATGGGCCTTTCTTTTGTTTGATGGGATTCTCTCGTTCTTTTCTTCCCAGACTTTGATTTTTTTAACTAGTCCACCAACCCGTGCTCCCGCACGGTCTAATATTTTTAAAAGCTATTATATTTAATATTATTAAAAATTAAACTCCTACCTAATAATGAAAATTATTTACATACTACTCTTTCATTTTTGTCAATACTTCAACATAATGCTCATATAGATGTGTACTTATCCTTTTCCATTTGTGATTGATTTTTAATTAGTAATATTATTTTATACACTTTTTCATCTACATTCACAATTCTTATATTTTGTATCGCGCCTCCATACATTATATTTAACTAAAAATCAATATTTTTATTACTTCCTCACATATCTTTACCTATTTCCAAAGAGAGGATTACTTCTTTATTTTTTTGTCCGTCCTGACAGGTGGGTCCCACCTATTGCGACGAACTGTAACCACGGTTCTAACTGTCGACATCGGTTTTATAATTGGATTAGAGTCCTAACTGAACCCATCAATCTTTATCTCATATCTCTCTATCTCTATCTATATATATCTTTACCTATTTCTAAAGAAAGAAACGTTTCACCGGTTTGTCATATACATCTCACAATCGGATTAGACATGTTTTATCTTGTCGCCTAATCGGATTAGGAGTAGTCCATTGTTACCGCAATCAGATTAGGAAAAGCAAGTTAATTACTTTAACTTGCTTAGAAAAATGATATAACGGTCTTCATTCGTAGCAACGCACGGGTAAGGTTGCTAGTACATGTATAAATGGTCTATATGGTAACACTCATGATGTATATATACCTTAATTATTACTTTTATGTTAACAATGATAAATTACTATAATTTAGAATCATATATCAGTTTACTTTTGGACTTTTCGGTAGGATGAAAATGAAGATAATTAGATTAAGATTTAGGTATTTAGTTTAGGTTATCTTTAATAACGGCATACATCGGTAACTTAGATACAAATTTGAATCTCATTTTATGTTATCCTTTATAATGATATGCATATTATTGGGTTAATTAAATTATTTTTTATAATGGCATAGCTTGATAATTTTGATACATTTTTAGGATTTATTTTAGAATACTTTTATAATGATAGTGGTGGGTAACTTTTTAAAAAATATAATAGACCAATCATTATGGTTATTAGAGTTTACATGATTGACGTTTCTGATTTTTGTGAGAATTTTTAGGATTTTTTTCTAGCGTGTCTCGTGAGAACTAATGCGAAGTCTTCAATTAAAAAATTTAAGACTACATTTTTACCAAACTATTATAAGATATGTCTCATTTGTTTAAATATTCGAACACAGTACCTATATAGATATATACTTATTATTTTTAGCTGATTATGATAGATCTTTGTTAATAATTACTCTATAATGTTTTTATACGCAATTATAATCTTTAAATTTTCACTTTGCATCACATGTATGCCTTGAATTTATTTAATGAACCCTAAGTTTGAACTATAATTTTAACGTAGAATTATATATTGTCATCACTTCCTCTATATATTTATAAATGACAACACACATTATGCGTATATATCTTAATCACTATATAATATACCAATAGTGTATGAAATACACGATTTAGAATCTTATATTGGTGTATATTTTTAATTAAGCTGATTTGGATTCCAATATAGGATTACCTTATGTTATTTTTTAATAATAACATATGTGGGTAATATAGATGCAAAATTAGGGGGTGACTTTAAGTTATTTTTAGGTATTCGTAGTGGGTAATTTAGTTGCAAATTTATGAGATTATTTTAAATATTGTTTATAATGGCATAGTGAGTAATTTTGATGAAGATTAGGGGGTTAATTTAGTTTATTGTATATAATGGTAGTGGGTAATTTTGATATAGATTTAGGGGGTTACTTTAAATTATTTTCGTAATGGCATAAGTGGGTAATTTTTAGAAAATATAATAGATCTAATGGCTACGATGATTTGAGTGTTTCAATTGATGGCCAGATGTTTTGTTTTTTGTGAGAATTTCTAAGATTTTCTCTCTTTTTCTAGAGTGTCCACCTAGGATCCTAGGTGGCTTCATCAGGAGGCTTCAAAAGAAGCCTCCAATTAGTAATAGTAAGATTTGATCTTTCCCGCTTTTACATGCTCATGCTCTATTTTCTTGTGCAGATGTTTCATGCGCATGTTTTTAAAATCTCTTTTTCAAATGTTTATCTGTTTAATTTCTAGGTACTCCATATGCGCTAAGGGGCAAGAGGCAAGAATACTTACCTAACTCAGGATACTAGGAGGAGCTGCATCTGGTCCATATGCGCCCTCGAAATTTAGTGAGGTTTACGATTCAATTCAGAATTACGGAAATCACCATTTTTATTGTAGCAATATTTATAAGGTAGGAGAAATTTACATCAGTGATTGATGGTAGCATGTAATTATAAAAAGGCCGCGCCCCCTCTAGAAGGTTTGAATAAAATGCGGTTGTATCTATTTTTTTTAAAAGTAAACCGATACATTTAGAATATTTAAATCAAACATATAGTAGATATATGTGTCGATTTGTCATGGAAAGTACTTTATAGTTTTATAAAATCTTATGAAAATATGGCTACTTGTCATGCGTTTTGGAGACCCAGAATAAGCGCTACCACAAAATTTAAATTTCAGCACACCAAGAAATTGAATTTTAAAATTTGAGGGCTCTACAAAGTTGCCGTGCTCGCTGGACCATGGAAGAAGTGCACAAGTTAATTACTTCTTTGTAAATTCTGGTTGATTTGCAACCATGGTTCTCTATTCATATTTGACTGAGATGATAAAGGCCTTGAGTTCGCGGGGCATGAGTTAAAGCTAGCCAGGCTCGAAGCCTGGATCCCACACGGAGTTGACAACCTCGATCCCACACGGAGTTGAGCACTATTGTTGCATCAGTCACACTCCTAGTAGAGTTTAGGTCTAGTTGGTTAATGTTCGAATTCGAGAGGGGAAAAAACTGACTAATAGTGGTTACCATTGAGTGGTTGCCATTGGATGATGAGTGATTGACAACCCTTATATGGATTTATGTGTCTTTTGGCTTGTAATGTGCAGATGTAAGGTGTGACATGGCAGTCGACGACATTACGGTGAAGGTGCAAGAAGCTGGGATGCAATGCACTATGTGGTGGTGAAGGACGAGCAAGTGCCTTGGCACCAATGAACCATGCGGTGGTGAAGGACAAGTGGAGACTTGGCGCTGGGGGACCTAAGAAGTTCGGGCAGAGTCATAGACGGTCCACATGGTGTGCGGAAAGAGTAGAAGTACGTGATGTGATGGAGACGGTGGCGTCCATCGAGTCGAGTGGGACGGAGGCGAGGCGAGTCGAGTAGGAGGCCCAGTAGCAGTATCGAAAGACTTGGAGGCTTGGCCAAGGCCGGACATGGGTCAACATGGTGAGTCACGTCGTGAGACGGCGTGAAAGGAAGGTTTGACCAGTTTGAACTCAAAACTAGGATGAGTCACGCCTGGCGGGGTTTATAAGAGAATTTGGCGGTTTGGTCCTCCAAACCGGCTAGTAGCAGGTTTACTGGTTTGGGCCTTAAAATCAGGAGTGGCTGTTGGGTCAGTCATCCATGGGACTCTCTCTAGGGTGGTTCTCTCATTTGTTGGTGGGGGGAGTTTTTCTAGTGTTTGAGAGAGGGAGAGAGGAGAGAATGTTTATGTTGATTTTTTTTGTGATCCTAGGTTTGTTTGTGCCAAAAGTTGAATTCGTGCTCTATTGTTCCCTTCTCTTTGAATCCAAGATTCGTCTTTTTTGCTATTTTCGAAGCTATTTTGGGGGCATTTTCGTTCTACGGGTTGGGCTGCGAATCCGATGAAATTTGTTGGGGGATTTTGTCGTTAGGACCTTTGCGAGCAACTTTTATGTGGTCCCCTTCAAATTCCTCACGGATTCAGCGTGAATTTAAGTTTTTCCTAAAATTGTTCTTTGTGGAGGGGGTTTGGGTTTCCCCAAAATCCGCGATGAGCTTTTCGAGATATGTTTCAGAGATCTATTAGCCCTTAATATTATGATGATGTTTCTCAAGTTTTAACCCGTGGTGCGGAGGAATTATTTTTTAATTGAAGGCTGGAGGCCCACGTGGTTGCAAGCAAGGAGCAGAGCAGGCCCAGCTTGGCCTCGCGAGCACAATAGCCCAATGACAGAGCAACGGCGGGTCAGCACCTCTTGGGGCAGTGAGCGGCCCGAAGGCTTGGCAGCGAGGCCCAGCAGAGCTTGCGGCTCAGGCAGCGCTGTGCACAGCTAGCAACACACCAACCTAATCATTTCACGAGCCGGGCCAGGCGGGCTCGTATCGGACCAAAAAAGCCTGATTTTATTGGGTCTTAAAAATCCCGTCCATGCCCATCTAATGGGCGGCAACGGGCAGGATCGCGCCAGATCAAGTTGGGCTCGAGCTCTCCACACTATTTTAATTAAAATATTTCATTTAAAAAATTTGGATCGAGCTCGATCCAATTTATTTTTCAGGTTTCATTTGCTCTGTCTAAACTCATCTCATTGAGTGGGTGGGCCAGAACGGATGGCTTGAACTGGGCCGTCGGGCCAGACCGAACTAGAAATGCTCACAGCACACAGCCCAGCACAGGAGCGCGTGGCGTCGGCTGGCTGGTGGCTCGCCAAGTCGCCAGGCTCGCAGCCTGGCAGCTCGGCAGAGCACGTGCGAGGCCTGGTCCACGTACCAGGCAGGCCTAGCAGCTGCAGAACAGAAGCAGGCCGGCTGGCAGGTATCGATTAAGCTTTTTATTTATTGCAAATATTTATTAGTTCATATTTGCTGTACTGGTTAGTTATTGAATCAATTATCTTCTTGCTAATATCTGTTTAGCTCCTCCATTCTCTTTTGATCATCCCATTTTCAAAAACAAAAAATTCTTTTTTGATAGTCCTATTTGAGTTATAGCATCAGATTTGTCATAAATGGCTATTTCGGTCTCTCTGCAGAGTAACTCCTCTAGAAAATGATTGGTGCATGCATATGATAACATCAATACTGAGAGGTTTTTGTGGGAAAACAAGGATAATGACCTGATTAATTAGATGATAAGCAAAATTTCTTCTCCTTAGTCATTGTGTCAAAGTGAAATAGGACTATCATAAAAGAATGGAGGGAGTAACTCATCAGTTCAATTTAGCTAACCTAATGTTTAGCCTTTGGTTGTTTAATTTTTGCATGCTTAGCTAGTGGGTTAGCTTCTCTTTTGTGCAAGCTTTTAGGTATCTTGTTTTTACTTCCGCATCGCTCTTTGCTTCTCGAATCGTTTCTAGGGTGAGTTTATCACGAGTCGACTTGTGTCATCTTGACAATTAGAAGATAAGCGTGTTTGGGGTCATAATCGGGATATAGGGCTTGTTCTTGAGAGAATTTTCAAATGCGGATTTACCCCACTCTGTACGCCCATTTCGGTTCTTCAAAAACTAAACAACACAATAGATGAATCATATAAAGGGAAAAATGCATGTTAAAGGAAATTGTATTACATCTATGCATGTTTATTACCATTATTTTCCATAACAAACTTTTATGACCCGATTCATAATTCTGCAAAATATATTCATAATTATCCACATAACGGAAGCGCCGTATATTGCTCATTGTATAATTTTAAACTAGAGAAATATACAGTTGACAATACATATTTTAAACTAGAGAAACTAACAATGTGGTGGCGGGGCCGGCTACACTCTAGAGAGGTGGCATGAACCATATGTAAAAAATATTCTATGCAATAAAAGGAAAATAATGTTTTAGGATGTGTGAACTTCAAAATTTGCCATAAAATGTATGAAAGAGTGTAAGATGTATGTGTTTGTGAACTATGTATATTCTATAAAATATGTTGAATGTTTTTGAGAAGGTTATAAACCTATAAAACGACTCCATGCCGATTTCCATAATTTTCAAATTAGTTTTAAATACTACTACGATTCTTATAAGTAGAGCTGTGAATAGAGTGTGAGTTATCCACTGAAAAACTATTAATCCTTCATATATTTTTCATGATGTGATCTAACCTAGGGCATATGTATTTTGATGCTATTTTTTATAGAATTTGTTCACAATTATTTGGATGTAAGAGAATGTGAAAAAAGCTAGATAGCGACTGTGTCATCGCTGATCTCGCTCACGAAAAGAGGCTGGTGTTTTAAGCACACAGAGGTGGAGAGGAGAGAGACTAGGACCAACAGATGTCGGATTTATGGACCCGGCAGTCCACACAGGGTAGTCCGCGTGGTTGATTTGTCGAGAGACAGATCGAGGATCAGAAGTCGATGGTAACACAAGACG
>CM014277.1:21813500-21838704 GCA_004135705.1 Alloteropsis semialata | reverse complement strand
GCCGCACGATCCCTCTCCACGGCCGACGGCGTTCTGCTCTGCCCCTCTCCAAGCCCCGTCGCCCTTGCTGCTCGGCTGCCCTAGGTGAGCGCTAAAACGAGTTGCCTTCGACGCCTCGATCTCGTTTTGCCGCTGCCCGCGCCTTCCCTTCACCCCTCTTCTCTTTTCCCATGGCTGCTGCGCAGGAACGCCCGGAGGCTACCCCGACGTCCAGTGAATCACGACACCGAGGCCGTGACTCCATCTTCCACGCCCGACCACGCCTACGTGACCTGCCCTGTCCTCCCCAAGATCCCTCTCCTCTGCTGCGTTCCTGCCCAAGGTAAACATCAAGAAGAGTTGCCCTCGTCGACCCCGTTCCGTTTTGCCACTCGGAGTTCGATCCCGTGCACCGCAGCCCCTAGGCCGGCATCTCCGACGAACAGCCACTGCTGCAACATGGAGCGCCGCCCCTCTGCTCGCAAAAAGGACCGAAGAACGGCGTCGCCCCTTGATGTTGCCAACCAGAAAATCACCTCCAACCATCCATCTTTGATCCAGTGGCTATAGTTAATACGTTTAAGTCATCGGTTCATCGCAGCTTAGACCTTCGTCTTGTTTTTAGCGTAGTTTAATCACCGTAAATCCGATTAGAGTGATTTTCGCGTTGTTGTGTTCGTAGAAATGCGTAGATTAGTTTTATATCCTTTTTGCTTCTGTTTTCATTGTATGGTGTACTGTTCTAATAGAAATACTTTTGTATGCATGTACTGGCTTGTGATGGATGTATGTGTGGTGATTGGAATGCGTGTATAGTTTGCGAGCAGTACGAGGCCGGCTTTGATCAAGAGTTTGAAGACCAAGATCAGCAGCAATATTTTGAGGAAGGCAAGTGTAACATGATTTATCCTTGATACCTATTCACCTATTAATCATGTTATTCATTCATGCATGTGTCTAATTTGTTAAACCATAGGATTGACTAGTCTTGTTTATCCTATTTACCTTGTTACCTTGGGTTTATGCATGTGGGTAGATAAGTTAGTTGTGCTTAGCTTGCTTGCAACCGCTAATGATCGATGAATAAATGTTAATCTTGACTAATGATATACTTGAACCTTATTAAAATATGCTTTTTAGCAACTTGGTTTAGGGAGCTTGAGCATGTGTTTGCATTGCTCTAAGCGTCTCTTCTTAAGGTTCCGTTCTTAAAGCGGCCACCCAGGAAAACCGTACAACCACAGGAATCACATGGCTCTGGTCTTGACTAAGTAAACTGTACGGCTCTAGCTTGTCTAGTGGTTACCGAAAGGCGCAAGTGGGGCTGCCAGGTTTAAGTGTGGACCTCGGTCAGTTCTCGTTGGGGTTTGTGTGTGATGGATTTGTGTGATGTTTTGGCTGGAGCCTGGAGGGGTCCATGCGCCTGTCAGGAAACCGTAGCGGCCACTAGCTTGCTAGGGTGTCTTTTGAAAGGTCTCGTAGTGAAACCCTGTACTCATTTCACGTGGTGTGAAGGGAGTGCGTGCCCAAGGCAAGGGGGATCACGACCGGTGGTGAAAGTGTACAACCTTTGCAGAGTGTAAAACTGTTATAACAGCCGTGCTCACGGTCAAGAGCGGCCTGGATCCTTTTCGAGCGGTTCCTTGTTTTCTAAAGTAATGGTTAATGATGATGTTGGTTACTTATAATATCTCACATGTTTTTCTAATGTGGGTTACAACCGGGTTGTCATATAATTATAGTAATACAGGTTAATTCTAAAATCAATCAACTAAAAATGCTAACCGCAGTTTAAACCTTGCATAGCCCTTTTGAGCCTCATTTAATCATGTTATGCTTGCTAAGTAAGATGGATTACTTACACTTGCTTCATATCAACAAAATCCCGGATGGGTACTCAGAGGAGCCGCCAGTGGATGCTTTTGTATTCCCCGAGGAGTTCCCGGACTTCTAGGCAGTGCATTCCCCCAGTCAGAGTCCCTGTGGAGATGTTCTGGAGTTAGACTACGTCAGGCTTCCGCTACTTTGATAAACTCGTTAATAAATGTAATGCCTGTGATGTAAGACTTGTTATGATTTATGTTATCGAGCACTGTTTTCCTTTCTTTGATATTCATTTCTGAGCTATATGTGTGTAAAGACTTCCTGGGTACACATATAGTAGCATTCGGATTTCCTTCGTAAATCCGGGTGTGACAGCGGGGCAGGACGAAGGGGTCCTTAGGGTAGTGCCTGTTGAGATCCGTGTAATCAACACACATTCTCCATTCATTATTCTTTTTTCTTACAAGGACTGGGTTAGCAAGCCAGTCGGGATAAAAGACTTCTCTAATGAACCTGGCAGCTAACAGCCTTGTAATCTCTACCCTAATGGCCTCCTTGCGGTCCTGCGCGAAGCGTCGGAGCTTTTGGCGAACTGGCTTGGCGTTCGCGTCAACCTTCAAGGAGTGCTCGACCACCTCCCTCGGAACACCCGGCATATCTGATGGAGTCCATGCAAATATATCGGCGTTGTCCCGGAGGAAGGCGACGAGCGCGCTTTCCTATTTGGGGTCGAGCCCTGAACCAATCAGGGCGGTCTTGGAGGAGTCGGAGAGTCCAAGCGAGATAGGGCGCACTTCTTCAGCCGGCTGCATGGTGGTCGGCGCGGCCCTTCGCTTAGAGGACTCGGGGATGGAGCCCGGGTCTCCTTGGAAGGTCCTCGCCTCGTGGACCACTTCCATCTGGAGCACACTGCGTTCAATGCCGGTGCAGAAGTGGAGCCCTTCTTTGTCGCAGCCCTTGGCGGTGTGGACGTCGCTGCGGATGGAGAGGACGCCGTTTGGTGCCGGCATCTTCATCAGCAGGTACGTGTAGTTGGGGATCGCCATGAATTTGGCGAGTGCTGGCCTCCCGAGTATGGCGTGGTAGGCGGTGGTGAAGTCGGCGACCTGGAAGTTGAGGTACTCGGTCCTGAAGTTGTCCTGATCGCCGAAGGTGACGGGCAGAGCTATCTGCCCGAGTGGTTTGGAGCCCTTGCCCGGGATCAGCCCGTAGAACGGGTGGAGGGAAGGAGTCAGAGCGTCGAGGCCGACGCCCATGTCCCTCAGCATTTGGGCGAAAATGATGTTGAGCCCGCTCCCGCCGTCGACGAGTACTTTGGTGAGGCGGGCGTTGTGCACGATCGGGCTGAGCACCAGTGGGTACTCGCCCACGTCGGAGACTTGGAACCACTGGTCCTCCCTGGAGAAGGTGATCGGCTGCTCGGACCAGCGGAGTGGTTGGATCGGTGACGCGTAGCAGGAGAATATCTCCCGGTCACGCACTTTCTCCCGGCGCTTGTCATCCACGGGCGGCGGTCCTCCGAGGATGAAGTTCACCTGCCTCTCGACGTTCGGGAAAGCGGGGTTCGCGGGGGCCCCTTTTCCCTTGTCGCCTTTGTCATCGTCGCGTGGCGGCAGCTTCCCCTCCTTCTTCTTGTAGGCATCGACGAGTCCCATGCAGTCGATCATGCGATGCTTGGATTGCTTGTGAATGGGGCAGGGCCCTTGGAGCATCTTTTCGAAGTCGGCGCTGAAGTTGGACCGCGGGCGAGGGCCTCCGCGATCCATGGCGGCGATGGTGTAGTCTCCCGAGCGCTTTCGGTCACCCGTCCGGCTTGGCTCCGGTCTGGTTCGGCATTGGTCCTCCTTCTTCGGGCGGTCCTCTCGGCGAGGTGGCCGATCGTCGTCCCGAGTGCTTTTCTTGCTGTAGTGGAGGCGAGCGGCTTCCTTGGCGTTCGCCATCTTGTTCACCCGACCAAAGAACTCGCCGGAGGTCTTTGGCATGTCCTCGCAGAGGCGCTCGAAGACGACGGAGTCGGCGAGGCCATCGAGGAAGTAGTTGATGATCTCGAACTCGGAGCAGCCGGGAACCAGGTTGCCATTCTCCATGTAGCGGTCGGTGTAGTCGCGGAGGCTCTCCCCGCGATTTTGCTTCACCTTGCCCAGATCCCACGCTGTGCCTGGCCGCATGGAGCTGCCTTGAAAGTAGCTCTTGAACTGGCGGCAGAGAGTGTCCCAGTTGTCGATGGAGCCGGGCTCGAGGCTGTGGAGCCAGCTCAGCCCCACCTTGGTCATGGCAACGGGGAAATATGCGCACATGGAGTCGTGGTCACCGTAGCCACATCGTCGAGTCCGTCTTCCCGTCGTATCTATCTATGCCTGTAGGTTTGAAATTAGCAGGCATTCGAATAGATCTTACTCGGGCAGTGAACGCCGGGAAGCCGTCGTAGTCGTTGAGGTTCTCCATGTCCACGTGTCCTGAGTCGGCGGAGTAGTCTTCAGGGATGCGAGCCTGCGGCGGCCTGTCTTGTCCGAGTGGAGGGCCGTACTTGCGGTCGAACTCGCGGCGGCGTGCGGCCTCGTTGGCCTCGAGTTCTTGGCGTAGGCGGGCGTCGCGGTCCAGCCCCGGGGCGCCGTGTTCGCGATTGTACTCGGCGCGCCGTCGGAGCTCCTCCTCGTCCCTTCGCCGGTGGCGGTCGTCGAGGTTCCTGCGGAGGTCGCGGTTGCGGAGTTGTTCACGGAGGTCTGGCTGGTCGACCACGTCGTGATCGGCTTCTCGGCGGCTGGCCGACTTGGAGTGGCGAGATGAGGAGGCAGGAGCCTTTTGGGCATTAATCATGCCCGCGGCCGCAGTCAGCCTGGTCTTGATCCGGTTGAGCTCCGGGGTTTCCGGGATCCCTTCCAGTTCAAGATGTGCGGTGGCGAGGTTGGCTGACGGGGTGGCGTAGACGCCCACGCCGCCGACTTCATGGACGAAGTCTTCGTGGAGGTTACGCATGGTCCTAGGGTTTCGGCGTTCTCGCCGCGCGTCGCGGCGTCATTGCTTCTCACCATTGCGCCCGATCCTGGCGTCACGGTGCGCTTGATCCTCTCCTTGGACCGTTGGCTCATCGGCGGATATGTCGGAGACGAACGTCTCCCGCTTGGCAGGCACGATCCTCTTATTGGGAGGGAGGACACGTGTCACCCGCGGGAAAGTCGGAGTTAGTTCCGGTTCAGGCGGAGCCGGCGTATCCTGAGGATGAGGGTGTTGCGTTGTCGCAACGTCCGGAGCAGATCCGATCTGGATGGCCGTGATGGGATCGACCGCCCTGATCGCATCTGGGGAGTAGTCGGCGCTCAGCCGTTCGCCGAGTGCTTCTTGGTAGACGGCCCCGCTGTTCCTGAGTCCCAGCGGGAATCGTGTCGGCGAGGCGATGCCCTGGCGAGCAGATTCGGCGAGGTCGATGCATTCGCCGATGGAGGCGGTGGCGTGGTCCATGTCTGCCTCGAATTGGCGTTGGCGTGCGGCCCATCGGCGCCTTCGCTCCTCGGGCGTCTGCTGCACCCTGCGCGGCGGAGGCGGAGTGGATGAAGCAGTCGGCGGTGTGGGAGGAAGCGTGTTCCCCTCGGATGGTGGGAGAACGATGTTGGCCGTCGCGATCGCCGAGTTGTTGGCGATGGTTGGCGATGGAGTGGTGATGGTGACGATCCCGTCTGGCGTAGCGTCGAGTCGCGGCGCTGTTTCCTCCGGGGTGGCGTCACGGGTGAAGGAGAGCTCTCCCTCGGGTCCGGCGGTGAAGACCATGGGCCCGAAGAAGAACATGGCCCCCTCAGCGATGGAAATCTTCACGGATGCCGGCGTGATGACGGTGGAAGTGGATGCCATCGAGCTTGCAGATTGATCTCGTCGATCAGCCCCTACCTGGCGCGCCAACTGTCGGATTTATGGACCCGGCAGTCCACACAGGGTAGTCCGCGTGGTTGATTTGTCGAGGGACAGATCGAGGATCAGAAGTCGATGGTAACACAAGACGCAAGGATTGAACAGGTTTGGGCCGTCAGGATGACGTAATACCCTACGTCCTGTGTTGGGTGTTTGGATTGCTGTGTATGAAGTTCCTGAAGGATCTCCGTAGTTGGGTTCTGTCCTAGGTTGAATAAATGCGTAGGTTGTAATCGTGTTCTGGAGAGGGGTCTCAAGGCGCCTTATATAGTCCGGCTGCCTTGAGTTACAAGTCGGCTAGAGATCATAACCTACCCGAAATACAAGGTTGCGATCCTATAACGATTACAGATATCCTTCCCTATAATTCCGGCTAGTTTATCTTGATCTCCAAGCTTCTTGGGGGATACGCCGCCCGCTTCCTTGCCGCGCACGCCGTCGCGCCCATCCGGCTCGTCCGACTGGTGGGCCTCCCGAGTGGTGGGCCACCCAGTCTGACAACACGGCCCGATAGTACTCGGATTGGGCCGCCCCTTGCTGGTTGGGCCAATCCGCCTTCTGGGTACCCCTGGGTGTCTACCCCCGACAACAGAGGAGTAAGGAAAAAGATATGGACTAAAACAAATATGAAATATGTTGTTCATAATATGAGGTGACATCAAATAGCTAGCAACTAGGTATTATTATTGGAGATGCCCTCAAGCGCCATTCCCGCAAGTGTGGACAACTCATCGGTTGGTGCTGCAGCTTCGACAATTGGCACCTCGGGCAGATCTGGGGACAGATCCGCAAAGAAGGCAAGTAACTCCGTTTTGGCTTCTGATGCTACTACTTCTTCATTTGTACCCGGATTAGCCACCTCAGGAGGTAAGTTCTTGAGCTGGGGGTTGATCACATGCAGTATCTTCAATAATTACGACCATAGCCTCGACAGAAATACTCTTCAGTTTCCTGCAAACTATGACACAGTACATTAGTAATTACAACACAAGTTATTCTAAGAAATTAGTACTTCAGATCAGCATGATATTTACAAATGGGGAAAGGTATACTCTACCTAGGTATTTTCTTTGCCTCTCACATTTGATTTTTCCTTCTTCCTGCTATCACCAATCTAAGGTCTCTTTCTCCTCTTCTCACCTTCTTCTACATCTCCGCCTCTCTGGCGAGGTCTCTGGTGAGATTTAGGGTTGGTGGTTTGGGTTGAGGGTTTGAGGATGGGGCACCGGCGAGCTACTCCATTGCCGGCCTCAGAGGGAAAGGTCGGAGGAGGTAGGTGGGCCGCTCGGATGTGGTGGGCATGGGGTGGTGAGGTCGGCGGTGGTGGTGACGATGGCTATGGTGATGGTGGTGGGAAGTGGCGACGGGATTGGTAGGGAGGAGGTTGTCACGGGCATCATAGGATTTCGTCAGAGCTCCGCGCCAGTCGCGGTTTGTGTGGACTCCAGGGAGACCCTACCGCGTCCACGCCTAGGGAGATGGGTTGCCTGGTGATGGTGGGGGCCGTGGGTGTCTGAAAGGACCATGATGTCGCCTAGAGGGCGGGTGAATAGGCACACCTACAATTTTTCACTCTACAGCGGATTAGTATCACTGTTTGCCAAACCTGAAACTTCCACTTTAGCAAATCCGGAACTTCTGGATTTGGGCACAACAGTGGGTGAACCTGGAACTTTCGGGTTCTATGAACCAGAACTTCCGGTTTCACAGAGCAGAGTGGATCAAAATATATTCAATGTGAATTAAAGAGTTGAAACTGAACCCCAGTTGAAGGGTAGGCTTAGTGGAGGTACCTGAGCAGCTTCACACAGTCCCTGCAGAGATAAGAACAACAAACTCTCCAAGACAACATATGTCCAAAGGAGAGGTCCTCAAATCCACAAGACAAAATGAATCATAGTAGACACAAGGATTTTTACCGAAATTCAGATTCACTGCATGTGCTACACAAACTCAGTGAATCCTAGTCTCCGTTGAGGAGCTCCGCGAAGCCTCCTTGCCAAGGCGCTACACAAGCACACCTTAGCCTTCCACTAACTTGGTTCGCTTCCCTTGCAGAGGTGGAAACCGACCTGTACAAACTTCCCGTGACGCACCACACACTTGGGTGCTCACTGGGCAACGCCTAGCCGTCTAGGAGCCAAGCTCCAAGAGTAACAAATGCGAATCATACGACGGTTAAACCTGTAAACCTATGTTAATAAAATCCTAAACTTGGCTTTGGAGACATCTTATGGTCATTAAGGAATGCATTAGTCCCTAATAAGGTTAATCAAAAGGAAGAAAAGGATTAGAGGAAGAAGTGCTTGTGCTGAATTTTTGATCAAGTTTAAGGTATTGTAGTTTCCAATCTAAGCCAAATCAGCAAAAGAATGTATAAGAGAAATTGGAGCTTTAAGTACTAGCAACAAAAGTTACATTTGGAGTTTTGACAGTTCACATGTGATATATGGAGAAAAATGGCCTAATGATGGCAGGTTTGAAAAGGGGTTAACTGAATTTTTGGGGAATGGATGATTGAAGGGATCAAAGTTCAGAGCAGAATACCTGATGCTCCAAACAGATTTAGCTCAAGGTCATATTGAAGAAGATGGAGCTTTATATACAGGCTACAACTTTGATATTTGAATCTCTAAGAGTTTTCATGTGGAATTTGGAGAAGTTCAGATCTGAACCCGCTGTTGTCAAAGAGATTCAGAAGAAAATTCAGAGTTTTGGTCTGAGTTACAGGCCTCATATCTTTTGATTCTTTGAGGATTATGTTCCGATGTTTATAAGTGAAATGTAGTTCTGTGATTCAGCTACCACTTTTGTATTTGGAGTTTGAAGAGTTTACATTCGCAATATGGAGAAAAATTGACCTAAATCTGCTGGTTCGTGTGGGATTCAGAGAAATGCAGAGTTTGAGAGATAGGACCTTCAGTGGCCGATAACCCAAAGTCTGAAATATAGACCAAGGTTATATTAAGGAAAATGAAGCTCATTGTTTGGGCTACAACTTTCATTATTTGAGCTCAAAGAGTTTACATGTCGAATTCAGAGAAAATGTCGAGTTGAGTTGCTGGTCTGGGAGAGTTTCAGAGGGAGTTTCAGTTTTAAACCTATCAAATGGTGGATGTTCAGGGCTTTTGATCTTTTGATCCGTTGAGTTTTGGATCAAAGTTTTATAAGGAATTTTGTAGCTTGAAGTCCCATCTGCAGTGTTTGTTTTTACTCAGTTCGGAGTATGAGTTGGGAAATAGGAGAAAAGAAGAGGGAAGAGGCAGGATCAGAAGGGAAGAGAATGAGAGACAGACAGACAGGTGGGGCGAGCCGGCCGGCACAGCAGCGGTGCCACGCACCTGCTTGTCGCTGTGCCGAGCTCGGTGCCACGCACCCGTGGGGGCGGAGGCCAGCGCTAGAGCGGCAAGCAGCTGCTGGCCTCGATGCCGCCCGCGGGGGATCGGGTTAAGGCCGGTCTAGGCCATCCCTTTTTCCTCCATCTCGTCTTTCTTTCGTCGTCGTCGCCTGACGCCACCGCCACCAAATTCACCGTCGTTGCAGCGCCTTCACCCGATTCCTCTTGCTCGACAGTGCCCTAGCCCGACCCCTGTCCCTTCAGCCTGTCCGTGCCCGGCATCGTCGCCCGCAACCGCCGCGTCGCCCATCCTCTATTCTGCAACCGCCGCCGCTAACCGAGCCTACGGTGAGCTTCTACCTCTGGCCTTTTTGGTTGTCATCCAGTAGCATGGCTGTGTTCCTGAGGTCCCCGTGATGCTCACCATGGGGCGTGTTGCCCTGCTCCGTGCTCGGTTTGGGCTGGGACGCAGCCGCGGGCGCCGCCTAGCCGGCCGCCGCCAGGGGGTGCAGCATGCCGTCCTCTAGAGCCCAAACTAGCGTGTGCCGGTGTGTCCTAGGTGGCGTAGAAGCTGGATGTGTCGCTTGTTGCCCTATGGAGTTGCTTCTGGAGTGGTTTTCCGTGCGCCGCCGCCATGGCCGTGAGCTGCAGCCACCGTTGCTGTGTTCCTTGTCGCCCGGTTGCTTTCCGGTCAGGGGTTTGACTGGGGGCGAGTGTGCAAGGATCAGGAACACATGGGCATGGGGTTTGTAGGGGGTCCTGAGGCCGTGCCGCCGGAGTTGCCGACGCCGGTCGGAGGCGCCGTGCGGGACTGAGCCGAACGCGAGCGTTTTTGCATGGGGAAGAAAGAAAGGAAGAAGAGAGAGAGAAGGGGGCCGGGCCCGCAGGCCAGTGAATCAAGGAATGGGGGGCTGCGGGTTGAGTTAAGGAGAAATCCAAGGGGTTTTGGGTAAAAGAGTTTAGGGTTTTCTGTTTTAGGTTTTAAGGTTTTTAGAAAATGCATTTCAATAGGATTAACTCTTAGAATTGCATATCTTTTTGTAGGAAGCTCTAAAATTAATGAAATAAATTTTGTTGCAGTAGTTGCATTTTTCTTTATGCATCTAGGTTATTAGATGGTATATTAGATGTTTTTATATTTTTGCCCTTGATTAGTAAAATAGAATTAGGAGGTTTATTTTATTAGATAATTCCTTTATTTATAATCCTTGATTAAGTTAATTAATTTCTTTTTGCTGATTAGGTGTTTTACAAAGGATAGGTTGGTTAAGGGTCTCTAATTTAAGTTTCCATATTTTTGCATCATATCGTGTAGACCAGGATTCGCTGCAGCTAGAGCTGGTGGAGGTCCTGACGAAGTCCAGGAGGGAGACGAGGTGGTGTTCGAGTCGGAGGCCGAGGCAGTACCGCAAGCTCCAGAAGTCCCCGTAGCTGTAGAGCCCGAGATCAGTGAGCCAGGCAAGCCCCGGAGCATACTTGTCCCAGTGTTAACTTGAGTAATATTATTATGATTGAGCCTATGATTGTGCATTAGATTAGGAGTTGAGTGAAACCCATTTTAGTGCATGATCCATCCTTGATTAAGGACATCTTTGCCACCTTTTCAAAAAGATAGAGTAAAGTTGCTTAGACCTGCTCACAACAGTAGAAGTCAGGTGTTATCCCGATCACTTGCACACTAGGAAGTGCTTGCTTTAGAAAGCTAAAACTGGTTTAATAGGTCTTTGAAAGTGTTGGGCAGGACATGTGGTTAATGATAATGGAATATGTTGGACGCTTTGGTTGGTTTGAGCTGGTCATGCCCACTTAGTTAGTGTAAGTTTTGTTGTGATCTGTTTGTGGTCAAGCTTTGAACGTACTAGGCATATACCGGTATAGGGAACCGGGAAGCTGATGTACTTCTGTGGTACTAACGGTTGAACTGTGACTCACCGTGTCTGGCGAGGAATGTGGGCGGGGTCGTAGTCAGTAACCCACATGCCTTTGCCCGAGCACTATGTAGGGATTGGGGATGCGACCCCGGGCCATGTGGGCACAATTCAGGCAATGGTGGCCGCAGCGGGAAAAGTAGCTTCATGTGGCCTTCCGGGGGCGCGCACGCGGCGTGTGTCCCAGGTTTTTCCCCTGCAGGGTTTGAAATCGATTCGAATCGCCGAGTGTTACGGTTTTGATACATGCTTGATCCTGACAGATGCTTGAAGTGTTTTTATTTAGTAATAAGCTCTCATACTTGCTTTATTTTGCTAATCTTATTGTTTGGCAATATTTGGTTGGCTACCTAGCTGCATAGGGTAATAACATGGTGGTCTAAAACATGGCTATTAGGGTAATAACCTAGTAAGCCTAGCCTTGCAAGAGTCTGTTTGCTTCTTTCTTTAAACTTAAAAGTCTTGCATACTCCTTGGTAATCCCTTTAGATTAGTTTGTCGGGTAAGTCTGGCTGAGTACTTTTGTACTCAGGGTTGTTTGACCCTTGTTGCAGTTGAGCCCGAGGAGTAGCTCTTGTCGCTGGCATCGTGGTGGTCTGAAGCCACAGACATGTCTGTGCACGGCATGATCTGTTTGTTAGTTTGTTTAATTACCTTGTAAACCTGTTGCTAAACTTAGAACCTGTGTTATGTTGTTAAAATTTGAGCTACCCTGGTTTGTATAACTCTTATCTATCTGTGTTGTATATATCTATATGTGCAATGTCTGTGATGCTTCCTCTGGTGTTGGGATCCTGAGTATTTGTGATGAGACAGCTGATAGTGAATGATTCGGGTTGTCTCGGAGACACTCGATGGAACTCCGGACTTATGCTGACCCATGTGTGTGACGTGTTAGTGTTTTACACTACAGATCACACATGAGTCAGTTTAAGTAGGACTGTTCCATCACAGCTGGTATCAGAGCTTATATCCTCAGGACATCACAGGTGTTGCGTTGAACCCAGTTAGAGTGCCCTAGTAGTTAGTTATGAGGATATTATGAGGTGGCCCTAGTAAACTAACTTCTAGAGTTGTGTATTTACTTTCTGCTAAAACTTACGATTATGTAACGACGCACCTCTGATCAGGTATGATGGTAAGTTAAATTCAGCAAAATATGATATTATGACTCAGACTTGCACAAGCTTGCTTGTGTGAGGGGCCTCGTTCACTGATTGTTCGGGAGGCGACCTATCCATTGGCTAGCCCGTTGGGCTTGTCTTTGAGGCTTGTCGACATCTGCTGGCTGATGTGGAGTGCGGAGTTCCCGCCGTGTGATCTTATTAATCGCGGTCGTTTAACCCTGAGGAGTGGCTTACTAAGAGGCATCCCATATGGCAATGATATGGGACATGCAAATGCCGACCATACGGTGGTGAGTATGGGACAAGTGAATACGTGTAAACATATGAAGCACTGTCCATGTAGTGTTGAACACATGGATGCCATTTCTATAGTAAATGGTACTGAATGGTCTTCTGCAAGTACCCTAACTTCATTCGTTATGCTTAGAATCGGTAGATTATTAGAGGTTGAGAGGCGTATGAAAAAGCCACCATGTTTATGCAAGAGGTTGTGTGTTTCCTTCAGATCGTAGGAATCGAGCATGTGCATTGCATACCTTTAAAACCCCCTTGTTTTACCCTAGCCTAAGGTTATATGCACTAGTTGTTCAGATGACTACCAGTTGGGTAGATGATGAAAGATGGACCCATGGGTACTTGGATGACATACAAAGTTTTCTGAAGATGCTGTGGAGCACACATAAGCAACTAGGCCATCCGGAGTATGGTGGAAAGAGTTTGTGTCTGAGTATAGCTATGTTTCATGATGGTCAATGTCCCAGTTTGTACAAATCCTGAAATGGGAGTTATTCTCTGCATCCATAGGAAGGAACTTAATCTTCTGACTCAATGGAAACCAATGTCACAAGGCTTTAATGGTCGTTTATGAAAAGTATCAGTTTGACGTAAGTTCTAACAAAGCGAAGTAATTCCCCTTTTGCATATCAAGACGATGAAGTCTGGAGGCATCACCAGAAGACCGAGAAGAATACAATCCTGTGTCCTCACAGTATCTTCCCAGAACATGAGTTTAATGTACAACCTACATCAAGAGTATGAATCTAAATATCTGAAGAAGAAGCAAGAGTTTGCAAATACTCAAGATAGGGAGCAGGTTCTAACAATGGATTTAACGGTGAGTTAAGATTCTTCAGCTATACTGGAGAATGCCTACGTAATAAATGTTACCACCAAGACAAATACCATCGAGCAACTCGGAGAAGCTATTGAAAGGGGTGAACCATAGTAAGCAGATTGCCATGGAGATCCGAAGGGAATTAGGTGCCATGATTACCATACTTGAAGTCAAGAGATTAGATTAGTTGCATATGATTATGACCCTTCAGCAACAATTGAAGTATATCAGAATAGAGTAGGTTTCCATGGGAGTTGAAGCTCAGGAAGAAATTTAAAGCAAGTTTATGGTAAGGAAATGAATGAAAAGGATGTAAAGAGTTAGTTTTGGAACATAAAGTTAGGGATCTAGTGGAAAGCATTACAAAGAAAGAGTTATTAGATGATAGCTACAGTGGATCGGTGTTAGTCAACATGATTTTTCCATCAATGGTTATTTACCGTCTGAAGCTTCCTGTAGATTAGAGTCAATTATCAGGACCCAAATCAGTTTATCTGGACCAGACAATTCAAGAGAAAGATCAGCACAATGGTAATAGAACTGAAATTATTTTGGATTCGACTTCATGGCATAACCTAGTAAGGATTGTGTAAAACAAATTCAGTTGAATGCGCAACTTCAAGACATACCTTTGAGTTTTGTATTATGCCGGTTCGCCTAGGCGTAGTGCAAAACAAAACATGTGGCTTGGAGATGGTGCTTTTAATTGAAATTTTGTAAGGAACAGATGAGACTAGTCCAAACGGATGGTGCATTATCCGGAGTGCGCAACCGAGAGGAGCAAAGTCAAATCTGCAAATTACTGTACTCTATCCGATACCTGTTGTTGCCAGACGTTCGATAAGTTCACCAGTTTGACTTTAATGTCTCAAGAAAGTAGTGCTTTATTCTAAAATAGATTGGTTATACCTAAGGACCCGATGAGAGAAAGAAAGTTATTGATGAAGCAGAACAAGGTGCATATCAAAATGGATACCCACACTGTTGTTCTAGAAGAATTCTGGTGGTGATCATTCATATGTTAGTTACTTGTCCAGTCAAGTTGCAGTGGACCATGCTCAAACTAGAAGAATATAGTCTTTAGTATATAATTATTTCATGAGTAGGGTTTTGATGTGTTCCTATAAGAGCTATGGAATGTCTTCAGATGGAACGAATGGGTTCGCTTTGAGTTGAAAACTTAGTATACCACTGATCTTTGGAAGTTCGTCTAAGGAAATGGAAGACTTAAAGGAATAACTGCAGGAACTTGTGAGCTAAGATTTTATTAGACCAAGTTTATCTCCTTGCAAATATCCTGCCTTATTTGCAAGGAAGAAAATAATAGGAACCAAGGTGTTCTCCAACATAGGATTGAGATCAAGTTATCACTAGAACAGGATTAAGGTGGAAGGTATATCAATACAAGACTTAATCCACCATGGGCTATATGAATGGCTGGTTTTGACTTTTGGATTAAGTTAGTTTGGTATACACCAAGGATGAAAGAGAAACTGCTCAACACGTACGTTTTGTTTTGGAGAGGCTATGAGAATATCAAGTATATGCTATGTTGAGCAAGTATGATTTTGGATAAAGGAAATCTCATTTCTTGGACATATTCTTTTAGTTGGAAAAGTAGTTAATGATTTAGCAATAGATCAAGATGTTTTGAAGTTGATATTATGTTGGGAGTTCAGAGTTTTCTAGGGTTTGCTGGATCTTACCACCAGTTTATCCCAAATTTCTTCAAATTAGTTTAACCTGTTTCTGAGATAGTCAAGAAGAAAACCCAAGTGTAACTGTAATGCAGAAGGTGAAGAAGCTGTTCAGAACATGAAGACCTTGCAAATAATTACATAAGTTCTAGCTCAGCCAGATTTAGAAGAACCTTTTGATGTATACTGTGATGCATCAAGAAATGGGTTAGGATGTGTGCTGAGGCAAGAAGAGAGAGTTATTGCATATATCTCAAGACAACCCAAAAAAAACATGAAGAGAATTATGCAACTCATGATTTGGAGTTAGCAGTTGTAGTCCATGCTTTGAAAATATGGCGCCATTATCTTCTTGGTAGTGTGTGTCATATTTATACTGATCATAAGAGCTTGAAGTACATTTTCACTCAGGCAGATTTGAATATGAGGCAGAGAAGATGGTTAGAGTTGATAAAGGATTACATTTTGGAGATCCATTATCATCCAGGCAAAGCTAATGTGGTAGCCGATGCTCTAAGTAGGAAGGCACAATGTACATGCATGACTGCTAAGCACCCAGATACTACTCTATGTCTGGAGATTGAAAAGCTAAATCTTAGCATAGTACTAGAGGGGTTTGTGCATAACCTCAGTATTACGTCCACTCTAATAGATCAGATCAAGGAGGCTCAAAAGGGAAACACTGGTATGGAACACATTAGAAGGAAATTACAACTTGGTCAAGCTCAGTGCTTTACACAAGACTCAGAGGGAATCTTGTGGTTTAATGAAAGATTAGTGGTACCTAAAGTACCATAGCTAAGGAAGCAGATTCTAGATGAAGCTCATACTTCATGTTTGACATTACATCCTCGAAGCAATAAGATGTATCAAGATTTAAAGCAATAAGATGTTTGACATTACATCCTCCATGTTGTTCTCTGGATACACAATCTCCTTGCTAGGACGTGTATTTGGAGAACAGTGGGGAGGTGCTGTCGAAAATCTGTCTCGGATAGGAGTAGAGCATGGAAACTAACCCCATCTACACATCCTCAGGTGGGATTAGGACCTATCTTCACCTATTAGAGCATGATAGACATCGTGTAGAGGCAATTGATTTTTATATCACCTACTCATATGTTAAAGGATGGATGACCATGAGTGGATGTACACGGGCTGGCTGGGTAAGCGTGACTGGACTGATGAATTCATTCACAAGGTCGAAGATTTCTTGAAAAAGGCATTTGACAAAGGATAGAGTAAAGCGTCGTGTCCCTGTAGCAGGTATGCAAACAAGATACTTCAATCACAGTTCTAGATGGGTAAACATATTTGCACCTATGGGTTTGCGCCAAACTATACCCGGTGGATCTGCCATGGTGAAGTCCATTGTGCGAGAGACGAGGTCGTGAGACAACACATCCAGGATTATGATGCTGATGCCGGGTGCGGAGACATGTTAGATGACTTTCATGAAGCACATTTCACTGGAGGACCTAGTCATGTTAGGGAGGATCCGCTAGAGGCAACCGCAAAAGCCTATTACGACATGTTGTCTTCGGCACATAAACCATTTCACGAGCATATCGATGTTTCTCAACTAGATGCCGTCGGACGCATAATGGCCCTAAAGTCTCAGCTTGGCATAAGTCGAGATGACTTTGATAATATGATGGCAGTTTTTGGCAGCCTGCTTCTGGGCGGTCACAATTTGCCAGGCAACTTGTATGAGGCACAGAAACTCCTTTGTGCAGTTAAGATGCCATACGAGCAGATACATGCTTGTCCGAAGGGATGCATATTGTTTAGGAAAGATCATGCAGATGCAAAGTACTGTCCTAAATGTAAATCCTCTAGGTACCTGGAGGTAGACTCTGGTGATGGTCATAAGAGGCATCTTGCAATCCCCATGAAAATTCTACAGTACCTTCCATTCATACCGAGGATCCAACGTCTTTACATGACCGAGGAATCCGCGAAACAGATGACATGGCACAAAGAAGACAAACAATACCTTCCTGAGAATATGGTACATCCAGCTGATGCTGAAGCATGGAGACATTTTGACGGAAGTCATCGTGAGAAAGATTTGGATGTTCGTAACGTACGTGTTGCGCTGGCAACAGATGGGTTCAATCCTTATGGAATGACGGTTGCCCCATACACTTGTTGGCTCGTGTTCGTTATCCCCCTCAATCTCCCGCCTGGCGTCATCTTTCAACGACATAACATATTCTTGTCGTTGATGATTTCTGGATACCCAGGGGATAATATGAGTGTGTACATGGATCCATTGATTGATGATTTGCTCCATGCTTGGGAGGAAGGGGTATGGACATAGGACTGAGCTACAAAGACAAACTTCAAAATGCGAGTGTGGTACATATACTCCCTGCATGACTTGCTGGCGTATGGGCTATTCTGCGGCTGGTGTGTCCACGGGAAGTTTCCATGCCCAATATGCAAGGCAGCTCTCAAGTTCATCTGGTTGACGAAGGGTGGCAAGTATTCTTCGTTCAACAAACACAGACAATTCCTCCCTATTGACCATCCATTCAGGCGAGATATCAAGAACTTTACAAAAGGTGTCGTGGTTGTAGACCCCCCTCCGCAGATGTTGACAGGTGCCACAGTTCGTGCGCAGTTAGAAGTGCTCAAGGTCAACAAAGAAGGTGGTGGTTTTGTGGGATATGGTGAGGAACATGCATGGACTCAGAAGTCGAGATTGTGGAGGCTCTCCTACATTGATGACCTTTTCTTCCACATAACATTGATATGATGCACAATGAAAAGAAAGTCTAGGGTACAGTCATGGACATTATTTCTGATAAGACAAAGGACAATGTTAAGGCCAGAGTGAATCAATTATGCAATAGACCAAAGCTGGACATCCCGCCTCCCAAAAACGGCAAGAAATGGAGAAAGCCTCAAGCCGAATTCGTCCTGAAGAAGCACGAAAGGAGGGAAGTACTAGAATGGTTCCAAACTTTAATGTTCTCCGATGGGTATGCAGCGAATCTGAGGAGGGGGGTGAACTTAGCTACTATGCGAATCAATGGGCTCAAGAGTCATGACTACCACATATGGCCTGAGCGGCTTCTTCCGGTGATGGTTCCAGGCTATCTCCCTGACCATGTGTGGCAAGTGCTAGCAGAGTTAAGCAATTTCTTCCACATCCTTTATGCTAAGGAGTTATCTTGGACTGTGGTTGTAGAAATAGAAAAAATGGCTCCTGTCTTGCTTTGTAAGTTGGAGAAGATCTTTCCACCTGGGTTTTTCAATCCGATGCAGCATATGATTTTGCACCTTCCGTATGAGGCACGAATGGGGAGGCCTGTGCAGGGCCGTTGGTGCTATTCAATTGAGAGACAACAAAAGGTTCTTCAAACCAAATGTAAAAACAAATGAAAAATTGAAGCTTCTATTGCAGAGGCATACTATACTGTGGAGGTGTCAAATTTCACAACAAAATACTATGCTGACACCCTTCCTAACGTGCATAATCCACCCCCTCGTTACAATGCCAACAAAAATGAATTGAACCTCAGCCTCTTCAGAGAGCAACTCGGAAGTGCAAGTGTTGCATCTCCTAAGACCTTGCAACATGAAGAGTTGCGTATTATCATGATGTATGTGTTGACCAACGTTTCCAAAGTGGAAATTTACATTCAGTAAGTTCTCAACAAACTACTTCTTGATTATTGCTAGCTTATGGTCACTATTCTACATCCAACCCCCTTTGATCTTCTTCTCATTTGTACAGAGAATTTATTCATTAATTCTGGCGAGGAAATAGGGCAGCGACCCCACAACAAATTGATACCCTTCTTAAAAAAGGTGCGGGACGTGGATCGCCCATTTTCATTTCTTGGTTCAAACAAAAGGTACAATCATTTTGGAGCTCGTACTTTTTGTGAAATTACAAGTTCCTCGTACATGCAAAAAATATAACAAACTATCATGCTTCTAGTTGCAGGGCCAAAACGATGTGTCTATGAGTCCCGAGTTGAGACAGGTTGCCAATGGTTGTGCCTATAGGGTCATGTCATACTCCGGCTATGACGTGAATGGATATCACTTTCACACAAAAAGCCACAAGCAGAGTCGGCCCAATCGAAGAACCACAAATACCGGAGTTTGTACAATAGCCCAAGATGGGGTCGAATATTATGGGATAATCAAAGAAATATATGAACTAACATTTCATGGTTGCAAATCTCTTAAGCCTGTCATACTCAAATGCCATTGGTTTGATCCTAACGAAGTGCGATGGACCCCTAATCTTGGACTAATGGAAATTCGACAGTCCTCTGCCTATCTAGGAGAAGATGTCTATATTGTGGCTCAACAAGCCACACAAGTTTATTACCTCTCATACCCGTGCAAAACCGACGAGCATTTTAAGGGTTGGGACGTTGTGTACAAGGTATCACCACACGGCAAACTACCTGTCCCAAACAATAAAGATTATAACATAGACCCAAACACATATGACTGAGACTTCTTTCAAGAAGATTGGCTACAAGGGCATTTTGAGATAGACTTAACCGGAGCAATCGGAATGGAAGTAGACGATGATGATGAAACGGTTGATGACGAGGGCGCTGGAGATGAGGTTCATAATGCGAAGGACTTAGAATTACTTGAGCGATAGCAATTAAGGCTTGATGACGACGACATTCCTCCTTTGGAGCACGGGCCTGATGATGATCTCAACAAGCATGATAGTGATGATGAGACTTATGATCCAGCTAATCCCGATCAAGATGATTATTTTAATACATGTATGATTCGTACTGATAGAATTTTTTTATAATATCATGTTAGTTTCTAATTATGTCTTGTTTATTTTGTTTCTCTTTCTAATTATGTACTGATTAGTTTACTATTTTTAATTGCAGGTGATTGAACAAAGATGGTGGGCGGCGGAATTCAACGACAATGCGTGTCTGTATTTAGAAGAATGATGCCAAGTTTCGATGGAGCATCTGGGTCCGTCCCTAAGGGTACCCGAGGCAAGGGTAAAGGTAAGGGTGGCCCCAAGGGTCGACGGGGGAGGGGGGGTTGAGCGGCTCGGCCTGTAGAGCCGTCTTTGCCTGAGACGCCGGAGGAGGAGCAGCAGTAGCAGGAGGAGGACAAATGCGTACCTTCCGCGGAGACGTCGGGTGCTGAGGTGGAGGAGGAGGAGGGGGAGGGGGAGGGGGAGGAGGACACGACAGGGGCTACGCCGGCTGTCTGGTTGCGAGGTCCCTCGAGACTTTTGGACAGGCCAATACCTCTTGCCGGACGCACGATGATTCAACCCTCTAGGTCAGCGTAAGTAACTTTAGATTTTATAAATACTTTTTCATTTCATAACTTGATAATTGTTGACGGTCCTTAAATGCCAATTTTGAAATATAGTGATAGGGTTTATATCTAATCAGTTCTACAAGTTTTGGTGGATATGTGAATGCAGGGACTAATTGGCAAAAGCAGAAGGAGAATGGGCCCAGGCCCAGGAAGGGCGACCTGGCTAGGTCGGGTGACCTGGCCTGAAGCCCAATGAGGACCTATTTTCTCCCATGCATAGAAGCACAACCAGGGAACATCTTAACTGCTGGTTGGGTGTCGGTTGCGATCAAAGGACAAGATGAAGCCATGTGTCTATCACTTGGATTGAGGGGCCCAGAACGAGAACTAAATGTACACAATCCAAGCCGACCCACACAGAACCAACCTTAGGACCCATGGGGAAGAGACTCAGAAGAAGATGGGCCCAAGGGGAGCCAAGACTAGGTCGGCCGACCTGGGCATGTCGGCCAAACCCCAAGGGTGATGGAATCGGTCCCCCTTCGACGACCAGCTCCATACCCAGGGAAGCATCTGGACCGTGCGCGATGCAAGACGGTGCATCTGAGGGTCAGCCAACCCCCTCGGATCGGCCGACCTGGTCCCGAGGCCAAATGGCCTCAACCGCCTCGAGGTGCCTCTCCACCGTCCTACCAAGCTATAAATAGATGCTCCCGGCCCCGGTTCAACACACACCAGAAGGAAGAACTCCAATTGCTACAAGTTCTAGTCTTAGTTAGTAGTGAAGTAGTCTTAGGAGTTGAGCTTCTACGGGCTTCCGAAGGAGTCTTGGTGTTGACGCTTTTCACGGTCAACACACTGAGTTGCGCTAGCACGCGCGGATCCACAACGGATCGAACACTGACAGCAGGCCGAGCGAAACCGGTGGCACCGGTTTAGGAATCCGGTGCTACCGGTTTCCTAGGGCTTGCTGCGTGAGCCTAAATTCGCCGGCCCGGGAGGGACCCCGTCAGGGCAGGCGCGCCTAGGGTTGCTCTGAGGTCGGCAAGGCCACTCATAACGCCGTCAACGCCGTAGAGACGAAGCACGGACAGAAATTAGGGTTGGAAAAGCTAGGGTTTGAAGATGACAAAAAAAGTAAAGATATATTGATTTGATCGATTGGATAAACCCTCAATCGGCCGCAACCCTTCACATTTATAGGGTGGGGAGGTATTGCCCCGCAAGGAAAGTCCTATTACAACTCGGAGCCACAAAAGAATCCAATTCTACTAGGACTCGGGGAAAACCGGTACTACCGGTTTCATAATCCGGTGCCACCAGATTTGATTGCCAGATGGGCAACAGTCGGACAAATCCGGTCCCATCGGTTCTGGAATCCGGTCCCACCGGTTTCGCTGACAGAACCGCCCTGTGCCATTTTTGATCGCCAACATATGCCCCCTGTTTTTTTTGGTAAAGCTTGTGTACCAGAAAACATTTAGCACAAGAAAATACTCCTGAGGGCGATGTTTAAACAAAATCTATCGGCTTTTTTATTCTAAGGGCGATATTAATGTTATCGGCCATATAAATCAAGCTTCCTGCCAAACAATCGGATAATACTTCTTCAAATACCTTCCATTGAGAGCTCTTGGCAGCCGCTGACCTTGCAAAGTCTCTACCATATAAGAATTACTGAAGATCACTTTAATCACATTATATGGACCTTCCCAACTTGGAGACCATTTACCAAACTTGTTGCTCTTCGATCCTATAGGTAGAATTGTCTTCCAAACCAGATCACCAACCTGTCGGGGGTAGACCCCCAGGGGTACCCAGAAGGCGGATTGGCCCAACCAGCAAGGGGCGGCCCAATCCGAGTGCATCTGGATCGGTTTGTCGGACTGGGAGGCCCACCAGTCGGAAGGCCCACCAGTCGGGCGAACCGGATGGGCGCGACGACGCGCGCGACAAGGAAAGCACACGGCGTATCCCGCAAGAAGCACGGAGATCAAGATAAACTAGCCGGAATTATAGGGAAAGATATCTGTAATCGTTATAGGATCAAATCCTTGTATTCCGGGTAGGTTACGATCTCTGGCCGACTTGTAACTCAAGGCAGCCGGACTATATAAGGCGCCTTGAGACCCCCCTCCAGAGCATCAACATCTACGCTACAACCCACAATCACACAACCCTAGGACAGAACCCAACTACGGAGATCCTTCAGGAACTTCATACACAGCAATACAATCGCCGCCAACACAGGACGTAGGGTGTTACGTCATCTCGACGGCCTGAACCTGTTCAATCCTTGCGTCTTGTGTTACCATCGACTTCTGATCCTCGATCTGTCCCTCGACAAATCAACCACGTAGGCTACCCTGTGTGGACTGCCGGGTCCAAACATCCGACAGTTGGCGCGCCAGGTAGGGGTTGATCGACGAGATCAATCTACAAGCTCGATGGCAGACTCATCTACGAGCAAAACTCCATCGGCGTCGGTGTGGCGTCCGCATCCGTGCTGGTTTCCTGTATGCGTCGAGCTCTCAGGTGCTGGTGGATGTCCTGCATGCAACGCCGGCTACTTGCGAACGGTGGATCCGGCCGGGTGCTGCGAAGGCATAGCTGGTCAGGATTAGCAGCGTCCTACTAGCTAGCTATCAGGCATGGCAGCCGAGGGTGAAGTACCGCCGACCTAATCGTCAGATCGGTCAGACGGTTAAAAATAGGAAGCATACTCATCTCCTCTCTATTTTCAATTTCTGTTTCCTTATTATTGTCAGCTGATATGTACCTCCATGAATTAGTCCGATCTACTAACTAATTTGTGCCCCATTGCATGCACGGCCGGCCTGGAGAGTCTCACGCTCCTTGGGCAGGATCGCGCCGGTACGTCGGGCTCTCGATCCAACAATGACAACCGGCGGAACGTCTTGAACAAGACCCGACTGGCCGACTCCAGAGCACGGGAGCGCTATACTCCGTCTGCCCATAGGCGTGTATTTCGTTGGCCTCGCCAGGCCGCCTGCCGACATGCAACGACAACTCCTCCTGCTGGGACCGAACTGCGCTCGTCTCTGGATTGGCCAGCCTCACCAACGACCTCGTTGACACGTTGATTCTCCGACTCAATTACGAATCAAGCTAAGTCATACTTTAATATTTTCATAATATTTTTCGGCCACCGTGTATCTCCACATACAAGTCTCCATGATCATCGCCGACTACCCTTGGTTTGTTCCCGACTGCTTATACAGCCCGAGCGCTACACAAGCAGTCGGGCAACACCCAACGGATGTATATTGCATTTTTCTCCATCGTTTATTTCTTTTTCCACTCTTGTACAAGTCGCTAAAGTACTTGGGAAGCACACGCCTTAATCCGTGAAACCTCGACTCTTCCGTACGCCTACGCTCCTACGCGTGCATGCGGCCCAGCTCCCTGCGCTATGGACTACGGCTATCGGGGATCAGGTGCATAAACGTAACAGGATAACTACCCGAGGAAATTAATAGACTTAAAGAGTTGGAAGTAGAAATTCTATTACATACAGCGCCGAATGTTTTTCTCCAGAATTAGTGTTTGCTACACCATATACTACCTATCCTTCATATCTTCATTGCAGGGCACAGGTTTGGATCCCGAGCTTGCCTGTTACGCTCGGGGGTTGGACCACTCCAGCATCGCCGCCAGCTGAGTACTCGAGTCAGTCAGTACTCGGGCTGGTACTACGCTCCACGACGGTCGCTAGCCGAAGTGCTTTGCAGCACTCGGGCTGGCGCTACACTCCACGACGGTCGTTAGCCGAGTGCTTTGCAGCACTCGGGCTGGCGCTACACTCCACAAGGATCGCTAGCTGAGTGCTTTTGAGTACTGGGCTGGCGCTACCGCATGACGAGGAAGACGAAGACTACTCGGCGTGCCTCGGACGGCTCGACTCGGCCCTCACGCTCGGGGGCTGGGCGCCGGGGCGACTACTCGGCGTGCTCAGCCCTCACGCTCGGGGGCTGGGCGCCGCGACGACTGCTCGGCGTGCTCGGCCCTCACGCTCGGGGGCTGGCGCCGGGACGACTACTCGGCGTGCTCAGCCCTCACGCTCGGGGGCTGGCGCCGGGACGACTACTCGGCGTGCTCAGCCCTCACGCTCGGGGGCTGGCGCCGGGACGACTACTCGGCGAGCTCAGCCCTCACGCTCGGGGGCTGGCGCCGGGACGACCACTCGGCGTGCTCGGCCCTCACGCTCGGGGGCTGGGCGCCGCGACGACTACTCGGCGAGCTCAGCCCTCACGCTCGGGGGCTGGCGCCGGGACGACCACTCGGCGTGCTCGGCCCTCACGCTCGGGGGCTGGCGCCGGGACGACCACTCGGCGTGCTCGGCCCTCACGCTCGGGGGCTGGCGCCGGGACGACTGCTCGGCGTGTCTCGCAGGACTCCGCTGGCCCTCACGCTCGGGGGCTGGGCGCCGAAATTAACGTCGGATGATCTAGCCCGATGCTCCTTGACTAACCCTTGGACCGATTCCTTCGGAATCGCTTCAAGGTTCGGGGGCTACGGCCAACGGACGCACCTCGCGGCGCATCCGTTGATCGTCTGACGACCTCAGAAGAAGGCTACTAACCCTTGGACCGATTCCTTCGGAATCGCTTCAAGGCTCGGGGGCTACGGCCAACGGACGCACCTCGCGGCGCATCCGTTGGAAAACGGCTCTTTTCTCTCCAGTATCACGCGGTTTCGTTTCCAACTGCAGCAGGCTCGACGCTCATCAGACAGCACGACCTCGCCGACTTGTCCCTCAACCACGTACTACTCGGGGGCTTGTCGGGGGTAGACCCCCAGGGGTACCCAGAAGGCGGATTGGCCCAACCAGCAAGGGGCGGCCCAATCCGAGTGCATCTGGATCGGTTTGTCGGACTGGGAGGCCCACCAGTCGGAAGGCCCACCAGTCGGGCGAACCGGATGGGCGCGACGACGCGCGCGGCAAGGAAAGCACACGGCGTATCCCGCAAGAAGCTCGGAGATCAGGATAAACTAGCCGG
>CM014277.1:21790828-21810023 GCA_004135705.1 Alloteropsis semialata | reverse complement strand
GAATAGCATGAGACATCTTAATGTTTTCATTCTTTAATAATTCGTCAAATATACGATCACATTTGGAAACATCAAAAGTAAATCGCACTTCTTCTTGCTAATTCTTCTGAATTGGCTTAAGAGATGAACATGTGTACAATTTATTCTTAGAAGGCCACACAAGTTCAGCAATATACACATCTTCATCATCGTCCGAACTACTAGAATAATAAGTAACAACATGCACATTAGAACAATGAGTCTTATATGTATCTTTGACATTTTTAATTCGGTTTTCAGTAGCTAAAGCTCTTATTTGCACTTGATTAACCAAAAAATGTTCAAAGCCTTCTAATTTCTCTCTAATAAAGGATCTTAAACCATTAAAAGCAACATCAGCAAGATCCCTTTCAGAAAGTGACAAATTAAAGTATCGGTTTCTAGTTTCTTTGAATCGTTTAAAATAATCTGTAACAGATTCATCTCTTTGTTGCTTAACCGAGGTCAAATCTGTCAACTTTAATTGAGTACTCCCGCTATAAAAGTGATCATAAAATTTTTGCTCTAATTGATTCCACGAATTAATTGAGCCAGGAGTTAATGATGAAAACCAAGAAAAAGCAGTTCCAGTTAAAGACAATGAAAACAAGCGAACTTTTAAAGCATCATTAGAACTAGCTTCTCCTAGTTGAGCAATATATTGGCTAATGTGTTCCCAAGTAGTCTTATTATCTTCACCATTAAATTTCACAAAATCAGGAACACGCCAATTATTGGGATAAGCGACAGCATCAAAACTAGCAGAATATGGTTTTTGATATAATCTAGAATTACCCATATCAATACCAAGCTTATCCTGCATCATACTAGCTAACTCGTCCTTCATCTTATAGAACTCAGCATATAAATTTGAACGAGCTAGATCAGATTGCCCTGTGGCTGTACTTTGAACTTGAACAACATGAGGCGTACGATTAGGACCTTGCCGCAAATACTGATCATAAACATTATTAGGAACCCCACTAGAATTAATGTTTTGGTTAGGCAAAGGGGGTGATGTGTATGCACGTGTTCCAATATATGCAGATCCATTAACTACTTTCGTATTTCGGTTAGAGACTACCGAAAGAGGAGCTATAGTCGGTGGTGCTGACTGCTTCGCAGCCTGGGCGACAAAACCGGTACCACCGGTTTCTGGAACCGGTGCCACCGGTTTCACCGTGGCTGGTGAAACATGTGCTGGCGGCTGCATCTGCACCGGATAAAAATTAGCCGGCATACCATATAAAGGATTTTCTGGTATTTTTCCTGATGTAGCCGACATATGCGCACGCGTATTCTCATGTTGCATAGGTGGTAAATTTTGTTAATAATAAGAAAGCTCTACCATCCTATCCTTTTCAATTTTATCTATCCTGTCCATAAGATTACTGACTACTTCATTGGTATGTAAAAGTGCAGCACCAAGCTTATCATCAGGATTAGAAGTAGAAGGTTCAAGTGGATGTGTAGTTACCAGAGGTATTTCTTCCACCTTCTGATCTTTCATCATAAACGCCGACATCATAAAGTCATGAGTCCTTATCACCTTGCCGTGGCGATCCTTCTTCTGCCCCATCAAGAATTGACTTTTGAAGAATTCTTGGGCAGCTTCAAATCTCTGACGCTCCTCATCACCGATCTCCTCAATGGAAGGCACAATGATGTTATTCTTGTCAAGTTCTGCAGTAGATCCATCTGGCTAAGGCTTGATAGATCGGTTATAGAAACCAAGATCTCCAAATTTCCCAGTGGAGTAGCCAAAAATGTGTTGACGCTTTTCACGGTCAACACACTGAGTTGCGCTAGCACGCGCGGATCCGCAACGGATCGAACACCGACAGCAGGCCGAGCGAAACCGGTGGCACCGGTTTAGGAATCCGGTGGTACCGGTTTCCTAGGGCTTGCTGCGTGAGCCTAAATTCGCCGGCCCGGGAGGGACACCGTCAGGGCAGGCGTGCCTAGGGTTGCTCTGAGGTCGGCAAGGCCACTTAGAACGCCGTCAACGCCGTAGAGACGAAGCACGAACAGAAATTAGGGTTGGAAAAGCTAGGGTTTGAAGATGACAAAAAAAGTAAAGATATATTGATTTGATCGATTGGATAAACCCTCAATCGGCCGCAACCCTTCACATTTATAGGGTGGGGAGGTCTTGCCCCGCAAGGAAAGTCCTATTACAACTCGGACCCACAAAAGAATCCAATTCTACTAGGACCCGGGGAAAACCGGTACTATCGGTTTCATAATACGGTGCCACCGGATTTGATTGCCAGATGGGCAACAGTCGGACAAATCTGGTCCCACCGGTTCTAGAATCCGGTCCCACCGGTTTCGCTGACAGAACTGCCCTGTGCCATTTTTTATCGCCAACACTTGGTAAGCCTAGAGCTTAGTTATCTTGTATCATTTGCTTATTTGTAAGACTTTGAGCTTTAATGGAATTACTATCTTTCTTATGTTTCTTGGCTTATTGTCTTGTTTGTTCATCATATAAGTTGTATATCTTGCACCTTAGTGTAATAGATGCATGTTATGGCAATGGCTCAATGAATCGTATGATTGTTCTTTACCTTTTCGTACAATTGGTAAATACATATTTCATATTACAAACATGGTGTTTGGGGTATGAAATACCATTGGGGATACCCTACCCCACGTATTCAGAGGTAGCCCTCGGGTGGTGATAGCCCCGCTGGGCCTTTATAATCCTCACCGCTCGGGTTTGGGCGTTTGCAGGCCTTTGTGATAAACATCGTGACAGTACCCTTAGGTGAGGGGATCCCACGACTCCTCGATTTGCCCTCTAACATGTGTCCCGTGAGCTTGTATAGTGTACACTTATAATGCATGTAACTCATATGTGAGAAGTATATAGAATCCCTGGTTCTCTCCTAGGATCTTCATATTAACTAGACTTATATATTGAGCAATGAAACCTTTTGTGTGTCACACTACCCTTCTATGAATGTTTGTCCCTTGTTAGACTTTGGTATATTAATAATGTTATGATTGAATACAATGGATAACTACTCTATTCAACCACCGCCTTCCCTGTGGATTCGATACCCTGAATACTTCCGGGTGAAAGCTACAATGGTATCCGTGTACTTGCGGATTTATTTGCGACCGTAAAAAATACCAACAATAATCACAATAGAAACTAATATTTCATCTTAATCACATTTGGCAGGAGTTGGAGGGTACTCGTTGGAGGTGCTCACAATCGCAAGGTCAACGGCATCCTGGGTCTTCTGTGCAGGGAGCACTTCCCAGGCCAGGTCCACATTCGTGGAAGGTACGAGCCGGCCTGGACGTGGGAGCACTACACCATCGCCCCCGATCATCTCGATCAGGAAAACAGGTGCTTCAACAACAAGGCGAAGCGGTTGAAGGCCGAGCTGTGGGTAAGTCTTCCTCGCAATACACTACTTAACATATCGCATTCATTGGACATTATTGTAATAATGATTGCATACATCGTGTTTATATGCAGGATTTCTACAGATGTGCGGATGGATACGAGGAACGGGTAGCGGTTGTGTCTCACAATCGATGCGTTAAGCTGGTGAAGGACATGCACTACGAGGCGCAAGTCCAGTGTGTCGTAAACTACAACTCTCTGTTCCTTGGCTAGAAGATCAAAAGAGAAGAAGCAAGAAATTTGATGTTGACCCGGGAGCAATACTTGAATGTAAATTCAGATTTATTTTCAGACTAAGTACATCGCTTGATTTGATCTTCTTACATGTCAATCACTTGATCACGTGTAGGTGCCTGCGTGGTGGTGCCGCAATGATTCCACGTGCTGGAAACGCATAGTAGACAAGTGGTTCACACCCGAGTGGGAGGAGAAGCACAACGCTGGTCGAGAACGGTGTTTACTAATGTCAGGTCCTGCACACCATCAAGGCAGCCTTAGCAACGACGGATTCAGGGCTCGATGGGTATGCGGATTCATTTCTTTATTTTAACGCTCAATTATGCATAATTTGTAATCAACTTGCTTTTTTTTTTTGCAGTCGGTGACATATGAAGGCGCTCAGTGCTTGCAGTTCATGGGATGGGCTATGGCCCACAAGGGTAAGGCATCTGAGGTCACCTACAACCCGGACGACCCGCCCTCAGTGTACAACACTCCCTCCATCCACACCCGCATCAACGAGTGCACAAAGGCGGGAAGGCAGGTCCATGGGTCAGAGTGGGATCCGAGCGCCCATGACTTTGATGGAGAGATCATCATGAGGGTGGGAGGGAGCAAGAAGCATGGCTAGTAATATATAGGCGACGACACTCTAGACACGGCCAGTACTGCCACTCTCGCCTAGATTCGAGCAAGGAGCACGAGCGGTTGCCCGCCCATACGCCCAAGGCTATCATAGGCACAGCTCCAAGTGCAAGAACTTCAGGTTATTTATGATTTATTCATCGTCCATTCAATTTCTACATATGTTTGCTTTGCATTGTAACATTGAGATGAAAAATTGTAGGCCCAGTTGGTGGCGCAAGAGGCGGCGATAGCCGAAGAGAGGAGGATACGGGAGTTGGAGACGGCGAGGCAGCAGGCCGAGCTTCAGCAGCAGATGACCCATATGTACAACTACATTCAATCTCTTTCCGTTCATATGGGTCACCCCATACCTGCACTACCGATGCCGATGTTCACACTGGCTCCGGCTCCTGCAACTCCTCATGTGAGCCACTTGACAACCTTGTAGATTCATTTCAAGTATTAGAGACTTAGAGAATGTAGAGACTTAGAGTCACTTTGAGACTACAATGAAATTTTGAATGTTTTAGATTATGACTTAGAGAACTTGATTCAGGTCTAACATGCGATATATTGGCCGTGTTCAGATGGCCTAGACAATTTTTTGATCCCTACTTTGACCACTAATTAGGGGTATTAAATAAAGCCAGTTTACAAAACTACCTCCACAACCCCTTGGCAAATTCGCGAGACGAATCTAATGAGGGCTTTGACCGCACGATTAGAGGATGATTACTGTAGCATTACTGCAGCAAATCATGGATTAATTAGGCTCGTTAGATTCGTCGCGCAAAGTTACACTCATCTGTGGCTGGGTTTTGTAAATAGACTTCATTTAGTACTTCATGCATGCAAGATTCCTTGGGGACAAAAAATTGTCCTGGCCATCTGAACACGGCCATTCTCCTTTCTGCAGAATCAATCGGTGGCGGCATCGAATACGCCTGACGTGTCACCGGGCATCTCACCGACGTTACACCCACAACAGCTGTTCGCACCTCTGTTCGACCCACCACAGCCGTTCCCCCCACCTCAGTGATGAACTTGTCTTATTTGTGAACTTGTCGTATTTGTGAACTTGTCGTATTTGTGAACTGGTCGAATTTGTGAACTTGTCAAATTTGTGAACTTGTGGTAATTTGTGAACTTGTGGTTCTTGTGATGTTTATTGTGATATATCAAGTGCATGTGATGTTGTGATATATGTTGTTGTGATATATATGTATGATATATATGATGTTTGTTTGAGTGGGGCAATTTATATGGAAACAACAATAAAAACAGAAATTTGTGGGTCACTTTGCCGTGTGCCAGGACCAAGGCACATGGCAAAGTGACCATTTCCACCAGTTCTGGTGGAGCTTTGCCGTGTGCTAAAGTGGGTACACGGCAAATATGGCTTTGCCGTGTGCCGCGCGTAGGGGACACGGCAAAGCTGACCACTGACGCCCGTCACCGGCCGTGATGCGCCATTACACAATTGTTTGCTGTGTGCCCATGCTGGCACACGGCAAAGCTATTTGCCATGTGCCCGATAAAAGGCACATGGCAAAGCCAGCTTCGCCGTCGTGTTGGCCGCCGTGCGGAGGATGCCGACGGCCACACATGGCATAAACTTTGCCATGTGCTTTTGGGCGTTTGCCGTGTGCCTCTGGCACACGGCAAACTGCCCGATTCTAAGGCAAAATCACTGTCCGTATGCTGCAGACGTATTGGAACAGTCTGATATCCTCGTTTTAACCATGTGTACTGATCGACTTTCCAATAGTTTTCATCTAAATAACGACATGAAATTAAGTCAATACAAAAACTGTGAGGCGATATTTCTAACCCTCTCATACAGACTCCATGGAAAACATTGGCTGCCATTTCTCAACAGTTTGTATTGATTCATTTTGGCGTAGCGTATGATGTTCTCATCCGAGTGATTTATTTCTGTTTTTTACACTTGAGCATTGCAAAACTACACGAGTAGAACAAATTTTGATACGTGATGTTTTACTCCATGAAAGATGAGCTCAAGTCACCCAAAATGTGTGTGCCTGACTCCCGACGCTCGGGACTATGACAACTCGGGCAGAGTGCTTCATGTAAACGTCTGCGTCTGCACTAGTCTTTAAAAAAAAACCGCTAGGCTACACGTAAAATGTAAGGCTTTTTACTTAACAGGTAGCTACTGTTTGGCAACAGTGTCCAATAGCATCGAATTCTTCATCTGTAGCATTATTGATGAGAGGCATCCACTTTCGTCCTTGACCGGCACGGCCCTTTGAATCGATTCCTTTCACTTTCCCCCCCTCTGCACAAGATTCCAACAGTCGATCAAATGACCAAAGTGAGAACGTTATGCAGTAGTGGGATCAGAAGGCAACTTGTGTTTCAGAAGGCGACTTGTGTGGAAACAAGCAGCTCTAGTAATCTCGTCGTGTGGCATGTAGATGCTTTTCTCGTGTGGTTTCCCTTCCTCCAAGCAAAAGAACTTTAAGGCCCCTTTGAACCAAAAGCATTTATATAAAGGAGTACTTATTGATATAGAGATCACTTGAATAGGAAGAGTAAGGCCATTCCCAGTGGAGAGTTTTATCTCACTATTTCCAAGAATACCACGTCTAACTATGCTTGAGTTGATAGATGAAACGTGGTCTCCCAATGGATAGTTTTATTTTGTGGTTTCATAGGCAAGACAAATCATTTATTGCGACGCACATATTGGATGGAGGGGAATGAAATGAAACTCTGTTGCTCCCAATGGCAGTTTCATCAGGTTTCGTAGTCTTGGAAACAGTGTATACACAGTTTCATAGTCTTGGAAACAGATGAAACTCATTTCCTCTCCCTCTTCATTATTATCATGCCATGTCATCATCTATGCAGATGTGTCACCCTATTTAATGTGCATGAAACTTTTATGAAATCTCCATTGGGATTGGCCTAAGGGAGATACCAGTATACATGCATCACGTGTGTCACTAACTCACTATAATATACCAAGGAAGCTATGTGCATGTCTATTTCCATGACAAATACATAGCTTATAGCTAAGGTTTAGCTAAACATATATCAAACACACACGGAGAGGCAGCGCAACAACAAAACTATGAATGTGGATGGAAATATCTATACGGTATAATGTTAGAATATCAAGTGATGAGACAATTATGCAATTTTGATGAGAAATCGTCTCACACTTATATCTACAAAATTCTAAAATTATGTCAATTAAAATTATTAGCTCATGTAAAAATAGGGGCAACACGTGCACATGCCAGTATTTTTTAGATACATTAGTATTATGAATTCATGGAAAAATTAGAGTTGGTACATGACAATAAAATTCCTTACCTTGCATGCGCGCACTCTCTTTCTCTCTCTTATTAAATATAAACAGAATAATCATAGATACATAATTATCTTTATCCGATTATGATAGACTTTAATATTAGCAATTACTCTATGCATTTCTCATCCATATTATAGTTTTTTTTTTACTTTGCATCACACTCCCATGTATGTTTACATGTGTTTAACTGAACTTTAGTTTGAGCTATGTGTTTAACATATAAATCAGTACTCTCATTGCCTCCTCCGTAAATATATACATCATATGGTGAGTTGGTGACACATGTCATGCAAATATACTTTGAGTTAGCATTTTCTATACTAACAATGGAAGAAATAGGAAATTAAGAATGATGACTTCTTGTACTTTTTAATATTAATAATAATTACAAACATATGTAATTAGATGCCAATTTAAGGGAATTATTTTTAATAATTGTATATATAGGTAGTTTACAAACAATTATGGGGCTACTTACTATTTTTATATTGGAATAGGCAGGTAACTTAGATGATTGTTAGGGAGTTACTTTAGATAATTTTTGGTAATAATAGATGTATCTAATTTAGATATAGATTTAATTGGTTATTTTAGACTATTTTTATAATGCAGGTGTCAGTTATATTTTAGAAAACATAACAAATCCAACGGTAGTGATGATTAGAGCTTACCATATTGATAGCCACATATTTTTCATTTTCATAAGTATTCTTTACGACTAATATTTTTCTAGTCTCGTGGAGAATTAATGTACAGTGTAATGATAAGATATGCTGGTGCTTGGCATTACAATGCGAATCCCAGCTGAGATGCTCCTCACGTGAAACACTCTGCCCGTACTCTTTAAAAGGCCACCATTGCTTCCTGACTGGAGCACGGAGCACTAGCTCAAGTGTCTAGCAATGGCTCGTGTCGTCGGCATGGCAGTGTTGCTTCTACTCCTCCTGCAGCAAACCTCGTTGTACCCCGTGGTGGTCTATGCCGATTCTCTCGTGCTTGGCCGGAAGGCTGGCGTCGCCGACAAGCCGGCAGCTGGTAACGCGCCGGCTGTGCCCGGGAGGTACGCCGTCATCCTCGACGCCGGCAGCACGGGGAGCCGGCTGCACATTTTCAGGTTCGACAAGCAGATGGACCTCCTCAAAATAGGCGATGACATCGAGGTCTTCGCCAAGGTATAAGCTTTCGCATGAAAGAAAAAGTGTCATGTGTTTCTTCGCCATGTATTTGTAGCACATATATTGACTGTAAATTGGTTGTTGGCTCAGGTGAAACCCGGGCTGAGCTCATATGCAGGACACCCTCAAGCTGCTGCCTATTCTTTAGCACCTCTTCTTCTAAAGGCCACAAGGACTGTCCCTCCAAGGCTTTTGAAAACGACCCCTCTTGAGCTAGGAGTAAGCAAAAAAAAAAATCTATCATAAAACTACCACTTCAAAGATAACTGCCACAAATTAAAATAATTATAATTTTTTTGCCAACAAAAAAGAATGCAAAACTTCTACTACTCTGTTTACATGTGACAAGGAACTATGTGTTCATCGATTAGGTCCCCATCCATTCGGACGTACTATGTCCTTTTGGGATTAAGTTGGCCAAAGTTTTTAGGTTTTGACAATAGATGTACAAGTGTTATACAATAAATAGATTGACAATACACAACGATGTTACTGAAATTATCTAAAAGCAACTTTCACAAAACCAAACTTATTTGATACTGTGTGTGTGTGTGTGTATATATATATATATATATATATAGTTTGTGTGCAATTTTTTTTTGTGGAAATGTTACATTGAAGACCATGCCAATGAAAAACGTTACAAATATATATATTGAACTGGAGGGTCCAACAAAATGATATCAATCAAATACTCCACTCTTGGATGCTAGCAAGGGCTGTAATCTCCTGTTATTTGCGCCCCAGGATTGATTTAATTTAGCACAAACGCCACCAATCCATGGTTGCGTATTTAGTGTTAAGTAAAGAAGAGCCTCACAAAATAAACTAAATGGGTCTGAAATTACTTCAACTACGAAATATCAGAATGTTACAATTAGTGATTTTTATCTTACCAATCAAACTTGCAGGCAACTGCTGGGTTGAGACTTATCGGTGAAAAGAAATCAGAGGAAATTCTTGAGGCGGTATGATGCTATTATCAAGTTTTGTGTTGGCATGTAATATCATATAAATGTTATGCATGACTTTGACATGGCTCAAAAATCACTTATTTGATTTTGAATACAGGTTAGGGATCTTGTCCGCACAAAAACCCCGTTTCAGTACAACCCCAACTGGATCAATGTTATTGAGGGATATCAAGAAGGACATTACTTATGGGTATGAATTAGAAAACTACACAATACTATAAAATTTATCATTATATACTCATGTTTAACCTTTTCTTATATGTCCCGTATGCTCATGTACCCGTCTGTTATAACTACTTTTCTGTGCATGGCATGATAGGTTGCTCTGAATTATCTGTTGGATAAATTAGGAGGAGACTACTCCCAGACTGTCGGTGTTATTGATTTGGGCGGTGGATCAGTGCAAATGGCCTATGCTATCTCTGCAAATACCGCTGCAAACGCTCCAGCTGTACCAAAAGGAAAATCTCCCTATGTTACAAAAGAGTATCTCAAAGGAAAAGATTACAATGTCTATGTTCACAGGTTGAATATACTGTATTAGCTTGGTAAGAAGTGTAGCCTTTGTTCCTACTTAGCACTAAACATGACGAGCCAAATCCTTCCCTTGCAGTTACTTGCGCTTTGGTGCTTTTGCTGCACGGGCAGAGATTCTGAAGGCAAAGAATGGGCGATTCAGTTCCTGCATGCTGCGTGGATTCAAAGGTGTGTATGTTGCCAACCTACATATATACTGAAAATTGAAATGTACTTGACTATTTTTCTTAAATAACAATGCCACTCATAACTACTTATCTTTTCAAAAAAAAACAAACAATTGTGAAGGTACATACACCTACAACGGGAAGCAATATGATGCAACCGCTTCACCCAAGGGAGCAGTATATGAAAAGTGCAGGGAAGAGATAGGCAAGGCACTAAACCTAAAGGCACCATGCAAGACAAAGAACTGCACCTTCGACGGTGTGTGGAACGGAGGAGGCGGAGCTGGCCAAAATAACCTCTACCTCACTTCGAGCTTTCACTATCTTGCCTCGCATGTAGTAACAACCATAATGTCTCAACCCACACTTTTAATTTACATCCACGCATGTTACGAGACCTGAATTTCTTCTCTTTTGAAGGTTGGATTCATAGACAGTGAAGCACCCAGTGCAAAGGCCGCTCCTGGCGCATTCAGAATTGCTGCTAGTTTTGCTTGCATATGTGATGTTAAGACAGCAAAATATGTATTCCCAAAGGTTGAAGAGGCCAATTTGCCATACCTATGCATGGATCTTACTTACCAGTACACGCTGCTCGTTGATGGCTTTGGTAAGTGGCATCCAATGTACATGGAAAGAAAAAAATATCTCTCTTAAATGTTACTAGTGTCCTTATAACAATCTTAAGTTTAAGATGATATGGTTTTATGCTCTTCTATCTGCAGGTCTGCACCCAGACAAGGTGATCACATTTGTGTCCAAGGTGAAGCACGGCGAGTACTACGTTGAAGCCGCATGGCCTCTGGGAACTGCTATTGAGACCCTGTCACCCAAAAAACAAATTGCGAATAATTAAATGATATAGTTTTTGGGTCAGGAAGTGTATACCTATCAGTGTATGGCACTTAATTGTGTCTTTTTATCAAGGCGTGTTTCACTCTGTGGGGTTAGAGCTCATGCATATCATAAATATTTATTCTCAAATAATATGTGTACAATGGCTTGGCTACGTCTAAGCTGACGAATTCTTCAACGAGCTTTGCAAACTTTCAAATATTTTGATTTTAAGTAGTTTTAGTGTTGAAAAAATTCAGTATACAGCATTGCAGCTAACAAGCATTATAGCCAAGTATTCGAGTCAAATTGTTGTTGACAATTGTTCTAAATTTACTGGAATTTATTTTGGAACAAAAACTAACTAGCAATCATACCTTTAACGAGACATTTTTGTTGGGGAATGACCCGGTCCATTTAGCATGAGGGTTTGTCCTGTGATATCGATAGGAGCTAAGCCACCACTAATCCATGTTGGAGCTTCACAAAGAATGTACTCTCCGTCACCAAGTCTTCGCCTGGTCAAGACCTTGAGCTAACCACTAAGCCTCCTCAACATGGACAATCACCTAGCCACTAAGACAAGGTTCATCTCAACCTACTAGAGTTTCTATAGATCTTGATGTCTTCTACACCATGTGGTAGGAACACTCAAGCGGAAAACGGTGGGGATAAACTCACAGAAGCGTGGTGTGGTGGGTGGATTGGATAAAACTAGAATCACTCGGAGATCACTCGACAAGATCAGCTAGCATCAGAGATTACTCGACAGATTTCTCAACTAGGATAACTCGACGAGGATCGACTAGCACTAGAGGTTACTCTACGAGTTTCACAGAGAAGAACCACGCTCAATTCTCAGATCATATCAATTCATCAACTCCTAGCTCGGGATTCCAAAAGATGCACCGTTTGTTGGGTTGGAAACTTAACTCAGACACGTTTTCAATGATGTATCATATGAATGCTGAAACATTCTATATTAATATCAGAAATCCACGAAAGATAGAGATGCTGTTGAAAATCATTCTTGACTGGTGTAAACCATAATCATTTGACGTAGCTAATGGCGGGTTACTTTTGTCATGTGCATATGGTTTACGTCCCCATGGGCATATCTCTGTGGAGCTTCTCCACCAAGTAAGGTGTCTTCTACTCGTTGATTGTGAAGGGCCGCCAGACGATCTTTCCCGGATCTGCAGCGCCTTTGATGAGGACGAGGTGGCGGCTACGACAATCTGCTTTGACGACATCCTGATGTACACTAGGCGCTTAACTCGCATGTGTGGCTACAATGATGGCTCAGCAGTGGTGCAGAGTAAATTATGTGGGCTCAATTCACTATGGCGGTGGTGCAAGTGAATGACGATAGAAATTGATCTAAGAGGTGTGACCTTGACGCTTCAGATTATATAATGGAGGCGGGCTGATTCGTTACGGGCTATGCACTGTGTAGAGGACTTAATGATGTAATAGACGAAATTCATGCAAAATCCGTCTGGATAAGCCTTGACTAGGTCAAACTGGCTGTTAGCATATTAGAGAGGCATTAAGGATTGTTGTTTAAGGTTCAGGCCATGAACCACTCGATATGCTGCTGTAGCTCTGTTGGCTCCTATCATCAGGGTTGGGCTCCTTGAACCACTCAACGTGCTTTTGTACCTCCGCTAGCTCCCATCCTCGAGGACAGGCGCCTTAAATCACTTGTTGTGCTCATGTAACTCCGCTGTTTCCTATCCTTTGGGGCTGTACACTTAGAACCTTCAACCTTGCATTATTTAGGGGCCTGGTGGAGGTACACCACTAGCGAAAGTAGTTACTTTCTTCAATCGCCGAGTTGCCTAAATCTTATCTCTCGATTACTCAGTGGAGTGATAGGGTATACCTACGGTCTAGAGGGACGGCCGACTTTTAGAAGGCATGGCCCACCAAGATTGGCGTGAGGAACACAGTACAAAACAACGTTAGACTCAGCATGCGTACAAGATAGAATCTAGCAAAATATCTCGGGATATACTTGTATTTGACTTGGACTTGTACCCTTGCACAAGAGACTAATAGATAGATCTATAACCAACTTGTAATCCAAAGCACCGGCTACACATGGTTGCCAAGGGACCAACCCCTAGGGTATTCGAATTTAAGTCGTATCTTTGTAACTCGCAAGAGCTCCCTTGGTTCTCGTGACCCAACAATACAACCAGCACCACAGATGACACGGTATATGGTTCTGCTGCCTTGTTGCCTGGATGATCCATATTGCACCTATAGATAAAGATCAGGGCACGGGTGTGGTTGCGGCGTCCTGCGTCTCAAAAGGAGAGGCACGAATCATGATATTGGACCAACACTACAAGAAATCTTTAAATCCATGACGAAAATTCGGTGACGTTTACGAAAAACGTCATAAACAGATTTGATCTATGATGATTTATGAATTTTCGTCATAGATTTGCAAATAGCCCATATGGGCTCTAATTTGGGCCCAGTTTCTGTGACAAAACTCTAAAAACGTCACAGAATGAAAATAGAAATCGTCACGAATTTGATATGGTGCTCAAACCATTATGTTAATAAAAAAATTGTTATGCTTATTGTATACAAAAAATAGAAAAACAGCAAAAAAATTTAAAAAATGTAGAAGCCAAGAATTGAACTTGAAACCTCCTACATTAGAGGTTGCTTACTTAGCATTGAGCTATATGATATTTTCTTCAATTTCCTTTGATTTATTATTTTTATATAATTATTTACTGTTTTGAATTTTTTTAAAAAATTGAGGCTGCTAGACTTAACCACTACATTAGAGCTAATTTAGTGGTAATATGAAGTGTTAAACTTTATATGTACAGTAAAGTGGCATAGTTAAAATCAGAAAAAAAACCCAAAAAAATAGTGGCTTTGAGGGTTTGAACCCGCGCCCTCTCATAGCACGTGAAGAGAGCTTACCACTGCGCTACAGTTGTTTTTGTGATTTTATTACGGGTTAACTTTTATTTGTACGAAGCTACACAGTTCATTGTGACAATTTAGGGGGTTATATGTTGTTTTTACTAAATTCGATTGTTACTGAGAAAAACTAAAAAAAATCATGATCTTTCATTTATATATTGTGTATTACTAGTAAGGTGCACGTGCGGCACGCACGTGTTTTTAAAAAAAACTGTGAAAAAGTTAAATGTGCAGTACAAGTATTGAATACAACAAAGATTATTCAACAATAATATTAATCCTAATAGGAACGGAGTGAGTCAGATTACGAGGAAGGGGCTCAAGTGAGGAGGCCATAGAACTGAGCAATATCTTCATATATATATATATATACAACAATGTTCTTACACCATGATTGGTTTAGATAGTAACATATATTGTACATGAGAAACAATAATAAATATATGGTCCTTACATAAAGTGCAACAAAACAATCAATCTATTCAAGCAAAGGTGTCCATGTGGCACACACGGGTTTTTGAAAGATTATAAACGAAAATTTAAATTCTAAGCTTCAGGGTTCCAACCACTGCACAATGTTTTGCTCGATCATCAGTCGGCTGCTCCAATCTCTTTGGAGGCTCGTGTTCAAGTAGAGCAAGTGAGGCGGGTCATTGGTATTGACCTACCTGAGCCTCTGAAGCTGTCCCATGAACTGAGACAACATGGCTGGAGCAGCTTAATGTATTTCATCAAGTGCACCTGTCATATACTGCACAATAAGAAAGTCAAGCTCATTAGCAAGGAGTGATGCGCGTTCTTGACCCTCCACTACAGCAAGGTTATATTCCCCAAGGTAACACATAAATGCACACAGAAAGGAAACATCGTAGACTACAGCCCTTGCTTGCTTTAAAAAGATATAGTTTCAATTGGAATAAAATAAATGCTACTCTTTGCTACTATTGCTGCTCACACCATCAATTGGACATAAAAAAAATCTCCAAGCTCCAATAAGCTCTAGCTATAAGAGATGCATGCGTAACATGTTAAACATATACGGAAAATAAAAAAAGGGTTGGAGCCAAACAAATAGGATGTTTAGGATGTATTGAAAACACTGAGCATATACAAGGTGCAAATAGATCAGGATTACGCTACAGTGGTCAGGCCAAAACAGATTACTAACTAAAAGCGGAGTATCATCAAAATGGATTGAATCATGAAACTATGGACCATGAATGCAAGCAATATATGTAAACAAGTGAAATAAAAAACAATGGCCAGAAGTGTCACTGCAGTAATATGTGTGCAGAATCAATAATTTTGAGCAAGTCCAGACTACCAGTAAAAACTGCTATTTAAGTTACCTTATCAAGCTCCTCCAAGACAGCTTTTACCACATCATTCTTTTGCTCGAAAAGATCATCCAGGTTCAGCCTCAGAACTATGGCCCGAACAACTATGATTGATGACATGTCTAATAGGCTTTTGAATTTCTCTCTAGAGCCTGGTGCTCATGTAACCCATTGTACATACCACCTTCATTTATACATAAAAGGGTAGGGACCTCCCTTGCTGACTTCCCCCGTAAAAATGATGACAAAAAAGTAAGATTATCATAAATAATGGCAGAAATATGAACTTAAAAAAAATGATAATGTCTCAAAGTGAAAATTCATCTTGCCTTGTCAGTTTTCGTATTTTGTCAACAAACTGCAAGGAATAAAACCGACCAAACAATATACTAATGCTCAAATATGTTCTGTAGAAACACAATAGATCTTAGCCCATTACCCAAATTATAAAAAGTGCAAACCCATATGCCTCAACGTGGTGAACTCAAAATGCCATAACCAGCCAAAACAAGAATATGATAACCATTGTTTTCCTGTGCTGCCAACATCTAAGGCATTACATATCAGTCTCTGTTTTCACATGTTTCATAAGACAAGAATACTACAGCTAAGGTCTTATGGCTTCACTAACATTCTGTTGAAGCTAGGCAAGATGGATGGGGAGGAGATGGACGGTGATGTTGGATGTAACAGGCCAAAAATTGATCTATTTAGGCCAAAGGTATTCCAGTGCTCAAATAGTCAAATGGTACATTTTCATCTCATGTAGTCAATCTTATAGTCAAAATGATAGAACACTAAAATCATGGAAAAGTTGGCCTGTCGTAATCATAAACAAAGATAAAAGTTAAATAAAGCACAATTAGAAATACATGTGAGTTGCAAGTCGTGAGAGCATGCTAGCGTAATACTGTAGAAAAAAGCCACACATGATCATTTCAGTTCTGAAACTATTTGATTTTTCATATGCACAGGCATCGAAATGCAACAACCTCTTGCTCTACCTCTCTACGAAAATCTTAGCAGCACCACGTTCAGCAACACCACAGTTTTATGCAATAGAAAAAAACCAAAAGCTTCACTTTGCATCCCTTTTTAAGCGCCACAAATAAAAAGTCATAATCAATGGAGTGCACAATTCAGGTGCAGTCTTACCCTGAACATTGTAGAACTCCTTGAGACAGTCTGTGATGCATGCACACACATGTTTATAAAAATAACCATGTAAACATAGATTTTATATCGTTAAAAAATTACATGTAGCAAGGGCGTATTCAGAAACCAAAAAGTTTATAGTTCTTCCATAACTTATTATAGTATAGATCAAAATAAAGAGGGAAGACCATTTATAAACCTATATTTATCAACGCAACAATAAAATAATGACTGAATATTTTACAAGTTGAAAATTCACTGAAAGAAACAAAAAAATAAAGATGAACCTATGTGGATTCTAGCAGTATTCTTTAGTTACCCTAGGAACCATGAAGATAATTAATTAAAAAAAAGGAAAAGATTTTGAACAGAAAAGTAACCTCATAATGCAGCAGCACTAATGCCCATTGAATTGGAGAGTTTGACACATCGTTGCCTCCTCTTCGACCTGTCCAAAAACGGGTTACTCCAACAAACTAACCAAGACAGCAAAAGGGCCCTAAGTCAAATGTGCAGTTGCTTGCAAACAGTTCAAGAGCCCGAGACTTCTAACTCTGAACCATGTTATTTCTAAGATTAACACTCACTATGCAAAGAGAACTAATTATTTAGAATGCCATCAACTACAGCAGCTAAATCTCAAGCAGTAAATATTACTTATAAAGGAAGGAAAAAACAAGACGAAAGATGAAACAACTCACCTGAGCAGTGCATATCCTGTTCAGTGATACGTGTCCAGCCAGAAAACCATCAATATTAGAGCAATAATGGCACCATGATTTGCCAGAAAACCATCAATATTAGAGCAATAATGGCTCCATGATTTCTGCAATGTTGAGATTTAGTGCCTTTGTAACAATATGGTCCACTAAGAATAAGGTTCGGATAGGAAATAAAATCCAGACTATTTTTATAATGTACATATAAAAAATATTAATGTAAATATCTCTACCTTCACTGCTTCTCCAGTTCCTGTGCCTTCATTGATGGCTTTTGCCTGCAGCCATGGATTTGGAATGGGCGACGGTGTGACTTGATGAGATACGGACTACAGAAACGGAGGCTCGGCCGTCGGATGCGGGATCACGATGTTGCCATGCTGCAAGGACAATGGCGTCCGTGACGGCGCGAGGCATGAGTCCGCGAGTCACATTAGCCGATGGCGCCGTCACGACGAGCCGCCGATGCGCTGCTGGAGGCTGCTCGCCTCACGTCAGAAAAAAAATGAAATGAGAATTGAGAAGGCGCACAGATCATGGAGACAAGGAGACCCTGAGCGCCGCGTCGTTTCATCTTGCTCGGTCCCAAACCTTTCTCGTATACATAACACAATCATCTACTATACCGAGAGCGAGCCGAGCCTTGGGATATCCTCCGTGATGAGCGGCGTGATTTGCTTTTCTGCCAGCTTGCTTGTCGCGGTGAAGCAGTGCATACAGTACAGTGCAATTTGTAAAGGAAAGGCGTAGGGGCAAGAAGGAGAGGTACATACTATAAATGAAACGATCTATAAAGGAATAGTCGTTCCAACAAATAGAAAGAAAAATTCCGGTGCTAGCATTCCAAAAGAAGGGCGTTCATTTGGAGAAGATTACCATGCATGAGATTAATTAGAGTGATATCAGATCGGAGTAAATAAGGAAAGAAAGGCTACGATTACAAGGGAGGCAAGCCTCCAGTGATTATAATCCCTGGTTTCCTATAATGCATTATCTTAAATTTTCACGTTCCAACAAATAGAAAGAAAAATTCCGGTGCTAGCATTCCAAAAGAAGGGCGTTCATTTGGCGCGGGTACGCGAGGTGGGTAAGGGGGAAGCGTTGGTGAAAAAAAAACAGCGAAAAAAGTATGAAACATTTTAGAAAGCGCGATTTTTTCCAAATGCCAAAAACTTTGGTCATTCTTGAGCCGACGTGTGGGCCTCAACCCGGGGATATGTGAGGGGGTATGGGTGTGTTTTAAAGTGGGAGCCATTTTCAATTGTTTTGGATCCTTATAGTATATTAATTTATATTTCTTGTATGTTTTACATATAACTTGTTCTGTTCCAACCTAGTATAGAACAAAAAAATATGCTTTGGTATAATAATGGGTAATATAACTTCATATTTGCTACTATTATGGCAACCGTGAAGTTGTTTCCAAGTTTGAGGTGCATACGAGTTCAAAAATGNAGTCCTTTGCACTTTAAGTCAGTGCTGTTTGGTTACCACAAGTGACTTATTTGCACTTTTTGCACTTTAAGTCCCCTGACTTATGGAAACCAAACAGAGCCTTAATTCATATTTAATATCCTTAATTAGTGTCATAATATTTGATGTGACAGATAAATAGTGAAAAGTTTGTGCAACAAGCTTAAGACGTCGGGGTATTTTATGATAAATAAGGAATTCCTAAACAACATCAACATTCGAATGTGTTTTTTCCCATGTCATCCAC
>CM014277.1:21766601-21789828 GCA_004135705.1 Alloteropsis semialata | reverse complement strand
ATGATATTTTCTTCAATTTCCTTTGATTTATTATTTTTATATAATTATTTACTGTTTTGAATTTTTTTAAAAAATTGAGGCTGCTAGACTTAACCACTACATTAGAGCTAATTTAGTGGTAATATGAAGTGTTAAACTTTATATGTACAGTAAAGTGGCATAGTTAAAATCAGAAAAAAAACCCAAAAAAAAAGTGGCTTTGAGGGTTTGAACCCGCGCCCTCTCATAGCACGTGAAGAGAGCTTACCACTGCGCTACAGTTGTTTTTGTGATTTTATTACGGGTTAACTTTTATTTGTACGAAGCTACACAGTTCATTGTGACAATTTAGGGGGTTATATGTTGTTTTTACTAAATTCGATTGTTACTGAGAAAAACTAAAAAAAATCATGATCTTTCATTTAGTGGTGTATATTTGTATATTAATTTATATTTCTTGTATGTTTTACATATAACTTGTTCTGTTCCAACCTAGTATAGAACAAAAAAATATGCTTTGGTATAATAATGGGTAATATAACTTCATATTTGCTACTATTATGGCAACCGTGAGGTTGTTTCCAAGTTTGAGGTGCATACGAGTTCAAAAATTGCGAAGGAAAAAAAATTGACATGCATGAGAATCGAACCAATAACCTTGTGGTTCAGACTCTGCACACTAACCACTGCACCATTTGATTCCTTGATACAATTCTTGGTATACACAGTTTTATACAAGTTTCAGCTCCTTTGTTACAATTCCTAGTATTTACTTTTTTTATACAAGTTTCATCTAGTCAGCCACGTCACCCGCTCCGCCAACGTCGTATCGTCCGGCTGGATCGGCCACGTCACCGGCCGCTGAAATTTTTCCAAAAAAAAATCATGGTTTGGGAATAAAAAAAATATACCTACTTTAGGATCGAACCCAAGACCTCGGGCAACAAAGTTGAGAGCCTCACCATTGAACTACTTAATTGTTTGTAGCTGCTACAAGGAACATTTATTTTTGTAACAATTATAAGTGCGACCGATCTAAATCTAAGGAAAAGGAGAAAAAGAAGGGAAGAGGGGAATCGAACCCAGACGTCGAGGATTAAACTTCGAAGCCTTACCAATGGAGCGCAACCTGTTTGATGGTAGGTTTTGGTAACACTTTATATATTGGTTCCCACGTTTTTCGCTGGCTTTTATCGGAGCCGACGATTGGCTGGGTGACCAATCACATCCCGCCATGTGGCAACGTCGAGGAAAAGATGAAGAACACACGATGACTCATTTTTTCTTTTTAATCCAGAATTAAAATTTGTAATTGGTATTTCTTTCTCGTAAAAACTCAGAATTTGATGATTCTTGTTTCTATTTTTTGTAAAATCACGCTCTTTCACTTTGTGGACTTTGTTTCTATCTAAATTGCTATTGCTTGGATCTTTTTTTTATATAGCTTATTTTCATACACTTGAGTAGTGAATAGAAATTCATTTGTTGGCATAACAATTGTTATTGTAACTTCATATTTTTGAGTACTACAATAAATACAAGGTTGTGTCCAATTTTGAGGTCCATATGAGGTCAAAAATATTATGAGATATTGAAATCTTAAAGTTTGACTTGACTTATAAGAAACTATATGAGAGATGTATCCGCTTGTGAACAATGTGTTCTCTCACTTTATGGAAACCATTTAAGTTTTTTATGGCAAGCTTAATGACCAAAAATATGATGATATGCCAATTTATATAATGTTCTTACCAAATCTAGATATTATCGCAATTATTACATGGTAATTTGGAGATAGAAGTTTAAATTGTCCTTAGAAGATAATCAAATTTTTCATTTGTATCCAGGATATGGACTAGAATGGGACATATGGGCCTATATATATATTGTGCAATTTTTTGTATCTTACTAGATGCACACATAGTTCCATTTGGAATTATTTTTGATAGCCATGTAGAAATTCATTTAACACATAGAAAATACTAAATAGGTTCCAAATTTTTTGAAACTCACGCAATACAATTTATATGTAGCATATTATATATAAAAAAATATAGTGCTGTATATAGGATAATTATTTTGATGTGTTACTTCACAATGATGCAATACAATCAAAAAAGAAAAGAAAAATGTTTAATAGTGAAGGAATCAAACAGGCCCGTTTCAGCCCAAATGGCCCAATTATTTTTGGTCGTCCATCACAGATCTAAAGGCTGTTATTGTTTTCCCATGGTATAAAATCGACTGAAACCCTACCTCGCCCCTTCTCGGTTCCACTCTCTCCCTCCTCTCAGCCGTCCTCAGCTCCAGGCCGACACACTCAGATCCCATCTCAATCCTCGTCCTCTCTCCCTCACGAGCACATCCGCCATGGCGCCAAATCGACCCTTCCACCACCTGCTGCCCCTCGGATCCGCGACGGTCGCGGTCGCGGGCGAACAACCCTGCCTGAGCCTATGGCGAAGGGTGCACGAGGAAGGCCGACGCCAGCCCTGCGAAGCCTGGAGCCTGGCGTAGGGGGCCAGCGTGCAGAGCCCTGGCCGAGTCGGCGGGCAGGTGCTCCCCGGAGTGGCCATGCGCAGCGGTCGAGCCCTTGCCATGGGCGACTGTGCAGCGCCAGATCCGGTCGTGTACAGCGCCAGCATCCCTTCCGCTCCGCAGACCCGGTAGAGGAACTGCAGCATCACAGTAGTCGATGCTCGGCGGGGAGAGGCGGCGACCTGGCTGCAGTCAAGCTTCCTGCTTGCTGCCATTCGACACCACCGAGCTGTAGGTCCCATCTCTCTCTGGTATTAGAGTTCGAGATGGTGTTCAGTTCCGATCTACCATGCATGTATGCGATGTGTTTGATGAAAATCTCCTGAAACGTCTTTTTTGTGTGTATGTGTGTGTGTGTCAAGAATTTAATTAGCACCTTTGCTTGTTTCGATCTTGCGAGTGGAGAAAAACCTTCTTGCTGTTCTATTTCCCATAGCAGATCCGTGCACCAAATGTTTGGCGAAATGCCTATCATAGATATAAATGATATTGCATATAGATTGCATGGTCTTCCATTTGTAAAGTACCGATAGTTAGTCTTGCATAGTTGTCATGTTATGACTTAGATTTTTGCAGGAAAGGTGTTCATTCAAATTCCCTGAATCTTGTTTTACTTATATTTCAGAGAACTGTGTTTGGATCTCATGGTGACAGGAACTTCTCGGAGCTGCGCTCCATGATTTTCTGAATGAAAGCAGAAAGGGGAGCGGTAAGACACACCCCAAAACGGCGCCAAGGCCAGAAGAAGGGAACCCGAGAACTAACCCGGGAGGGCTTGATGATCATCTCGTTGAAGATCTCCTTCATGTTGTGGAGGCCCTCCGCGAGAAGATGGCACTGCTCCCTCTTCGACTTGTCGTCAAGCTCGAAGATGGGATCCCCCGGGTTCTGACGATCGTAACACATCAACCGCTCCTCGCACGGCAGGTTCGGGTTGTCCTCGATGGGTACGATGGCCTGGAAGCGACGATCCATCGTCATCATCCCCGGAGTCTCCCTGAGAGAGTCCAGGTCCCCACTCGAGGGGCTCGAAGGCCTCGGGGATTCCACAACCGGCCCCCCACTGGGATCGTCGTCGACCCTCCGCGAGCCATCCTCCGGCGAGTCCTCGATCACGACGACCTCTGGGGGAACCACCCCGGAGGACTCGGGGGCTGCAGCGGCCGTCGCCGCTGGGATGGCGACGTCTTGAAGGGCGCCGGTCGTCCCCGCCTCCGCTTCCTTGGGGCCGGCCGCGGTCCCCGGAGGGGTAGCGACCCCGCGGCCATCTCCCCCGGCAGCAATCTCCTCGGCCCCGGCTAGGGCCGCGTCACCAAGCAGGGCGACCTCCCCTGCCCCAGGGTGGCTCGCCGCCTCCTGAGGGGTAGGAAGGGCCGTCCCCGCCAGCTGTTCCTCCAACTCGGCTTGGAGCGCCGCGACAGCCGCCTCTGAGGGAGCGGCCTGCGCGACAACCAGGCCAGTCGGGAGTGCCCCTCCCGGGCTGTCGCCGTCTCCCTCCGGCGCCTCCTCCTCAACGGAGGGCGTCACCCTCCGTGTCGCCTCCTCGGCCTGCTCCGCCGAGGGCACCGGCGTCGCCTCCTCGGCCTGCTCCGCCGCGGGCTCCGGCGTCGCCTTCTCGGCCGGCTCCGCCGCGGGCTCCGGCGTCACCTTCTCGGCCTGCTCCGTCGCGGGCCTCGGCGTCGGCGCTGCCGAGCGCAGCTTCTTCTTCGGCGCCACCTCGAGCGGATTGTCGGCCCGACTGGTGCATCACAGGTCGAGGAGCCCGGCTGAGAAAAAAGGCAACTGTAGAAACGGAAACTACTCGAGAAAGACAGAGCATTGCTCACCTCGACGAGACGGTCCGGGTCCGCTTGGAACTTGTAGGCGCCGGGCCCCTCGGGGACGAGGGCCTCTTGGACCCCGCAAGCGTCGTCGGGGCAGGGGCCGCCTGCGTGGCTTCGGCGCTCCTGCCCAAGTGGGGCGCCGCCTGGCCAGTCGGGCCTCCTCCTTCGACCGGGGACGGATCCGGCCGCCCCGTCGTGGCCCTCACCGGGGCGGAAGGGACCTGCGCCTCCACCGCGGGCGACGCGGGCGAGGCACTGCCCCCAACAGGATCTGCCCCTGCGGCAGGTACGGGCGTCCGGGGTGCGTCCCGCCCTCCGCTCTGCGCCCGTGTTGTTTGAGGGGCTGGCGGCGGCCGCCTGTCGTCTCGCGGCGCGGACCTCTGGGGAGAGCGCGACGCCCCCGACGACGAGCCACCCTTGTGGGCGCGCTCCGACGGGTCCCGGCTCCTCTCCCGACGCGAGGAGGTCGCATCCCGACGAGGGTCCGCCCGCTCCTCGGACGCGCGGCGGGTGACCGGGGGCGTGCGGTCGCGCCTCTCGCGCTGGCTGTCCTCGGAGGACCGTTGATGCCGGCCCGACCGGGAACTCTCGCCCCTCCCCGCATCCGGCGGAGGCGACCTCCCTCTCCCGCTGGACCTCGGCCGCTGTGCCGAGGACGAAGCCGCCACCACGGCAACTGCCCTGAGCTTCGCGGGAGGCGCGTCCTCGTCCTCGTCCTCCTCGTCGTCCTCGCTCCTCGAGTCCCCCTCCTCGGGCTCCGACTCGGGGTCCTCATCCTCGGAGACTCGATCTCCCTTCCCCATCCTCCTGGCCCGCTCGGCGTTCCTCTCCCGCTTGGCCACCTCACGCATCTTCCACTTCTCCCGGCGGTCCTTCTTCGCCTTGGCCCGCTCGGCCTCGGCCCGATTCTTCGCCCTGTCCTCGGGAAGTGGCGGCCGGGAGCAGCCGACATCCTCGCTCCTCACCTAAAAGAACTCGGTGTTAAAGGACGAAAAAGCACTCGGGATCGAATCCAAGACAGGCGGAAGAGCACTTACGATGGCCGTAGTATCGGCGTGTGGGAGCATTGGCAGGAGATCCGGCGACGGGTACTCGAGGCCTACCCTCTCCACCGCTGCCGTCACTCGGCGCCGCACCTCGGCCTCCGTGGGCAGGGGATCCATCGTTACTGTCCCCACAAAGGGGGCCTTGTCCGGGGTCATGCGCCACATCGGGAGTGCGCGACGCCTTAGCGGCACGATACCTCTCGAGAGGTACCCACCGATGACCTCCGTCAGGGACACGTTCTCCTCCCGCAGACGGCCGAGGGCTTTCCAGGCGTTCTTGAGGAGCTTCTCTTGGAGCCTCTTCTCGGGCCCATACGCCCACGCGTCGGGCGCCTTCTCGAATATCCTTCCGGTGTACTCCGGGAAGGGATTCTTGAGGTCGTTCTTGAGGTAGAACCACCCGGGGTGCCAGCCCTTGTTCGAGCTAATCAGGGACCCCGGGATGTAGTTGCCCGACCTCCCCTGCTTCATCTTCAGCACGGCGCACCCGATCGTCGCGGGGGCGCCGCCCTCGGTGGCGTACAGCGCAAACTTAAAGAGGTACCTGAAGAGGTCCCAGTGGGCCTCAATCCCCAGGTACCCCTCGCACAGCGCCACGAACGCTGCCATCTGTTGAACCCCGTTGGGGTTGATGTGCTGGAGCTCCAGCCCGTACTCGTTGAGCACGGCCCGGATGAACCGCTCCGCGGGGACGGAGAACCCGCGCTCGTGGAAGGCGATGAAGGAAACCACGTACCCGCGCGGCGGCCGGGGAAAGTCCTCCACGCCTGGTTTCTTCCACTCCTCGGCCTCCGTCAAGGGCGGCAGCAGCCCTTCCGCCACGAGCCCCTCCAGCTGCCGGAGTGTCACCCTCGAGCGCTCCCAGGTCGACATCGCGAAGTCGCCGGAGGAGGGAGGTGCAGGCGGAACAAAGAGCTCGGTCTCCCGCTCCACGGGAAAGCGGGCGGCGGCGGAGGATGCGAGAAGACTAGCGCAGCAGCGAGGAAGACGAAGCGCGCGACGGAAGGCGAAAGGCTCGGGATGAGGTAAAACCCTAGGCGACCGCGGCGCAGGGCTATAAATAGGGGCGAAGCGGAGCGGCGGCATTAAATGCGCGGGCCCACCACCGGCGCGACTGCGACGTGCGCCCATCGCTTCATCTGACCTCCTCAAAAGGCACGCCCTCCCTCCACGCGGCGGAAGAACGGGCCGACGCTCCTCCTCTCGGCCCACCAACGGTCGGGTAGCGGCCCGGCCCACCAACGAAGCGTCCCCGACAAGCTTCCCGACCCCGACAACCTCCAAGGCAAACTACTCGGGCTCAAAACCTTAACAAGAGCACCTGCTCTTCTCAAGGCTCGGGGGCTACACCCGGCGGGTGCGCTCGCACGCCCCCACCGGAAGAATCATGACTCACCGTCCTTACGCCACCTCTAAGCCTGGGCGCGAGTTTCCATCTCTCCCCAGGCTCGGGGGCTACTGACGAGGGTCTAGATCAGGGGTACCCGATCTAGCCCTTAATCCACGTCATAACGATAATCCACCCTTCAAAAACAAAAGTCGAAGACCCAAATCAAGCGGATCCTCCATGCCCAGATAGCTCGGAGGTCGCCCGGGTAGTCCCCGGTTCGCCCGAGGGGTCTCCACCTCCGAGTGGATCCTGATTCGCCCGAGGAGTCTCCGTCGCCGAGGAGTCTCTCGGCTCGCCCGAGGAGTCTCCGTCGCCGAGGAGTCTCTCGGCTCGCCCGAGGAGTCCTCTCGGCTCCGCCCAGCTTTTGCCCATCCCTGGCCGTACCCACTCGGTACTCGCCGCGTCAGGGCATGATGGGCCTCCGTCCTTCGCCACGGCAGCCACAGGAGCGCCCGTCTCGTCCGAACAGGAACCCTACAGTTCCAGAGAGACGCGCATGAAGGACATCTGGGACCTGAGGACGACACCTGGAGCCCGGCGAGAACACCTGGAGTCTAAGACGGCACGGTACAAGTCAACCACGACCCGGAAACTACCCGAGGCTTACTCACGAAGTCATCTACATCAACCACCCGGGATGTACGATCCCGGGTCAGGCGGGGCGCCCACTCCGTCAACACCTGCTCCATGTACGGCTCGGCATGCGGCGCGAGTTAAAGGCCTCGGGGTAGTAACGCCCATTGTAATTTTCTCCTTTTTACCTCCCCACTCCCTTCTCCCCTTGAGACTATAAAAGGGGACAAGGAGGCACCCGTGAGGCACATGGAACAACGAACTGATCAATCCACAACACACTCACGCGCACACAGGGACTTGGGACCCTCTCCCTCTCCTGACTACTTTGTACCCCTACTAAACATTGGCACTCACTGGACATAGGGTATTACTCTCCGGAGGCCCGAACCAGTATAATCCCCTGTCTCTTAAGTCACCATCCGGCCCCTGACACGCGATCGTAGAAATCTTACTTGCCGGCGGTAGAGAACCTCGACACTTATCTTCTCCAGAATAACTATCAAACATGTTAATCCAATTTGAGGAATCCGGTTCATTTTCTTGTAAACTTGTAATTACAATCTAGTATTAAAAAATGCAGAGGCACAAGTTCCTGACTGCTAACTTATTTGTTGTCCTGACAACAAGAATTTTATGAGAATTTTGTAGAAATTTTATAGGAAACTGTTTAGTTTCCACAGGATACTTAGTGGATCACATGCCTGCCCTTACTACTAGTTACAGTAATTATCTGCATTCTAATGTAGTAATCTTTTTCTGACCTTTTGTTATTTAAGTAACTAGTGTATGTACTGCAAGTCGATCTCACTATGTGGTATACATGTGTAGGGTCTGCAATGAATCTAGCCAAGATGGATGCAAAGTAAGGTGGTATTGGAAGCATAGCCTTGCTTGAAGCTAGGTTTTCGTTTGTAGTATTACGATATTTTCTTCTAGATTAAAGACTAAACTTAGACCATGTGATTTCATGCTGAATAAAAAAATTATGAGGTTGTATGTATGTGATGAGATGTTGGTTCAGAACTTGTTTGTGTGATGAGATGTTAATTTGTAGTGTTGACATGAGCTGGTTTATATATTTTGTCTGGCTGAAATGATTATGTTGTTTATATGGGCTTTATGGCAGATTTTGGGCTTTATTATGATATTTTCTTCTAGAAATGTTTGGCCATTTTATTGGCCCACTTTGAATTGGGCCCATCCACAAATGGGTTGTCATCAGCCATGTCATCATTGCTTGCCACGTCATTGTCCGCGTCATTTGCCACGTCATTGTCAATGTCACAAGCCACATCATCGGCCATGTCAGCAACCACGTCATCAACCATGAAATTCATGTGTGACATGGCAATTGAATCTGTGATGTTTATTTTCGTCATAATTTATGGGCTTGGGCTGGGCTATGCGGGCTGGAGGCTATTTTATGACGATTTCAAAATGTCATGGATTAAGTTAATCTGTGATGATTTTGTTAAAAACGTCACAAGGTGAGATCGTCATAGATACTGTTTTATGACGTGTTATTAATGATCTATGACAAAATTTGAGCGTCATAGATTAAAGGATTTTTTGTAAAGGACGGGTTATATATGCGAGCCTAGTCTGGCCAGCCTAGTGCGACTGATTCCTGCGTGCTCCAGGCTTGAGGGCCTTTTCTGCATTAGCGGAACTTGGCTTGAGGGGCTAACTGCTACAGGCAACCAAAACACCTAGAAGTTGCATTGCACAAGTCTGTCAAATCCCAAACCAGGAACCTAGCACACCCCACCAGAGAGGTGACTGTTTGAAATTTAGGAGAAAACTCCAAGCTGATGCACAATTTGTTACACACTGCCGAGAGCATTTTTTCGAAAGCGTGGCAAAAGATTTGACACAATAATTTTATTAGAAAGGAGAAGAACACACAATAACGACTGCACAACTGAAAAAACAGAGAAGAAGCAACTAGTAGTGCCGAGAGGAGTTGTACAGACAATTATTTTTGAATCAGAAATTATTGAATAGGAGCCGCATAATCACCCGCCAATATCAAGTGCCAAAGACCATTAGTGACCCAGAAATTAACTCATTAGTTTCCCGGCTTCTTTTTGGGTGCCACGGCCTCAATAGCAGTACCCAAAGGCCACGCGGCTTCAATGTAGTATTCTCCATGCTTCACTTTGTCAACAAAAGTGATCTTCTTCCTTGGCTGCAGACCTGCAGTGCAACCAAATATATGAATCCAACCATGTCTGAAGTTCAGGTTGCGCAGAGAACTATAGTAATAAAACAGCAGAAAACTTTGTTGGCATCTCTCGAGTAAATGTTTAAAATCGATGCTACTTACCGAAGCCGTCAACGAGCAAGGTGTATGTGTAAGTAAGATCCATGCACAAGTATGGCACATCCATCTCAGTAATGTTCGAGTAGGAAAATTTTGCTTCCTTGACATCCATTTGGCAAGCCTTCTTTGCTGCGTCCATGAACACTGCAGGAGTGGTCTCTGCGCTGGGAGCTTGGCTATCTATGAAACCAACCTTTTGAATAGAAGAATTGGATCAGTTTTTGCAACTTGCAATGCCCAGATTAAATTGAGGCACACTACTTTTTTAGCAAAAAAAAAAAGAGTAAAGGCTGAGGCATCAGTTGTTGTGACTACATGTGAGGCAAGGTAGTAGAAGCCCGTTGTGGCATAGATTTTGCTTTGGCCAGCACCACCTCCCCCGTTCCAGACGCCGTCAAATGTGCAATGCTTTGTGTGGCATGGTGCATTCAGCTTCAATGCTTTGATTATCTCTTCCCTGCACTTCTCATATACTGCTCCTTCTGGTCTGGCAGTCGCATCATATTGATGCCCATGATAGGTGTAATTACCTTCAAAGTATTTTAAGAACCTTATAATGCCTGTAAATATTATTTGAAAAACAAGATGTATGCCTATATGGATATTGACGTATTGTCGTCAGTATACACACCACTAAATCCACGCAGCATGCAGAAGCTGAATGGCCCATCCTTTGACTTCAAAATCTCAGCTCGTGCTGCGAAAGCACCATACCGCAAGTAACTGCATCGACAAGTTCTTGGCTGATCACTCTTACGAATCAGACAGGGTGACACTACCTTTTCTCCGAAATAGTATGGTAGATTCATACCTGTGAACATAGACATGGTAGTCCTTTCCTTTAAAATACTCTTTTGTAATATAAGGCTCCTTTCCACTGGCCACCGAAGGGGCTCTTGCAGCAGCATTTGCAGAGACAGCATACGCCATTTGCACTGATCCACCACCCATGTCTATCACGCCAACCGTCTGGGAGTAGTCCCCTCCCAATTTGTCCAACAAATAATTCAATGCAACCTACATCCCATTCCATGCACAATAAGGATAGTTAATACGTTTCTTGTAAATGTAAATATGCGGCAAAAATAAAAAGGTTAAGCATGAGTGTAGATGAGTTCTATTTTATTGTTGTGTCACTGGTAACTCTTACCCACAGGTAGGATCCTTCTTGAGATCCCTCAAGAACGTTGATCCAGTTGGGCTTGGACTGGAATTTGCTCTTTTGGTGGACAAGGTCTCTGACCTGTATTAGCGATTGAGGATTCTTAATCAGGAAATGTTCTTGCCGTCTAATAACCCATATCATGGATGACAAACATTATTATTTGTGTTCCAACACAAGACTGGAGAGTAAGATGGACCTACCGCATCAAGAATTTGCTCTGCCTTTTGACTTCCGATAAGGCGCAATCCTGCAGTCGCCTGCAAAGTTTGATTGGTAAAATGAAAAATAAGGGAAAACTAAGAAACAATAATATATGTATATCATTTCAACTAATAGTCCCTTGAGGAAATAGTTAGGAGGAGAAATGCTCCAGTGGACCTCTTTTAGAAAATTGCACTTATCTTAAAGCAAACCTGTAATTAATTAAATATGTTCTTAATTATTTTCCACCTGGGTCTCGTCTAGGCCCAACCGTACCCATGCCCGATCCGTTCCTGGTCCATATACAACCGGTCCCATGCTAACTCACTCATCACGATTTCACGATCCCATTTCTTCGGTCTTTAGTTACTACGTGAGGCAACAAGCGAAATGGCCGGCGTCGTCCGCCATCGGCTACTGGCCATCGAGGAGCTTCGCAGGCATCGCCATTGCGATGGCTGCGTCATGGATGCGAGCTGCAAGTGAGGCAGTAGTCTTTGAAGGCGTGGCTGCCGTGCATAGCAAGGAGGTGGACGTGCCAGATGCCATTGAGCCGAGCGTCCATGATGATTGGCCGTGGACATAGGCGATTGATGAAGGTTGCAAGATAGCATCAACTACTAACTGTCTGAATTTGTGGGTATATCGGTAATACAGGCACGATTTCACCAGTGATCTTAGCGATGTTGTCGTTGCCTCGTTGGTGCTAGAATCAAGATTGGCCTGCATCCTAGAAGAGGCTGCCGCCTGCCGCCGTGGAGAGCCCCGTCATCGAACGCCGTCACACGACTACCATGAGTCCGTGAGAGAGGATGAGATCGGAGATCAGTTGTGCATGGGCCGGAAGGGTTTGGGCATGGGTTGGGCCGGGCCCAGACGAAATCTAGTTAGAAAATAATTAATTAATCAGGCAATTGCTTTAATATTTGTGCAATTTTCTAAAAGAGGTCCACCGGAGCATTTCTCGTTAGTTTGACACCCATTTGCATAATTTTTAAGGGTAACTTGCTATAGTACGTTGATGCTAATTATGCATAATTCGACAAATGAGATTACTATAGAAAACCATTGTAAGTATTTATATAACTTGTTTTAATTGAACTAGTCCTACAAAATGATGTCCTTGTATAATAGCAAATTTGTTGACATACTCCAAGCTTAAGAGGTGTTCTTTTCGTAAGCCGTGAAGGGACAATGCTCTTGGCCTTATCAAGAAGAGGTAGTATGGACTTTGCAGCCTCTTGGGGTCGTCCTGCATACGAGCTCAGCCCGGGCTTCACCTACAAACAAACAATCACTAATTATCATCCTGTCGTCAAAAAGCTATAACAACTGAAAGCTGGAAGAGATCACTAGGCAACCATACTTTTGCTCCCTGTTTTTGCGAGCAACACTTTGCAATTAATAATTACTTGTAAGTTATATCAACTGCCACATTCGAATTTTTAAACACGCTATTTTGGCACAATCTAGTAGCCTTCGTACGTATTATTTAATCGTCTTACCTTGGCGAAGAACTCGATATCGTCGCCGATAGGGACAAGGTCCATCTGCCTGTCGAACCTGAAGACGTACACCCGGCTCCCCGTGCTGCCGGCGTCGAAGATGACGGCGTACCTCCCTCGCCCAGCCGGCGCCTTCTCCGCGGCAGGTTCGTCGGCGACGCCGGCCTTCCGACCAAGCACGGCGGCGGCATCATCGTCGTCGGCGTGGACCACGACGGGGTACGAGGATGCCAGCTGCAGGAGGAGAATCAGCGCCGCCGTGGCAACGGCACGAGCCATGGCTAGTCCCGCTGCCTGATGCAGCGAGCGGCAGTGCAGTGCGTGCGTGCTCCACTACTCGCCGGCCGGCACTGGAACGCGGAGTCACTAGGCTAGATTGTGCTGTGTGCTGGACCCGACATGCAGGGGTATCTTTTTATGGAGCAGAAAAGGAGAGTTCTTCACATGAGCACGTCAGGAATGGTTAGCGTTTAGAGTATAATTCAAGCCTCTGAATGTGTAAACGCTCCAATGTCAGATGCCTTCACATGTATTATGAGTGTCTGACAAGAAAGTGAAACAAATATAAAGATGTATTTTTCTAGGTATGGGACAAAATAAGTTTAAAAAAGGAGAATTTTTCCAGTGTTTTGAAAATTTTAGGAGCTGTTGATGGGAATAATTATTGAAGGAATGGAAAAAACTATACTAACCTTGTATACAAAAGGAACTGGAAAGGATCTGCCTTTTCTTGATCACACGTGTGAAAACGACAGAACCGGAGGTTCCGGCCAAGCACCCTAACAGGGCTCTTAAAAAAAGAAAAGCAACAATGGTAACACCTCCAGCTGCAAACAGAGGCGGATCTAGACAACATAACCATTGGCGTCATCTCCATTGTGCTATGATGTGATGTCATTGAGCTCTAATAAGCATATGTTCCAATAGAGGTTGCTAAGATACACCAGCTTACCTCCTAGGAGGTAAGACTTCAAAGAGATCACAACCATTGATTTTAAGAAAAAAATAGAAATAACTGAAATACTTAAAAAAGAAAACCACGGCACTAAAAAGAAATAAACCATGGAACAAAAAGGCAGAGAAAAAACGAACAAAAAATAAAAAAGAACGCGAATTGTCACGGTATATGACACGCACACAAAAAGACCGAGAAAAAAAAGAATGAAAAATAAAAAAGGACGTGAGTCTGTTCACGCACGGGAGGTTAGATCTAATAGGGACATATTTTTTATTTTAGATTTTTTAAAATATTTAATTTATTACCTTATAGGAGGTAAAACCTTATCATAACCACTTAGATCTCTGTAAAATGAACGGTCCACAACGATTTCGGAGTACCGTAGCAAAGCCCAATTATAAAACTAATTACACGGATGGACGAAAAATCGCGAGACAAAACTATTAAGCCTAATTAATTCATCATTAGAGATTGTTTACTGTAGCACANAATCGGACGGTGGCAGTTGGTGGCCATGAACGAGGCAGTGATAACATCTACTGAGCTCTGAGAATGCCTTTCGAAGGGAATGCTGCGCTTTGACTTTTCATATATGACGACATGGTGAACGAAGACAAGGCAACCCTTCGAGCCTCCAAACAAGTAACACCCATGGTGCCTTTGATGGAGTGGGCCACCATGTTTTCTTAGCCCCAGTATCGGCGGCAATGGACCAGGAGGGATCAGGCGACGATGAGTAACATGGCCAGTCTATGTGTCTCCTTAATCTACATGGCAAACTAATATGACTTATTTACGATGCGTGGCATATAATAGGGTGAGTATTTATTTATTTCTTACGTTTTAACACTACTACTTCTGACCCCCAAATTTAAATCCATTTAATTAGGCTGCCCCTGATCAATCCTCTTTTTAACTTTAATCAACAATATCTAAAATATCGTATAGATTTCTAATATATATAAGATTGATAGTATTAGAGTCATCATGAAAATAGTTTTATAATATATATACTCTGCCCATTTCAAATATTGTAATTTCATAGATAGTATTAGTCAAAGTGCCATACTGGAGAGTCTATGCCAAGTCCAAATAGACTTCGATTTTGGTTCTGGTGCATATGAGATGGGAAAAAGATTTGCAAGATAGCGCCCTGCCTTCCAAGAATATTAAGCAATTTGTTTCAATGATCGGATATATAACACAAATTTGAGAAAAGAATAAGGATATAATACGTAATAATAGCATATACTTTGTTTCAATTTAATGAATATTTACAATAGAGAGACAAACATCTTTTCACTGGATACCTTTTTTTTTCAAAACAGAAGATCAGGAAAACTCCTCTACATTAAAGCGATAAACACTCCATTAAGTTCGAGGGCTACTGAAAAGAAGCTAAAGGAAGGAGAAGACTGGAGTCATCATCGACTGACAGCATCACGAAATTAAAGTTTCTGGACGCAGACCCAGCAGCATATATGCCAAAGTAACCAGCATAATTTTCTGAACTCGACAAAAAAAAACAGAAGAACAAAATGGAGTACCACACAACAACACACTACGTACTTCACAAAAATATTCCATGTACCGTTCACACAATCTCTATTCCATCATGTTGCATCCAATTCTCCATCTAATCACAGGAATCCATCCACGCGAGTTATTCTAGGCATCCTCCGCTTTCGCTTTCCCTCTTTCCCAAGCTAGAATTGTCTGATTTTTGATTAAAGAACAAAGCAAGATTACTGAACAAAGCAGTGGTGGGATATCAGAAGGCAACTTAATTTATCGCCAATGAATAAGGAAAGGGATGGTACCGCGGAGGCCACGACAACAGCATTGGACTTAGAAGTCCAAACCTTTCACTGTCCTGAGCAAAATTAAGTACTACTAGCTAGCATAGAGTAGAATGTTAGAAGAATACATCTTGGGCAGTTGCATAAGGTAGATGGGGGAAGAGGGTTGATATGCCGGGGCAGCGTTGCCTGTTCACCGGCTGCCCACCAATGGAACCAGTTGTTAGGTCTTTCTTTAGTCATGGGTTCTTCCTTCTCCCTTTAAGGAAAATGGCCCCATGAGCCATTACATTGTGATTTCGGTGGTGATTGAATGACAACATAATCATTGGGACTAAAGGATAATTACAAAGCATGGCCACAAAATCAGAGAGTCTTATTTTAGAGCATCCAAGACATGGTATTGGCACGAGAAACTATGAAAAGGGCTTGAATTGATTGAATTGGAATAGCCCGCAGAGTTTATACACGGAGTACAATACGCCGGCCTACGGCGTACAAACAAGAAGCATACGGCGTGTAGTGATTGAAAAAGCAGAACAATAAAGACACTACATGGTGTATGATTCGGCGATACACAGCGTACATATTGAGAAGCATACGACGTTCAAAGAATTCAAGAGAAAGGCATCGGTGTATGTTCCGGTATTACTGTGCGCATACAGGGCAGATGATATGGCGCTCAAGATCAGCAATGGTTCAGATTGGGTCATCAATACCCTACACGGCGTATTATACGCCGACCATAGGCGTACTATCGGCGCACGCTTTACACAGAGACAATGTCAAGCTGGTGTTGGACAACACCATACAGTGTATGGTATGGCGACCATCGGCATACAACTTAGACGTATACGAAGTGTGTAAGTAGCCGTTGGAAAAGTGGTTTCGACTGTTGGAAAAGCACGCAGCGTATTATACGTCGATGAGGGTGAAGTGCACGGAGGAATATACAACGTTCATAGCTTTTGTGCAGCTTTTGAGCAACGGCTAGTCCATCCATTTAGGCTATAAATACCACCCCCATTCGGCCATTTCAAGGTGATAGAGTCCAGAGAAGCTCATCTACAACCAAAAGACATCCATGTCACTATTTGTGCTACACTGATCATCCATAGTGAGTGAGAGAGTTAGGATAGGCCTAGTGAGAGAGTTTGCAAGGTGTTGAGCCTTGTGCTTGGTTCTAAAGTGAACCAACATTTGTAATCTCGGTGTGCTGGCCCCTTGAAGTCTTGGTGACTCGCCAGCAGGTCTTTGATCCTCCGGCTTGGTGTGGAGTGGCATCAATGGCATTGTATGAGGGACGAGGAGAACCCCTCCTTCCTGGAGAAGCTCTGTAGTGAAGGCGGCATCATGATCTCTGAAAGAGTAGGTTGATGAGAGCAACGTCATAGTGACTTGCTCATCATCCTTCTTGGGGAGCCTTTGTAGCGAGCTCAAGGCCTTGACCAGGAAGCAAGAATTAGCGACCAGGAGCACATCCTTTGTGGAGCTCCAACGTGGAGTAGGCATTAGCCGAACTACGAGATAAATGTTCATGTCAAGTTTGCATTCCTCTAACCCTTCTTTAAGCTTCCGCATTTCATACTTGCAACTTGTGTGCCTTTACCTTTTCTAGAGTAGTATCTTGATAGGATCGACTCTAGGTTGCAAAACTCCTGGTTGTACATCTAGATAGTATGTCTTAGTTTTATATTTGTGAAATTAAAGGCATGGTAGGTTAAGTTTTTAGAGACCCTAATTCACCCCTCTCCCTCTTAGACTATCACGCGCATCGATTCCTTTCATCCCTCCCTCACCCCCTTCACGAGAAAGGCAATATTAAACTCGTTCACAATAATATTATCAATGGCGATCTCTCCCTCTCCTATTCATCAACATGGCCCAAACTTGTAGATGAACTTAATAATATGGTGGAGACACTACCGAATCATGTGATGCTTCCTGCAATGGGGTTGCATTGGCCTCCTTTTGTATACAACCCGAAAGTCTCGTATAGGGATTTGTTTGCTGTCCGCCCACATGTTGCATCATGCATGCATGTCTGTTTCTTAACAATCTTTCCCTACAGAACTGGCTTTGTAGCCAAACGCATTCCCATTCCGGCCACCTCATGTGTTTCTTGGCCATGTGGTTTGAGCCCCAATCAACTCATACCAAAATTTAGTCGTGATATATGATGCATTTTTACAGCCGGTTTTGAAAAGTGGCATTGTTTGAGTGGCAGTAAAAATTGGATTTTCACAGCTGGGTTTGAACCGCCGATGAAAATCATTTTCAGAGCCGGTTTTGGGGAACCGGCAGTGAAAACAATTTCAAAAACCAAAAATCAAATAAAAATGTTAAATGGGTGAAAATAATTTTTAACCACATAGAAGGCCACCCCCATGAACCAGTCATCATCTGCTCGAACGGCGCAATTTTCCATCTCCAACGGCACAATTTTTTGCACTTGTTGCATTTTCCATGCTTTGGACCCGTGACCTCTTGTTTCACGCGTAACTTCCCTTACTACTACACTGCATGTTACTTGTGACTCAACGAGTGATGCAATCCTTTTATATTAACCTTGCTAAATTTTTGTAAAATTCTACAGGCCACATCTTTAATCCAATTAGGTTCACAATTATTGTCGTAGTTCCTTACATGCTCTTGCATTCATGAAAAATATCAGAAATATAATATAAAAACAACAATAGTTGTACAAAAAATTATTTATAAGTGCTAAGAAATCATTTAATTCATAAAAATAGCAAATTATTTCAAAAAAATTCTAAACTCCTCCATGACAGCTTATATGCAATATAAAATGTGTATAAAAAGATTTGTATGTCATATGATCAAATATAGGTTTTAAGATGCACAAACAACAAAGTTTGCCTTAATATGTATGAAAGAGTGTGAGAGATGTATGTGTTTTTGAACAATATATAGTCTAATTTTCTTTAAATGCTTTGTATTTTTTATGAGAATGCTATACAACTATAAAAGGACTCCATGACAATTTTCATAATTTTTGGACAAGTGTTTGATATTATTATTATTTTTACAAATAAAGGAGTAAATTAAAATGTGAATTATCCATAGCAAACCTATTGATTTTTCATATATTTTTAGGATATGATCTAAACTACAGCGTATGTCCTTATACATTATTTTTCTAGTATTTGGTAAGAGCTAGTTAAGAGACATGTAGTTCAAATTAAAATTACTAAGAATAAGTATCTAGAAATTTATTTCATAGCCAGAAAATAGCAAATCATTTAAAAAAATCCTAAACTCCTCCATAGCAACATATATGTAGTATAAGATATTTAAAAATTATATCCATGTGATATGAGAAAAATATTGTTTTAGGGTGTGCAAACTAATTCGATGTTGCACTTCTTTAATATAAACGTTTCGAGTCTTTAGGGTTTTTTAGAGACCACATCTTAGATTCGATCGGGCTAAAATTTTTTTGGTTGTCCCTTGTGTACTTCTAGTCCAATAAAAAATATCATAAAAACAAAATAAAATAAAATAATTAATGTGGACTGTAGCTTAGAACTGGTTGTGAAAATTGATTTCACAAGCGGTTCGTGGTCGGAACCGCCTGTTGAAAACCGGTTGCGAAAATAGTGACTAGAAAAATCAGTTGTGTCGTAGTGCTCCAACACACACACACACACACACAAAATAATAGGCAGGTGAGTTACCATCTTTTACAATCCCATAGTGGCCTTCTGAGCAGTGGAACAGGGCACCGTTATAACAAAGAGTAAAGTCTATTTTCGGCCATCCAACAATCATCTTGGTTTTGTTTTAGCCATCCAACTCCAAACCAAGAATTTAGTTTTGTTTTAGCCATCCAACTCCAAACCAAGAATTATCTAGGATAATTTTATCACTGTTTTGAATATGGCACATAACACAACAAGCCAATCAGTGCCAATTTGCATGGGCATTGTTATGCAGTTATACAGGCATTATCTGGCAACCAGCCAACCAGACATTATATTGGACATAGGTGCTAGCTCCATAGAGTGATATAGTACATATAATGCTAAAGCCTCAGTAGTAGTGCCAATGAAATACCCCCTACTGGTCTTCGATCTTCTTTTTGGGTGACAGGGGGCCTCAATAGCACTACCCAGAGGCCATGTGGCTCCAATGCAATATTGGCCATGCTTCACCTTGGACACCAATGTAATCCTCTTCTCCGGATGCACACCTACAGAACAGTGCACGCAGACCATATTAATAAGGAACAATGTTATTGTTTAACAACAGTAGAACTTCTGAATGTAGAGTAAACATAAAGAGAATCAGTGCTACTTACCGAATCCGTCAACGAGCAAAGTGTACCGGTATATTAGATCCATGCATGTGTATGGCACATCGGTATCACGAACATTCGGGTATGCAACTTTGGCTTCCTTGACGCTCAGTTGGCAAGCCTTCTCTGCAGCTGCTTTGAACATGGCTGGAGTGGCCTCGGCACTGGGAGCTTTGCTATCTATGAACCCAACCTTTTCAAAGGGAAGAAGCTAATATAATTCAGTTCTGGCAACTTGCACGCATTCAAATTTAAGTAACCAACAGATGTTGAGAGTTGCTACTACATCTGCGGCAAGGTAGTAGAAGCTGGATGCAGCGTAGAGGTTGTTCTGGCCAGCTCCGTCTCCCCTGTTCCACACGCCATCAAATGTGCAGTTCTTTGCATTGCACGGCGCATTCAACTTCAATGCCTTGGCTATCTCTTCCCTGCACTTGTCATAAACTGCCCCTCCTGGTGCAGCAGTTGCATCATATTGCTCCCCATGATAGTTGTATGTACCTTCACAAAATCAACAAGAAGAAAGTTAGTCATGCCCAATAATGTTCTTGATCAAAAACAAAAGGTTGCGGCTCTATATGTAAGTTTTCAACATATATAGTTACTACTAAACCTGCGAAGAATACAGAAACTGAATGGCCCATTCTTCGCCTTCAGAATCTGTAAGCGCGATGCAATGGCACCGTAGTGCAGGTAACTGCAAGGAAAAGGTCATGGTGACCACTGGTTGAACTATTTTGAAACATGATTTGCATATCTTTCCTTAGTTAATAAAACAGATCGAACCTATGAACATGAAATGTTGTGATCTTTTCCTTGGAGATACTCTTTTGTAACGTAGGGAGCCTTTCCATCAGGTACTGCTGGAGCGTTTGCAGCGGCATTTGCTGAGATTGCATAGGCCATTTGCACTGATCCACCCCCCAAATCAATCACACCAACTGTCTGGGAGTAGTCTCCTCCTAGTTTATCCAACAGATAGTTTAGAGCAACCTGCATCCCATGGCACGTGCACTGTGATCGCAATACAGAGTACATGTAGGTACAATATAAGAAAAAGGACTAATTAAGCATGATTGTAGATGAATTATTGTTGTATGGATGCTAACTAGTTCGTACCCATAGGTAAGATCCTTCTTGAGTTCCCGAGAGAACATTGATCCATTTGGGGTTATACTGAAATTTGCTCTTGCTGTGGACAAGATCTCTGACCTGTATTAGATAGTGGTGTTTTAGTTCTTTCAATACCATATATTATATAACTTGCAAATACATGCAGCACAAATTGGAGCGTAAAATAAAAACACAACCACTTGAAGGATTTCCTCTGCCTGTTCGTCTCCGATAAGTCTCAATCCAGCGGTCGCCTGCAAGTTTGATCGGAAAGGTACGAAGAAAAGCATTGAGCAGAATCGTTCTTAACATTTGACATGGCGAGCAGGAAATAGTTCCAAACTTATTAGTAATGCTTGTAAAATTACAATCCCCTAAATCACTTCAAATCCAGGTGCTTCAAAGGTCTTGTGGATTGATTGCATAATCTTTTGTTTGCAAGGTCCCATATCCTTCTAACTAGAGTTAGAGGATGTTCATTCCTTAAATTATTTGAATTATCCTGCATAGTTATCATATGAAAAAAAAATTGTTCATTTATACGTAATCCTAGTTTTAGAGTTCTTTTCGTAAGCCACGAAGGGATAACGCTCTTGGCCTTGTCAAGAAGAGGCAGAAAGGAGTTTGCAGCCCTTTGGGGCAGTCCGGCATATGAGCTCAGCCCGGGCTTCACCTGCACCAACAATCATTGTGGGCAGTTGTTGACGCAGAAATCAGGTCAACACACGAAAGCGCTAGAACGCGCAGCACGTAACACGATAAACCCGCAACCTCCCTGCGCCGACCGGTCAGACCGGTGACCGTCGGAGAATCGGGGGTAAACCCTAAAACACGCCTCCCGGAAGGATCCGTCAGGGAAAACGCGATCAGGGGTGCCCTAGGGTCGGCAGGCCACCTAGGACGCCTTCAAACGTCGCGGAGACGCAGGAAGAACAACAAGTAGGGTTGGAAAAGCTAGGGTTTGGAGATGCAAAAGGTAAAGGATAAAAGTAGTAAAATTGATATATTCGATTGTTGTGTCTTCAATCGGCCGAATCCCCTTATATTTATAGGGAAGGTAGGTCTTGTCCCGCAAGGAAACCAAGTTACAACTCGTTACAATCTCGGAATCCCAAAATAAGAGTCCTAGTCGGATTACAACTCGGGTAACCAGTCTGACCGGTCCCCCACACCGGTCAGACCGGTCTGGGTGCCGAACTTCGCCCTTCTGCTTGTTTTGCTCCACCACCGACTCTTGCGATCCTCCAAGTCTTCAAGCACCGCAACATCCTGTCATTCCAGAGAATATGCCATCTTCCACGCCTTGTACCAAATCTTGCGGTCCTCCAGATCTCCCAGCACCGCAATAGTCGATCAATCCAGAGACTATGTCACTTTTACCGCACTAGGGCTCATCGTTACGGTCATTCAAGCCAACACTGCAACTTTTCATGCCAGACCGGTCTGACCGGTCAGGCTAACCGGTCTGACCAGTCGGCCCTGACTTGTGTCAATTTTGGTTGTCAACATATGTCCCCCTGTTTTTTGGTAAAGCTTGCGTACCATAAAACACATCAGCACCAAAATTGTCACCTAAGGACGATGTTTTAACAGAATTCATTGGCCATTATATTTTTCTAAGGGCGATATTCAAATATCGGCCATATGCCACTTCATGCCTCTTGCCAAACACTTGGATAGTACTTCTTCAAGTACCTCCCATTCAGTGCCTTAGGCAAACGTCCTCCTTGCAGCGTCTCCACCATATAGGAATTCCCGCCATTGATCTTGAATACTCGATATGGACCTTCCCAACTTGGAGACCACTTGCCGAATTTATTGTCTTTAGTACCAAGTGGCAAAATTGTCTTCCATACTAGATCACCAACTTGAAAAGTCTTCTCTTTAACCTTCTCGTTGTATGCTCTAGGAACTCGGATCTTGTCTTTCTCAATTTCCTTAAGAGCTTGTAAACGCTTATCAGTCACTTCATCAATGTTGTCCATCATCAAGTCATAATATTCACCAACCGAAAGCTTATTTTGTCTAGCAAGTCTGTAAGCATCCAGATTTACCTCAACAGGCAAAACGGCCTCTTGTCCATAAACAAGCTCAAAAGGAGTGACTTTAGTAGCACCATGTCTAGATATGCGATGAGCCCATAAAGCTTCAGACAAGACTTCATGCCATCTTCGGGGATTCTCCTCTATCTTCTTCTTGATCAACTTAATCAAAGTCTTATTACTAGACTCGGCCTGACCATTGGCCTGAGCATAGTATGGAGATGAATTGAGCAACTTGATCTTATACATATCGGCAAAGACTCGCACTTCTTTAGACATAAAAGAAGTACCTTGATCCGTAGTTAAAGTTTGTGGAATGCCGAATCTGTGAATAATATGCTCAGTAATAAACTCAATTACCTCCTTGTGGGTCATATTTTTGAGAGGAACAGCTTCGGTCCATTTAGTGAAGTAATCCGTAGCAACCAACACGAAGCGGTGACCCTTTGAA
>CM014277.1:21711162-21763243 GCA_004135705.1 Alloteropsis semialata | reverse complement strand
CAGGGGCGTCGGGGCGCGGCGGCGGAGCGAGACCGGGACGAGGAGGGGGCGTGGCGGCGGCGGCGGCGGCGTGGAATGGAGATCGTGCTAAGTGTGGGCGCGGCCGCGCGCTATATATGCCCAGCACCCATCGATACCGGGTGATGTCACCACCCGGTACCAAAGGCCCTTTGGTACCGGGTGGTGACATCACCCGGTACCAAAGGGTGTTTTGCGCGCCAAATGAAAACCCTAAGGTACCGGGTGGTGTCCCAACCCGGTACCAAAGGGCCCCCGATTCAGTTTCCCGCTCTTCTTCCTTTTTAGTATATACTCTTTCTTTCTTTTTTCTTTTTAGTATTTATTATTTCATATATATACTATTTGCATAATTCTTTCTTCCTTTCTATCTTTTTAGTATATAATCTTTCTTCCTTTTTATCTTTTTAGTAAATACTATTTAGTATTTATAATTTATCTTTTTAGTATATTTTATTTTGTATTTCAAATTTAACTTGTTAGTGGATTACACGCCATCTTTTTAGTACGTATTATATGACATATATATTATTTAGTATTTTCAATTAATTCCTTTATTATATTTAATATTTGAAATTTAAATCTTTTGTATGTATTGTTTGACATATCTACATGAAATAACAAAGTATACATCAACTATAATGATATATGAAATAATGTAAATCTAGATTCATATTTCTATATATTTTTATTTGGTATTAGTAATATATATTAACTCCTTTGATATTAGTAATATATATTAACTCTTTTACTATTCTAGATTCATATTACTATTTAGTAATATATATTAACTCCTTTACATTACATATCATAACGCTTCAACATAATTAGAATTACATAGCATCATCATGCTTCAATATAAGTACAACATTATGCTTGAACAACAATAATCAGGGTCCCTGCACGCCATGCTTCTTCATGAGATAGAAAGGATAGTTTATATCGATAATCCCGATGCCTAGGAACCTGTCGACATAATCAAGTGCATATATGTATGCACTATCCTGTGCCTTGTAACGTGAATCCAAGACCTCTCCATAAATTGTGATCTCAGCAGCATTGGCATGAGCTTGGAAACCACCATTAACTCGATAAGCCCCTGGCGTCGTGTGTGCATACCCTAAGTTTCCAAGGACTTGATAAAGGACTGCACGTAGACCAGAACACGCATGCATGAATCCACAGTAGTAGTCATCCTACAATAAGATTAATAAAACATATTGTTACAGATAAAGATAGTTAAACTTTAATATAATTACACAACTAAAAATAAAACTAACTTACATAAATCGATTCATATGAAGGACTAATCCTTTTAGGCATCTGTGTCACGTCTGGCTCACCCGTCTCGAGAGCTTTCAACTTGAAGTAGCTGTAGTCCGGGAAAACGTGGCCAGTTTGACTTTCTATTTGGGCTAATGCTTGCCTCACAGCATCACACGAGGCCACATGGTCTTGCTGCCATGCGCCAGAATGAACGTGGATAATAACCATGTCACCAGGATTTGGGTCACGGGTGGCATTTTGTTGAATGCTAACAGAGATCATAACCCTACCAGTATTTTTGGTCACATTTTCTCTTAATACCAAAGGACTTGATTGACCGATGTTTGCATCTTTTAGCCATGTAATTGGATTAATGATCTGCATTATTAATAATTTCTATTCTCAGTGACATAGTGATTACATTCAAATGCAACTTGCAGAGGATTATCTATATTACCATATTGTAGCGAAGTTGCTGAGGTGTGGGAATTGGGACATGATCAACTTGTTGTGTTGTCGACCATCCAGGCTCGTGAGCCTCTCGAATCGGGATGGTAGGTGGCATATTAGTAACATAGCCACCACGTCTAGCTGCCTGACGCTGTCTCGGCATGATACTAACCAAAATAAACCGCAATATATTACAAGTCAATTTAAGAAAACTAGTAAATACTTATCAAGAAGCATAAGACAAAATCAAATTTGGTTAATCAAGAAGCATAAGAAACTATTCTAGAATCATATTACTATTTAGTAATATATATTAACTCCTTTACATTACATACCATAACGCTTCAACATAAGTACAACATTATGCTTGAACAGCAATAAATGTTTTCTTTACAAGAGTGCCTTCGTTATGATCGTTGCGAGCATAAGGAGCATGTTCATTGGCCAATAGGATGCTTGTGTCAACCTCCACATTGAACGGAGACACCTCGTCACACCTATTATAATCATCTTCATCGGTGGCGTCCTCGACACCCACGATTTTTCTTTTCCCCGTGAGAACTATGTGCCGTTTTGGATAAAGTTCAGAGTTGTTTGTTTGCAGAGTCCCCGTCTTGGGTTTGGTAGACATGTCCTTCACATAAAACACTTGATGCACATCCTTGGCGAGCACGAATGGTTCGTCTACATACCCAATTTTGTTGAGATCCACAGTTGTCATGCCGTAGCGGTCTATAGTAACACCTCCACTTGTAAGTTTCACCCATTTGCATCGAAAAAGTGGTATTTTCAAAGGTCCATAATCTAGTTCCCAGATCTCCTCTACCTGGCCATAATATGAGTCCCTGTTCCCTTTGTTGTCATAGGCATCTATACAGACACCACTATTTTGGTTGGTGCTTTTGTCGTCCTTGGGCTCTCGTGTAAAATGTATACCCATTTATGTCATAGCCTTGAAACGTCAAGAATGAGGATGATGGTCCCCTTGCCAAATACGCCAGCTGTGTATGTATTGTCTCGTTACCCATGAGCTTTTGTCGCAACCAACCAGCGAAAGTTTCTATGTGATTGCGTGTAATCCACTTGTCAGACTTTCTTGGATTTTGGTAGCATATTATAGTCTTGTGCTCCTCGATGTAAGGAGCCACCATGGTTGATGACTGCAATACAGTGTAATGGGCTTTCATGAATAAATCGTAGTCGCTACACCTTGTTTGTTTCCTTCCTAACGTGCCCTTCCCATGTAGTCTCCCCTCATGGCGTGACTCAGGTAGCCCAATCGGTTTCAGATCGGGGATATAGTCAACACAGAACTCAATGACCTCCTCTGTTCTGTATCCCTTGGCGATGCATCCTTCTGGAAGAGAACGGTTACGAACATATTTCTTTAGAATAGCCATGAGCCTCTCAAAAGGATACATATTGTGTAGGAATACAGGACCAAGAATACCAATCTCTTTGACAACATGGACCAGGAGATGCGTCATAATATTAAAGAAAGACGGAGGAAATATCATCTCAAGGCTGACAAGGCTTTGGGCCACATCATCCTGCAGCTTTGCTAGATTACTAGGATCGATTGCCTTCTGGTCGATTGCATTGAGAAAGGCGCATAGCTTCACAATAGTTGTTCGGACATTAACAGGTAGAATTTCCCTCAGCGCCACCGGAAGCAATTGTGTGAGCAGCACATGGCAGTCATGGGACTTGAGGTGTATGAATTTCTTCTCTTTCATATTTATCAGACTCTTTACATTCGATGAGTAGCCGGACGGGACCTTAATACTGTTCAAGCAATCAAACATGCTGGTCTTCTCCTCCTTGCTTAGAGTGTAGCTAGCAGGACGCAAGTCCAACGCCCTTTCTCTCTTTTCTCAGGATGCAGGGGATCTCGTTGTTTCATACGTTTCAGGTCTTGTCGTGCTTCAAGCGTATCTTTTGACTTTCCGTAAGTACCAAGGAACCCTAGCACGTTTACGCAAAGATTTTTCGTCAGGTGCATCACATCAATTGCGTGGCGGACATCTAAGACCTCCCAATATGGTAGGTCCCAGAATATTGACTTTTTCTTCCACATGGGCGCCTTTCCATTTTCACTTGCCGCTGGCTGGCTGCCAGGTACCTTCCCAAAGACCACATTCACATCTTTTACCATAGCAAATACATATTTTCCATCCCGATGCCTTGGTTTGCTACGACCTTCCGCCTCAAAATGCTTTCCTTTCTTTCTTAGCGGATGTTTCTCAGAAAGGAATCGACGATGGCCAAGATACACACACTTTCTACAATGTTTTAGATAAATGCAGTCGGTGTGTTCTAGGCAATGTGTGCATGCTTTGTATCCCTTGTTTGACTGTCCCGACAGGTTACCAAGTGCAGGCCAATCATTGATGGTCACAAACAGTAATGCTCGTAGGTTAAATTCCTCTTGCTTGTGCTCATCCCACGCCTTTACACCATCTTTGCCCCACAACAACAAAGTTCCTCAATCAGTGGCCTTAGATACACATCAATGTCGTTGCCAGGCTGCTTTGGCCCTTGGATTAGCACTGGCATCATAATGAACTTCCGCTTCATGCACATCCACGGAGGAAGGTTGTACATACAAAGAGTCACGGGCCAAGTGCTGTGGCTACTGCTCATATCACCGAAAGGATTTATGCCATCCGTACTCAAACCAAATCTTATGTTCCTTGCATCTTCTGTGAAGTCTGGGAACGCTCTGTCGATTTTTCTCCATTGCGACCCATCAGCGGGGTGTCTCAACATATTGTCTTCCCTCCGATCCTCTTTGTGCCACCGCAGCAATTTAGCATGCTCTTTGTTTCTGAACAAGCGCTTCAGACGTTGTATTATAGGGAAATACCACATCACCTTGGCAGGGACTCTCTTCTTGGGGGCTCTCCCTCAACATCACTAGGGTCGTCTCGCCTGATTTTATACCACGAACAATTGCAAACCGGACAGGCGTCCAAAGATTCGTACGACTTGCCCCGATAAAGGATACAATCATTGGGACATGCGTGTATCTTTGTACTTCCAGTCCTAGAGGGCAAACGATTTTTCTTGCTTCGTATGTTGTTTCGGGCAATGTGTTGCCCTCTGGAAGCATCTTCTTTATCATTTTCAATATCTCTCCAAACCTTTGTCAGACAAGCCATTAGTTGCCTTCCATTGCAACAGTTCCAGTGTGGTACCCAATTTTTTCTGGTCCTCTTTGCACTTTCGCAGTCTTTCTCTTCGTCACGGATCATGCCACCTAAGGCATCATCATCCTCATCTTCTGCAACTGCTTCACCCTCGCCCATTGCTGTATCATCTGCAAAGGCACCGTATTGTGCAAAGTCCGGGATGTTGTCGTCACCTTCTTCATCACCTTCTTCAAAGAATATCCCTGCTTCGCCGTGTTTGGTCCAACAGATATAGTTAGGCATGAAACCACTCATAAGCAAGTGTGTGTGGACCACCTTCTTCGAGATGTGATAATCCTTCTTATTCTCACAGACCTTGCATGGACAGCATATAAAACCCGAGGTCGAATTAGCCTCTGCCGCGTCGAGGAATTGATGAACGCCATTAATGAAGTCAGATGAGCGTCTATCCGCGTTGTACATCCATTGCCGATTCATCTATTCACAAAATACAATGAAAAATTCATCCCCAATATGAATTTCTAAAGTTCGTAATAAACCTAAATAAGAATATCATATATAATCTCTAAAAATCTTAATAACTGTAAACATCAACATCATTTGATGCCACCAAAAAGATGTATTTCTAAAGTTCGTAGTAAGCCTTAACAAGAATATCTTTTATAATCTCTAAAAATTTCGACAGCACCTCCCCTGCATCGGGAGGTTTCCAAAACCTGCGACAAACCAAGGGCACGATGGCCGACAACCACATTCCAAAATCATCAACGTCTTACTTTTGCTCATCTCAAAAAAATTGAAGGAGTGATTTGCCTCAGATATGTTGTCTTTCATTTGACCTTGAACTTGGAGCATAAGAAACATTACAGGTGGTAAAAAAATTGGTTCATGGTAGGCATGGAACCGTGGGACACACCCAGCCCAACCATCACAACCGATTCGTTGCTTGGGCATGGATGTATCCCACAGTTTGATGACAACCATGAGAAGCATAACTATACAATACAAGCTCAAGCTCAAGGTCATCATATGTTACCCAGCTAGAAAACTAGGTAAAATTTGATATCATCATAGGCATGCCAAGAGTTGGATTGTTTTAGTTCAAGATATTGACAACCATGAGAAGTAAAATTGAATTTAAAATCTAACTAAATAAGAATATCATTTATAATCTCAAAAAATCCTAATAACCCTAAATATCAACGTCATTTGAAGCATCTAAAAAGATGTAATTCTAAATTTGGTAATAAGCCTAAATATGAATTTCATTTATAATCTCTAAAAATCCTAATAACCCTAAATATGAATATCATTTATAATATCTAAAAATCATAATAAGCATAAATATGAAAATCATTTAAAGTTTCTACAAATAATCCAAAAATCTAAACAATGTCTAAAAATTTGTGCATCATCTCTACACATGCAACAACTAACTATATAGTGATTCTCTATTACAAATTCATAATAAAAATGAAGATTCAATCTAAAATCTCTTATTTCAATCCATTCCACAAAACAAAAATTACTCAAAACATAGAGCATGAAATAGACCATACTAAACGTCAAAAGAGAGAGGATGAAGTTGCTAACCTTCTAGCGGACTTGGTTTGCAAATCTCCAAAAGTTATGGAAAAATTGGGCATGAGCTCCCCAACCCGAGCTCAATGGAGGATGAAGAAATGAGCCATGGCTCGGGCTGGGGGAGGAAGAAGGGGACTTATACGCAGAGCCCCTTTGGTACCGGTTGGTGGCACCATCCGGTACCAAAGGGGGTCACATTGGTACCGGTTGGTGTCACCAACCGGTACCAAAGGCCCCATGGCTCATTGGTACCGGGTGGTGACACCAACCGGTACCAATGTGGCCATATAGGTACCGGGTGGTGCCACCACCCGGTACCAATGAGCTCGCAGAATTATTGGCCGTTGGACCCGGTACCAATGCTTCCATTGGTACCGGGTCCTTTCCATCCGTGACCGATTACGGTGGATGGATGGCGGGTTCTCTGGTAGTGCATGCTTCCAGTTGGTATTAGGCAGAGCATCAACCAGACATATAGGTTCTTCTTCGGAAGTAGAAACCATAGCGAATGGTCCCATCAATATACATTTTTGATTAGCGAATACCTTTGGAGAGTCTTGTGACTAGTCATTGAGGAGGACGTGCAGAGGGATGCGCTAAAGATCCGTGCACCTAATCCGAGGAGGTATTATCCTGTATCCCCATTTTTGATCTAGGGAGCCGACAGATACCACTGGCGGGGTGGAGGCACTGGATTGCACGGTCCACACTCCGCCAGGTGGCATGCACTGAGCCGGAGCACATGCTTGTGTGACCCGGAAGACGCCAGTGTTGGTATTTCTCACAGTCATAGATAAATCCGCAAGTGCATTGATATCGATATAACTTTCACCCGTGAGTATTCTAGGGTATCATATGCACACGCAACTTAGCTATTTATGGCTTCTAAGGTTGGTTGTGGAGCTCCTAGAGGTGGTTGTGGCCGGTTGGAGGTGGGCCTAGGATACACCGCCTCAGCTCGGGACCGGCTTGGATGAGTTCCAGATGGCAGCAGGAGAGCGTACGCGAAATGGCAATAGGAACGTGCATGTGAATGCTGAGGTCATTTGGATTCGGTACAGTGTTAGGCGATCGGCCAAATTGGGCGAACTAGCACCTCCACGTCTTGGGCCCAGCTCCATCAGGTGACTGTATAGTTGGTCATCGTGTGGATTCTAGGTGATTAAGCCCTAATTGAGTAGGTTTAGATGTGTATGTGTGCCCTTTGATCCTTGTGACAACCCAAATGTGCGTAGCATGGATGACACCTACATGTGCGTAGCATGGAGTAATCAGGTTTCTATTGGAATAATCTTTCAAGAGGAGTCCTATTATATATGACTCTGCTAGGAAGTCTATTGATGAGATACGTAGCAGTGATGAATGCTTCGTACCAAAGTTTGAGGGGCATAGACGCATTCACGAGAAGAGATAGCCCAACCTTGACAATGTGTCAATGTTTGTGCTCGGCAAAACCATTCTGCTGATGTTAATATGGACATGAGACATGATGGGAAATACCAATGCACTGAAAAATAAATTAAGTTTCCAGTATGGACCACCCTAGTCTGTTTGCATAGCTTTTATCTTGCAATCAAGCATGTGCTCCACAAGGTTTTGAAAGTCATGAAACTGTTGGAAAACATCAGATTTATGGCGAAGCATATAAATCCAAGTAAATTTGCTATAATCATCAATAAAGCTGACATAAAAATTGTTCTTGCCAAATGGACCCATACATCAGGGAAGGCTCGTTCTAGAGGTGCACTCGTGACACTAATGGATCTTAAGTAAGGGATAATGGCTCTTGCCTTTTTTACAAGGGTTGCACACCGACTCTTTATAGGAATCTTGAGTAAAAGGAAGCTTGTTCTTGCGGAGGATTTGATGAAGAGGATGGATGCCCAAGACAAGAGTACCACCGGGATGGCGAGGGCTTGGTGACACCATGGGCTTGTTTATTTAAGGCTGACTTCAAAGTATAGAGGCCCCCTTCACATTGACCTCTATGCAAAACTGTCTTCATTGTTTGATCCTTTATTAGAAAATAAGACATGAAATTTAAAAAAAGCATGATTGTCTTCTGCAAGCATATGAACAAACATGAGATTGTTGTTTGCTTGGGGAATATAGGGAACATTATTGTGAACACAGTCTTTACTATGAGTACATATAATTCAATGACAACCTTGATCTATCTCCATACCTAATCCACTTGTAGCATGCACTATATCATCGACAAAGTATCATAGCAGAGAAGTGAGTGGGTGAAGCTGTTATGTAGCAGTTGCCACTGTGCCACGGTGGGGTTCGCTGGCCTTGTATCCACCGCCTCTTCAATTGGTCACATGGTTTACTGTACATTTGCGAGAGGGATATTTAAATGGTGGGCCCTCAATTTAAGATGAATCTTGTTAGTCCATACTCCATAGGATGTAACCGACGTTCAACCAAGGATTTGATACTTGTGTTTTGTTACACGGGGACCGATGACATGGCACGCGGCGAGGTTTCTAGGCTGGTCATCTGGGCGTGTTTGGGAGAGCTCCAACTCCCGAAAAACTCCTCCGTTGTAGAAAGTCCATTCAAAACACGTACACCTCAAGAACTTTCAGGTCAAAAAAAATCCTAGAGTTGGGGGCCAACTCCATGTTTTTCTTGGAGCTCCTCAAGGGTTGCTCCAAACACACAAGTTACAAATATCCTCAAGGAGTTGGGGTAAAATTATCCACCATTGCTACTAGTTATATAGCGTATCCCTTCACGAAAAAGAAAAAGGGCATTGGCACCCCTTCATTCTCCATCCTTGGCTTCACTTTCCTGGGTGCTACCCTCTCCTCTCTTGCAAACCCTAGGCCACCCCTCTAGTGGGGAAGGCACCAGCGGGCTCCATGCTCTAGCAAAGTGGATCATGGCAGAGATGATCTCATTTCCAATCTAGGTATTTCCCAGTCATCCATCCTATCCCCTTCAATTTCTACTCCTCTCACTAACTCATGAAATCCATGGCAAGAGGTCCTTCCTCTGGGGGCAGGAGCCCCTTCATCCGTCCTACCATGGCCAAACCTAGCCCGCCAGACTTGCCCAAGGCCGGCCGCGCTTACCCTTGTCTCGACAGGCCTACCTAGCTCGACCACCCTTGAAAAGCGTGTGGCCAACCTTGGCCCTACCGTGGCCGCCCTTGGACCTGGCACGACTAGCCTTGGCCCTACCATGGCCGCCCTTGGCCCTGGCTTGGCCAACTTCGGCCCTGCCACGGCCGGTCGTGGCACTGGCACTGGCTGGGGTGCTGGCTATGCCAGCCGAGGTGGTGGCTAGGCCGGCTAGGTAGCTAGTTAGGCTAGCCTTGCTGATGGCAAAGGACAGGCCGCTGCCGGCTATGAAAGATCACTCAAAGAAGAAAAAGCATGAGACTCGATATGTTCTTTACCATTTTTTTGTCTTGTGAATTGCATATGCCTTGATGGCTAAGTAGTAGATTCATAACCATTGAGCTGGGTCACATTTTCAATCATTCTTCTCAATACCCAATGGCATGAACTTCTCCTATCCATGTAGTTGCTTAGATGAGATCGAAAAATACTAGAAATCCTTCGTATTTGCCCAGGTTGTAATACTGCTTACCGAGTTGACCATAATTCTGGTCGTACTCTTGTCGTTCTCTTAGCTTTAATGCTTCAAGATCGCGGGCTCAGTTTCTAATGACCATTGTTGCATCACGATTGCTAAGCTATTGGCATAGATATTTGTTTTCATGTGCACCTTGGATAGGTCTACCTATTGGTTACTGCTTGCGTCGTGGCCTCTACGTCTGGCGCCGACTAGTACCCTTCCATCGGTGACTATCATGTCTGCTTGTGCCATCATGTCGACTTTTGGCTCTTGGTCAGTGATCATGATCCCTTCAGCCTCCATCATGGTGATTGCCTCCATCATGGTGTGATGGATCCTGACCATGCGGACTATTTGTTAGTCTAGATTTTGACAATCATTGTGTCGGGGTCAGGGCGTCATGCTGGAGTGCAGCAGCTTTGATCATTGTAGTTAACCGTTGTATTTACAGAGTCTGATCAAGGTTGCATAGTCCTTTCACTATGGCTAGTATGTTTGTCGCCGTCATAGGGTAGACTTCTTGCCCTGCAACCATCTGAAATCGGAAATTCAGATTTTCCACTAGGAGTATAGCGTTAGCAAGTGGTCATCATCGTCGAGCAGTTGTTGGCGGTCATTAGACGCCAAATCCGACCACCAATATACTCATTTTATAAGGACAAACTTGCATATATCTTTACAAATAACCTAGTTCCACTTGTATTGTAGCAATAAGTGTTTTTCAGGACACAAGTCTGCAAAGAGGGGAAAATCGTGCTCAAACGACGGAGAAAGCGTAACGCAGACTTGACTCCACGAGCACAAGGACAAAGAGGGCCCACCTACCAGTCATATATGGGCCAACCCGCAGGGAAACCGACCTTTGAGGAAACCTGGACCCACATGTCAACCACAGGAGGAGGATCTCCGAGGAACATCCCCCCGGGTTCGGCCGAACCTAGACAAGGGCGTTTGGCGCTATGTTTTGGCACCAATGCTTCCCGCGTCTCCCCCTTCGCACCAAGAAAGGTTTCCATCTGAGGAGCGCCGGAAACCGTCCTCCCCTAGTATAAATAGGGGGATGGACAGCCCTCTGAACACACACTCATTCATCAAAGGCTTCTCTCCCTCTCTAAGCTATTCTTGTAGTCCTTAGGCTAGTGGAGCTCAGGCTAGTGTTTTCTCTAGTAGTATTCCTAGTCGTCCTTGGGCCGTTGTGGGAGGTAACCTTCAGCCTTCGGTATGGTCTTTGTATACACTTTCGGTATTTATACAAGTATGGAGTTTGATCTAAATGCTATCTCTATGGTGTTTATATCATGTTCATGCCTTATCATTCGTACGATGTTCATGCATAGGCTAGTCGATCTAAGCTACAGCATCGGTTCGTTGTACGCTCAGGTTTTCTCTTGTTCCATGTCTCCTAGGAGAACTAGGGTAGTCCTCTCTTGGACGAGTGTGGTGCTGAGGCATGACGAGAACCTTCGAATGTGATTGTGCTTCATGGTCTAAGGGGTAGGCAGTAGGTGGTGACAGCCATGTCCGTCCTTCATATTCCCCCGCGTTCGGGTATCAGTATAGGAGGTACATAAAGCCTTTTCACTTGTGGGAATACTAGTGCGGTTTGGTCTCCCCACTTGTGCATGGGTGCTCAGAATTAAGTCATGTTCATGTCTTGTATAACCTATGCTGATCTTGTATAATACCATAGGACCTTTTAGGCCTTGTTCCTGCTAACCTTAGGAATATTATTTATTCTTTATTCTTGGGAATGGCTTCTTGGATGATGTGTCACATCACCTCAATTATTATAATGTTTACCCCTGTATAAAGGATGTTCATAGCTTATCACGTAATGTTGACTCATGCATATCAGTAACTCTTTTGCCACCAAATGCCATCCTTTGGGATACTAAAAATAGCGACACCATTGAATACTCACGGGTGAAATGCTACAATGGTAATTCTATGTGCTTGCGGATAATGTAAATGTAAGAACTACCATGGCTGATCTAAGCGGCGTCGCCGGTACCTTGGTCCTGGTGGCGACGCTAAGAAACACCAACAAGCATTTCTGGCGCCGTTGCCAAGGATAGCCATTTCTGGCGTCGTTGCCAAGGATAGCAATTGTGAACAAAGTGCTACAGATATTTATGATACACTTATGCATAAGAAATGTTCATTGCTTATACAGGCTAACCTTGCATTGTTTTCTCATCTCTTTGGTGAAAACAGGGTAGTGCATAATCGGTTTCTCCTCATCGACAAACTTTATTGAAGATCCAGAGACACTTTTTAGATGGAACCGACCTCGCATCGTTCCCTCTCAACTCGTTCTCCCGGCAGAAGAACCAGTCACCCCGCACAATCCGCTACCGCATTCATGGCTGAGAAGACGCTCCACGAGTTCTCTGCCCCCTCCACCAACGACGTGTTCAAGGGACCCACTGCCAATGTTGGGGACATCAACTTCGATCTGAAGTCCAGCCTTATTAGCAAGCCGAACGAGGACGCCAACGCTCACCTGCAACACTTCCTCAAACAAGTAAATGCAGTGATCATGAGGGGTGGTAAGACCACTCACGATCCATCTTATACTAACCATGTAGGATAAACATCAACGCAGAGAAAAACTGAGGGGCCATCTACCCCAAGAGTGAAGGAATGTGAACACAGACCCAAGATGCCCTGCCATTCCTTGTATCATCGGGTCCTACAAATTCAGTCATGCCTTGTGCGACCTCAGATCAAGCATCGGCATGATGTCCGAGGCCGTCGCCAACAAACATAGCCTCACAATGCTCAGGCCCACAACAATATGCCTGCAGCTAGTGGAGTCTTCAGTCTGCTACCTGGTGGGAGTCGCAGAGAACATTCTAGTAAAAATCTAGAACTGCTCCATCTCCGTCGACTTCATGGTACTCATTATGGATGCAACAAAGGATAAGCCGCTCATCCTTGGATGGCCATTCCTAAGCACCACGGGGTGCCCGAGTTTATGTTGGAGCCGGATAAATCCGTATCAACATCAGGGGTATTGAGGAAAAGTTTGTGTTCGGCCCAAAACAGGAGCAGTGATCCATGACAAAAATCAAGAAGGCAGGGAACAAACAAGGCATCAAGGAGGTCGAAGCAACACCTCCAGAGATGGATAGCCTCATCAAATTCATGATCTCCTTCTAGAAAAAGGAGAAGAGAAGAAATGAGGATCACCCGAGGCTGTAGAAAAACGAAAAACCCAAGAAAAAGCCACAGACCCCGAAGTCCACACCGACTCCATCCACACCACCTGCCAAGAAGATCAAGCAAATGTGGAGAGTAAAGATGCCCTCTCCTCCGAGGCCAGGCGTACCAAACTAAACTAGACGAGGAGAGTCTTGCCGCTGGACACAAAATGGCGAACCCTCACCAAAAGGGGTAATTTGGTAATTATCTCATATTATTTATTTTCCCAAAATTAAAATTTTAATTCTTGCATTTGCATTTGTGAATAAAGCCTGCATAATAAAATTTAGTTTCCAGCAATTTCATTTATGTAATTCTCACCCAAAATATAAAAATTTATAAAACCCATAAATATAAATATTCTTTTATAACCTCCCTGCAGAAGTTTTTCTGTCAACCAACCTTGAGCATTGCAAAGAAGAGAGCCATTGCACACAACAGGAAAAAGACAGAGGCAGGTGGGCCCAGCCAGGGTTCGACCGAACCAGGGGTTCAGCCGACCCCTGCCGACTGTTGATGGGGCCCATCTTCCTCCAACGGCTACTAGTCGTTGCTCCTCCCTCCTTCCCGACCGTTTGAAGCTCTGCCTCCATAAATAGAGCCCGAGAGGAGCCTCCCTCACTCACAACTCTCTCTTCTTCACTCTCCCTCTCATTCTTGCTCAAGCTCTTTCTCTCACGCTTGCGCTTGCTCTTGCTCTTGCTCGTGTAAGTTCGATGTGCTCCATTGTTCTCTTGCCCGAGCACTCTGTGGTTTGTGTCCTCGGGTTGTTCGCATTTATTATTTTCGCTAACATAACCCATGCATAAGTTTTTGTTGTCTTTGTTTTCAAAATCATGAAGGGCATGGGCCGGAGGCTGTCCGGTGATTGCAGGAGCAAGCTCAAGCCGCTCTCATGGAAGTGGAAGCAACCCTCGCTCCGGTGCTGTCACGCCAAGATCCACACACGAGGAGGAGGGTGCTCAACAAGAATCGGAGTCGGGACCGCAACCGATGGAGGTGGACGCGGAGCTAGACCTACATGACAGACGAGGGATGTAAGCCTATGCACTCATCATGGATAGAGTCTTCGCTCACACCCGAGCCTTCGACACGGACCTCCTCGAGCGCACAGGTATGGCTGTCGACTTCGCTATCATTTGGCATGCAATTAGATGGGACAAGTTTGTTCCTATCTCAGAAGAAGGTTCCTGCCTTCTCACCATCCAATTTCTTTGCAGGTTGTGGGAAGTAGACGATGGTATTTCTTTTCAATTCTTTGGGAATGAATATCGGTTTTCTTGGTCAGATTTCAGTGTGCTTCTCAGGTTTAGACAAAAATGTGTGGTTGACATCGATCATGCTCTCCGTGACTTTAATCGTCATTCTTTCTGAGAGAGCATATCGGGTCAACATGTTGTTGGAAAGTTTACGCCTCACTGCAATGATATTCATAATCCTTCTTTGAGTCTCATGCATAAGTGGCTTGTTGTTTCTTTATTTCCTAGAGATGATGTTAGGCTTGTGCGGACTGATGAGCTTAGGCTCCTTTATGCCATGGTTAAAAATATTCTTGTTTCTCCTGTTCAACCTTTGATTGCACAATGGTTAGAAAATTTTAGGATGGCCAGTCGTATTGAGTGTACCTCTCTTATGACCCACATTGCATCAAAACTCGGGTTTTTGGAAGATTTTAACATATCTTTATCCAAACACTCCCGCACTTTGATCAATGAGGCATATTCATTCAAGGTCACACTCTTAAGCATGGTGCCAACCGGAATGTTTTGCTTTTCTTCCCTGGTTATACAAATGAAATCTTGTTACCTAACCCAGGACTTTATTTGCATAAGTGTCGGGAGCTAACCATCCCTCTTGTTGCACAAGAGGAGCCACGCAGGAGTAATGTTTTCAGAAGGATGACACAGAGCCGCTCTAGGAACGAGGGATCCACATCACAGTAGCCACCACTAGCACCTCAATATCAGCCACCGCACTCCCAGCATGTTGCACAGCAGATGTACCAGGCGGGGTGGGTTCTGGAAGGGCAGATGCTTAGGCTATACACCCGGGTAACAGCCCAACTGGGAATGACCCCCGCAACCACACAAGGCTGGAGGGTCAGGCCGGCAGAGCGCAGGTAGCACTGAGTGGGAGCTCGGGCCTTATGCTCACCACTCCACTTTCAGCTCCAGTGGGCCGCCACTGCTTTTTGCCGCACGACATTCTTACTCGGCGAGAGGCCACCATGATCTCATGGACCTCACTATTTGAATAGACGACCTCGACATCCGGATTAGTGAGATGCAAAATACACTTAATGCACATGTCCAGGAGACCAGCGCGTGGTAGCAGCAGACGAACGAGCAACTCGACAACATCACGGCGATGTTGTGGAGAGCCGAGAATGAGCATAGAGCCTTCAGGCAGTCACATGGTTACAACCCCCATCCAGGATCATGAGCTTCATACAAGCTTGGGGGAGGACCTGACAAGGAGGTACTTTTTATCTTGCACTGTATATAGTTTAATTCAAAAAACATAATAAAAGAACAAAAATATTTGCTTATTTTCATATGTCTAGTTTCTCCTTGTTGAAATGATGAATAGATGTTGTGCTTTATTTCCTTTGCGTATCTGTTTTCAGCTTAGCATGCTCCTAAATTTTGAGTTTGTTGGCTAAGATTTATCCTATGAGCTTGAAACTTGTGGGTTGCAAGTGCATGATCCAAATCTAAGTTGTTGCGAGTTATGATATGGTACAATAGATCTTGCTATAATCTTTCTCTAAGTGAAGCTTGACTTCCTAAGTTTTGTTTTTCAGAATTGCTAAAACTCTGAATAGTTCCGCAATGATGATATGTCCCACCAGAGCTATATGATTATCGCTCATGCAAAAACCTTACTCATATGCTACTTGTTATCTCATTGAGCTTTGTCAAATTTCTGTGACCCTTGAGAGATTCTTGTCATGCTCCCATGATCAAGATCACATACACTCTAGAAATAAATGTGCTGACTTCCACACTGAAAGTTACGCAAAAACATGCCTTCCATCCACAAAAATATTTATACTGCATACACATGACATGAGGTCACTCTCTCTCACTCTCTCTCTCTCTTTATCTCTCTCTCCTTATGAAAAAGGATATGAGGCTATGAAAAAGAAAGAAAAAAACTCCATGCTCGAATAAGCATGTTGGAAGAATGATAAAAGCAAATCCATGCTCAAAAGCATGAGAAGAAAAGGAGAAGAAAAAGAAGAAAGATAGCCCCTATCCAAAAATAGACCAAAAATAAAGAGAGAGGGACTCATGTAAAAAGTAGTGCAACTAAAGTTCCACAAAAATTCCACACACATGCACATCTTGATCAGGTTGTATGACTTGCATCTCCTCGGATCCAAACTTGAACTTAGCGACATGATGGGACGCAAAAATGCCTCAATATCCCCCTACCCAAAGCTCCACATAAACCTTTAGAGGTAGGTTGAGGCAGCTCATGCCCTTGTGAGGATCATACACATTGAGCGATCGAGAGCATCATATGAGGAACTTGCTTTCTTTTGAAAATCCTTTTAAAACCTCCGGAACAAAAGTGGAACAAGGGGTGAGTAAAAGGCGAGTCTATACAACGGTTCTGACTTGCAACTGCCCATGACAAGGAGATGCCAAAAGCCCCAAAGGGACTAAGGCAAAAAGAGGGTGACAATGCCAACTTATTCAAATCAAGAGAGAATATTTTGTTGAATATAGGGTAATCTCAAATACGGCATTGCAACAACTCATAATCGACAACCTAAGTCTTAGCTTTTGCTGGGGATGAGCAAAGGGCAAGCTTGGGGGAATTGTTGGCAGTCCTTACACGCCAAATCCGACGGCCACTATACTCATTTTATAAGGACAAACTGGCATATATCTTTACAAATAATATAGTTCCACTTGTATTGTAGCAATAAGTGTTTTTCACGATACAAGTCTGCAAAAAGGGGAAAATCGTGCACAAACAATGGAGAAAGCGTAACACAGACTCGACTCCACGAGCACATGGACAAAGAGGGCCCACCTACCAGTCATACATGGGGCAACCCGTAGGGAAATCGACAACAGAGGAAACTGAGACCCACATGTCAACTATAGGAGGAGGATCTGCGGGAAATATCCCCCCAAGGTTCGGCCAAACCTAGACAGGGGCCTTTGGCGCCAATGCTTCCTGCGTCTCCCCCTTCGCGCCAAGAAAGGTTTCCATCTGAAGAGCGTCGGTAACCGTCCTCCCCTAGTATAAATAGTGGCGTAGAGAGCCCTCTCAACACACACTCATTCATCAAGGGCCTCTCTCCCTCTCTAAGCTATTCTTGTAGTCCTTGCGCTAGTGGAGCTCAGGCTAGTGTTTTCTCTAGTAGTATTCCAAGTCATCCTTGGGCCGTTGTGGGACGTAACCTTTGGCAATCGGTATGGTCTTTGTATACACTTTTCGTATTTATACAAGTATGGAGTTTGATCTAAATGGTATTTCTATAGTGTTTATATCGTGTTCATGCTTTATCATTCGTTATACGATGTTCATGCATAGAATAGTTGATCTAAGCTACGACATCGGTTCGTTGTATCCATGGGTTTCCTCTAGTTCCATGTTTCCCGAGAGAACTAGCTAGGGTAGTCCTCTCATGCACGAGCGTGGTGCTTGGGCATGACGAGAACCTTCGAATGTGATTGTGCCTCATAGTCTGAGGGGTATGCGGCAGGTGGTGATAGCCCTATCCATCCTTCGTATTCCCTCATGTTTGGGTATTAGTATAGGAGGTACGTAAAGCCTTTCCGCTTGTTGGTAGACCAGTGCGGTTTGGTCTCCTCTCTTGTGCTTGGTTGCTTAGAACTAAGTCATGTTCATGTCTTGTATAACCTGTTCTGATCTTGTATAAAACCATAGGACCTTTTATGCCTTGTTCCTACTAACCTTAGGAATATTCTTTATTCTTTATTCTTGGGAATGGCTTCTTGGATGATGTGTCACATTACCTCAAATGTTATAATGTTTACCCCTGTATGAAAGCTGTTCATAGCTTATCGCGTAATGTCGACTCATGCATATCAGTAACTCTTTTGCGACCAAATGTTATCCTTTGGGAGAATATAAATAACGATACCCCTAAATACTCACGAGTGAAATTTTACAACGGTAATTCCGTGCTCTTGCGGATAATATAAACGTAAGAACTACCATGGCTGATCTAAGTGGCATCGCCGGTCCCTCGGACCTGGTGGCGACAGTAAGAAACGCCAACAATAGTAAAGTCACCATTCCTACATTAATGCCTTTTGTGAACGTCAGGTGCTTCATTGGACACTGAAGGATCATTATTGCTGATGACCCTTGGTGTGTGAGGTTGGGCGATCACCATTGCCTCCCATCTTGGTCAATAGCTGCTTATGCTAGAGGATGCTGGAAGAGTGGATCTAGGTTCTTTATTGAATCCAGAGAAACACCGTGTTGATATGGCATCGGCTCGATCCAAGCACTTACGTGAGACATCTCCAAATCTTCAGCAATTGAGGCTCCAATCATTGGCTTGCGTCCAGGCAAATGGACGTATCTCCCTTTAGGTGTTGATATAATAACCAGACCGACTTGCTTCCCAGAGAGGGGGAACTCATCGTGTTCGATAAGGCTTCGGAGGCCCTTTGAATATGCCTCCTAGTAGACTAGGTGTTTCATGCGTGTCAAAAAGAAAATTTGCTCAGGGTCTTAACCTTTCGCCTTGCAGTGGCTTGCTTCTACTTCTTGAGGTGTTTGGGTGGGTAGGGTTTTGGTAGATCCGATGGTCTGGAGATCGACTTGGATTGCCTGCCGCATTTGGATGTCTTGCCAATCCGAGTTCAGTTCGAATTGGAAGTTTCATGCCTTACAACCCATGTTGAAATCAGATTTGAGATCAAAGTTTCCATGAGTTGTTCTAGAATCGGCAGGTTGAGAGTGCGGTCTAATTGATCAGCTCCATCAATAGTACCGACCCAGGAGGCAAAGATGAACATAGCACCCTTGTCTAATGTTGTGCCACCATTGAGAGAAAATGATCGGAGCCATCGAGCTTGCCTGAGATATCTCAATGAAATCCCCTACTTGGCGCGCCAGCTATTGTCTTTTTGTACCGGCTAGCCTACCGTGGGAGGATCCTATATAGTCGATTTGTTCGTGAGGGCTTCACCGGAACCAAAAGCGAGATGATGAACACACAAGAAGATTTAGACAGATTTGGGCCTTCTCAACAAAGAGTTTAATACCCAACGTCCTATATGAGGTGGACCGCTTCGTATTGATTGTGTATGTTTTTGAGGGGTATCTGGCTCACCTTATATACTCAGGAGATAGAGTTTCTGTAGCAGTGATAGGGTGCTCCCCTCCCCCTAGAAAAAGTAAGTTTTGTAGTGAATAAAGACTTGAGTTTATTGGTCTTCTGTGTTGGTGTTAGTGTAATGTTTATATGGACATAGTAAGGGTATATAGTCCACAGAAGAAGTGGTACCACGTCAGTTTGGTCCTGCTTCTAGGAAGTCGTTGTCAAGGTGACCTGGGCCAATTTTTCAACATTCAACTATTACAGATAGAAGTCCAATATAATCTAATAGCTTCCATTATCATGCAATTATTGTACGCATAAAATAATTTGGGAAAATTTTAGAAAAATCAAGTTAGTATACATTGGGTCAACCAAAATGAAATACTTCAAATTTGATGTTTGTGTGACACAACCCATTGGCTCACATACAATTTTTTAAAGATTGAGAAAAGAGAATTGCAACCAAATATTAATATTCTTTTTACATAGCAACCATGGCACATAGTACTTTTAATACAAGAATAATTTTGTGAAGGGCCTCATATAAGTTATAACAACTTAGCAACAATATGAAGTTTTGTTTGGTCTTAGCTGGCAGAACGTACGGAGAATTAATCAAAGCGCCGACCTCTTGAGTGGGAATGCATTAGGCTGCCCCAGCTTGCCCATCTCTTCAACCAACCTGTCCATAGCAGGGCCAGGCAGGCTGATAGGCACGGCGATGCTGTCCTCGCCGTTGGGGTTCTTCACGGGTCGGAGGAAGCTTGACAACCATGGAATGGACGGCATGCCCACAGCTTCAGCCGCGCCCCCATACACCGGACTGCCCCACCCGAATTCGAGGTCGTCGAAGCTGGCCTTGGTCTGATCGGACAGGGAATACATGCCCGCGATGAGGCGCGGACTTTGCCCTTGCCCCCTGCGACGAAGCACGATGAGGTCGGCCATTGATCGCATGTAATCCATGTCCACCTCATTCTTGGCCTTCCTCACCAGCTCAACGGCGTAGCTCACGGGGTTCCTACAGAGCTCCCCGGCCGTCGATACGGCCACCGGGACCGCAAACGCGTTGCCGTAGTAGCCGATGGGGACGATGCAGACGCCGCCGGCCGTCTTGCGGCCACGGGCGTTGACGACGATGGCCAACACCATCACCTCATTGGGATCTGCGGCGAGCGCCACCGTGCGGGACTTCCACAGCCAGCCCGCGACGGCATCGAACTTTGTGGCACGCTTCTGGAGGTGCGGCAAGAGCTGAGCTCGAATCTCGGCGATCTCTCGGGGCCCGAAGATGAGGGTGCGGAGCTGAAGCGCCGTGCCAAACAGCTGCCGATGCAGGACACTGCCGCCATTGGCGTCACTGCCAGGCACCTTGTCCGGCATGGCGCGCACTTGAACTGGTGGTGGCGGCGGGTTGCGCCCTTCCAGCAGCTCACGCTCCCAAACCGGCGCCACAACCGGAGCCTGCGCACCCCGCGCCATCTCTGCCACAGCGCCAAGGAACTGCCTCAGCCCTGCCACGTCAGCCATGGTGTGGTTCACTCGGACCGCCAGGATGAATCCTCCGCAGGCGAGTCGTGTCACCTGCAAGTGATAAAAACACCACATATATATTTTACTTATACTACGAAATTCGACTAATTGACGTTTCTTCTCCTGTTTCACTTGAATTCTAAATTTAATAATTTTTGTCTATTTTGCCTACCTCCAAAACCAAAAGTGAATTTGAACATATGTGGAGTAGAAATCATTAGCAATACCAGCGTGTCGAATGAAAAGAGGAGCAGTCAGGGGTACCTGGAATAGCAGTAGAGGAGCGTTGACAATGGCGGAAGAGCCGGGGACGTCAAAGATGAGCTCCTCGAGGCACGGGAATGGCGGCTGTATTGGATCACCAAACTGCTCAAGGCGAGCATCAGCGTCGGCCTCGATGAACAACACCCCCTCGGCGGTGCACTCGACGGCGAGCTTGCCTCCATCTTGCTCCCGGACCCGTCCGGCGAACGGATAGTAGGGCACAAGAGCCTTGGCTACAGCGTCCCGAATGACCCGCGCAGGGTCCTTGCCGTCCATGGACTCGTTCCTCCGGTAGATGTACAAGTTGGAGACGTGGAGCCGCACACTTTGCTGGTCATCGAAGTCCGAGAGCCGCTTCAGCTCACGAGGCGTAGGGGCCGCCGGCGCCACCAGCACCGCCGGTCGCCGTCGCACCGTGATCTTGGATGCCTCCGAGGAGACTGCCATTATTCCTAAGGTTGCAACACACAAAAAGGAAGATGGTTATTTTTGTGTGTGCTTTCTTGCTAGTGCTAGGTTGTTATGTAGGCGTAGGGAGGAACTCAACTTTCCAAGCGAATCACCTGTTTGTTCAATTGGTGATGTCCTAAAAAGAATGTGCAGTGCACTGCGCGTGTCGTGTTGAATATTAGGCAAGTCGTTGCCTCTCAATGAAAGCAATCAGATGCAGTGGCGCTTCCAATCTGTAATGTGGTAATCATATTCCATTTCTTTAGTTGGTCACAATCGTTCATCATCAGCAATGAGTTAGCAGGGTGAACGTGGTACCCATCCATTGCTCAACCCAAACACATTTGGTTAGGCTCCCCCAATGTCAGAAACTCAGAATTTCGACGGTCTACTCGCATCCTAACCCTCCAAGCTAATATACCTTAAGGTGTTGCTGATCTGTTGATCAAACATTTTATCCGGTTCATAGCCATGGCCATGTACAAGAGGAGAGAAGAAGCGAGCAGCCCAGACGACGATGACTTTTGAATTTGCTAGGCGCTGCCCATCTGAAAAATTCTATCGCCTTGCGAGTTGCGACCAGCTAAATCCACATAGGAATGTTCTGTCATCTCATCAACTTTATTCATCAAACATAGTTGACTTCTCGTGCAAAGTAATCCAGTGAAATAATTAGTGCACGCAATCCACAGGAACAGCTGTAAGATGACCTGGACATGTGGGGCTAGCCTGTTTCGGTAAAATAACTGCACTTAGCTCGAATCGTTTGTGATTTTAAATCCATCTACTTCCTCTATTTTTTAGGGCACATAACCCAAGATTCAAAAATTTTAATCTCTAATCAACAATTGGTCTTTGAATTTTTATATGTTATATAATACGAATTTGAGATCATTGGAGCGTATATGCGAGATGTCAACTCTTTAAGTTCGGTTATGGAGCCTTACTGAATTGTTAGTTGGTTGATTCCATGTAGTTCAGCCTGCCCATCATGTCTCAGAATAATAGTTTGCATTTGTCACAACTTGTCTTAGGACTTAATGGCGCTCTTTCAGTGTAGGAAACATGACCATCAATAATAGCAAGACATATATGATATTTTGGAAGATCTTAAGATTTGGTATAGCCTAATTTCAGAAAGGTGGTTATAGAAATATGGCGTGAGATTATATATGAGAACCACTGGCGTCCTGAATTAATGTAGCTGGCAGCCGCTGCCGTACCGCCCATGAAGTGGAGAAAAAACTGATAAGGTCAGAAACCAGCTTGAATCCAAACACACCCTTAACTACTGCATCTACTTCCAGATGCAGCGAGCAGTATGCTTTGATCTTTCGTAGCAGACACTTTTGTTTCTACTCCCTCCATCCTAAATTACTTTTCATTTTGTCTTTTTTAGGTTCATCACTTTTGCTATTCATGTCTAAATGCATAGCAAAAATAAAACTAGAAAAGACAAAACGAATTGTTATCTGGGATGAAGAGAGCATATTCAAAGATTGGCCACAGCTAGTGGACTCAGGTAGTAATTAGTGACGAGTGGAGACTCCTCTAATGCACATAGACTTCAGCTTCCATATACGATTTGTTTACTAACTGGTCCATGTCTGCTATGCCGTATTTCATGGCCATAGACCCGGGATTTACTGAAACTAGTTTAAACGCAAAAGCAAGTTCTTCGTTACCCCGGTGCTTACTACAAGAAGTATCTCAACGAAGCAAATGTTATGGAGGCATTTAGCACAATCATTCTTTGAAGTGACCACAATAAGAAGCACTCAACTCATAGTGGAGAAGACTCTGGTGGTACACTGACTCGTACAAAAATAAAAATCAGCATTCTGGTACCTTTTATATTAATTGACATTGCTTGTCTTATGCTGTTATTAGTCAAGTAGAGCATAATTATCAAGTACTGTAGCCTTGCAAGTGATGTAGTGCATCTATGGTATTATTGGACAATTTCCCTGTCTATGATCTCCAATTGAATAAATAAACACTACCAAAGAAATATTTTTTCCAAGCGCCTCATCACCGCTGGTTCCAAAGTGAGCCGACAATGAGAATCATTTTCACCAACAGTTTGTAACATGAACTGGCGGTGAAAATCAACACCACTTTCACTATCGGTTTGTAACACAAGTGATAATCTTTTTTTCACCGCCGGTTGGCATACCGATTTTTGAAAAAAAATATTTTTCTAATATTTTTTGAATTAGTACTATGTAAGGAGCGACCATAAAAAAATTAGTATGATCGAACTTAAGGCCTAGACTCGATAAATTCAAGAAGGTTCGACATATTATAAGAAAAGAAGGTTAATTATAAAGGACGGCTTCCGAAATTATGAAAATTGGCATGTAGTATTTTATAGATGTATAACCTTCTCATAAAAAAATCAATGCATTTTTTAAAAAAAATAGACTAAATATTGTTCACAAACACATACATCTCTTAGGCTCTTACATACTTTTAGAGACAAACTTAAGACTTTTTCACACCCTAAAACATTATATTTACTTATATACATTGAAATATTTTTTACATGTGCTATACTTCATATAAGTTGCCATGGAGGAGCTTTGAATTTTTTGAAATGATTTGCTAACGTTTATATATTAGATTAATTTTTAGTACTTGTAAATTAATTTCCCGTACACAGATTTTCATTTTTATCTTATTTTTCTGATTTTTTCCTTGAGCTACGAGCATACAAGGGATAACCACAAAACATTACAACTTGATCGGACTTTAGTTGTGACCTCTATAAATTTATAAAGATTCAGAGAAGTTAAGAAGTTAATATAAAACGATTACATTCCCTATTCAATCACAAGTGACGGTGTGGTGCAATGATGAGGTGAGTAATTTTTTCTATTATTTGACAACTTTTGGTGATGCGGGATTTAGAACCAGCAGTGATGCTTTTTCTGTAGTAGTGAAAAGTCTATTGCTAACGCCCTATGAAAAGAAAAAACGTCCACATAGTACAACGTGTTGCTGATTGAGCTCATATTTGGTAGCTGCAAGCACTAGATCTGATTCCTGCATGTCTGCATGTCGAACTGGTCGATGACTGTGCTTAATAGTCCCTTACTGATTTCTCCACTTCAACCTCTTTGTTAATGAGTCAAATCCTTCTAGACAATCAAAAACAAAAGAAAAACACAAGAGTTTCGCAAAATTAATACAAAGGCAAATGCAACAAACTGACTTGTTCTCGGCAACGGTGCTAGAAAAGTTTGTTTGGTGCCAACAAAGAACACCGAACATGAACCACAAACACATAGATCAATTGTAACTTTTTCCCTAAAGTATTCTCAAAAGTTTTCAATCCATGGAACAAGTGTGACAATGGTTTAGCTAAGCACTAAGTTAACCTGGCATAGGCAAATGTCTAGGAAATCTAAGCTAGAACTATTATTAAACTAATCAAATAAGCTAGAGGATGTAAACAAGATATAATATAAGTTCTTCCCAACACGTCGTGTAGAGGTTGTAAACAAGATAAAAGTATGCCCCATTGCACGCCATATATCGACGTACCATGCGTCGTGTACAACTCTTCCACTCGATGCCGATATGCTCTCTATGTAAGATGTGAGGCGAATACTACGTCGTCTATGGCTTTACCATACGGCGTATACACCATTCAGCTTCTGGCCTCAATTCCACGCCGTATTGTACATCGTTTATACAAATAGTACACCGAACAATAAGCCATGTGGATCATAAACATGTTCAACACACGTCGTGTCTTTTTTCAAATGTTGGCCATACATCGCTGTATAGTACATCGTGTAGAAGATCCTTCATCCAGAGCTAGAGCTGACCCTACACACCATTGCTTTTGGCCAATACTACGCCGATGGAATATTCCAACGCTGGATAGATCAAATTCAATCCACTGAAAGCCTTTCTTGGATTTGGCATATACTTTAGAATCATCTTTGGGACCTAGGATCCTATAATTAACACTTGACAAACTCACTAGTCCCAATAACCATTGTCATTCAATCATCAAAATCGCAATATAATGACCTAGGGGTCATTTTCCTTCCGGATACTCAAGGAAATCCATGGAAAAGGATACACCTGTGCAAAGCGTAAAATATGGATGTTCACTCCAGCTGCACTCGGATATAAATGTGTTAGCAGCGTAGGATATTGGACCCCACCAAATAGAATTTCATTTATAAAATATGGCATTTTTCAACAAAACTGTTTTGACAAAAATCATTGGAGATGGAGCCATGGCGCATTTGAGAAGGAAAGGAACCCACTTTCATACAATGCATATTCATTTACCTTTATCTTTCTTGCTGACTTTTATAGTCAGTATTTTGCATGGTGCTGTACACAGTTGTTAGCTTGGTATGGATCTCGAGGTGATATTCATTAAGAAGACATGATTGGTGTCGGATCTATTGACCGGCAGTCCAAAAGAGGTACCCAAGTGGTTGATTTGTAAGCGAAGGCAGTCGCAGAGCTAGAGAGCTCGAGGTAACACAGGAGACGCAAGGTTTATACAGGTTCGGACTACCCGGAGGTATAATACCCTACGTCCTGTGCTCGTGGTATGAGATTGATTTGCTCGGTGAGATTCCGGAAAACAACAGTGAGTTTGTGGTTCCAAGGTAAGAGTCTTTGATGATCCCAGGGGATCGACCTAGGCCACCTTATATCGGCCGACGGCCTAGGGTTTGCAAGTTGGTTATCTCTAACCCTATCCGGCTACAACAAGGAAACTAATATGAGTTAGTTACGATACGATCTCCATGATGTCCGAGCGGAATCCGAGTATCACACCGCGTGCCTTGCGGGCGAAATCTCCACCAGTCTTGTCCATCAAGTTTGGAGATCCTCGTGGGCCAGACCTGGGTCGGCCCACGTCATTGTCAGACGTGGGCCCGGACCGACTGTCACCCCTGTCGGTAGTAGGCCCAGGGGTACCCATATCACACAAGTCCCTAAGCAACGTGCAGGCGCGTGGCGGACTGCTGATGAAGAAACGAAGTCATTGAAGTCGGCTGACGCATCTTGGTCGGCAGGCCGACACAAGGGTGGGCGGTCCTCAAAAAAGAAAAAAACATAACCACCCAGGATCATCCGAGTCAGACCCGGAGGTTAAGCCCCGAGTGGCGCAGTGCCGAGTTGTGGCCAAGTCGGACACTGCAAGGAACTACACCACTTTGATAAAAGTGATGCATCCTGATGGGGCATATGGAGAGCGACATAAGGAGCTCTCCATATTGAGTAGTCTCCGAGCATTGGGTCGATTTGTAAAATTGGGCTAATGGTAAAAAAACAATAGAGTAAATTACCTCAATGGCATTGAAAATTATATGGATTCCTTCAATGCCATTAAAATTCTTCTGTTTCCTTGAGGTGCCATGCCATTGCTGTTAAGTTTGTTTCACTGACAACATGGGCCCAAGGTTAACACCGTGAAGCTCAGTGGCTCGTGCCTGTTCCACACGACGACTTTGATTTTGCCGATTTCGGTGATTCTGCATCCGCGTCCGCTCACATGGCAGCTGCGCTGCATCCCTACAATGGCTCACCAGCAAGAAGAACAAGACAGCCAAGGCGAGCGCCGCGGGGGGCAAGGAACAGCATCCCGCCGGCAGGCTCCTGCTTCCCCATGGTCCTCCACGGCAGGGCGGCCGCCCCGCAGAACCCAGCTGCTCTGTAGTTCTTTGACTCCTTTGACCACCTGGGCGCCGACCGCTGCAGCGCCGCTGACGAGAAGCAGGAGACCGACGCGGAGTGCTACAACTCTGACGACGAGAAGCAGTACCTGGGCGCTGGAGCCCTGTCTCCATGCTAGAGCACACGTTCGACAGCTCCTCGGTCCCAACAAGGCAACAAGCTGTCATGGACATGTTCCGTGTACTCGCGCGTGCTGCTCATCCCGTTGCTCCAAGACCCACAAATATTTACTTAACCATGAAGATGCTTCAGTTTGCAATAAATTTTGGCGGATGTTGTGGTCGTCAGTGAATAATATTACTTAACATGGTATTCATCGAGTGCATTTACTTGATATGTTTTCTCAGAACTGGGTTTGACAAATCAACGAGAAAAAACATCATGAAGTTTAACCATTACATGACAGCGAGCAAAATTTGAAAAGGTAAATTTCAGGCATACTCCTACTCGGCCATGCTGCTCTCCAAGACCTACCTTACAGGATTGGAGCTGAGCGTCACCGACCTGCACCCTGAATGCCCAGAAGCAGCGACAGACATGGAGTCGGTGGAGATGGTTGGCAGCTTGTTCTCCGCTGGTGTGCAGCAGTTGGAACTTGGAGAGCAAAATTGTCATTTTACTCTCCACTTGACCCTCATCTAACAAAAGTTAACGGCAATGGCACCGAAGGAAACGCAAATTTAAAACAAAGGCAGTGAAAGGAATCGAAGAATTTCAATGGCAACGAGGGAATCCATATAATTTTCAATGGCATTGAGGGAATTTACTCAAAAAAATAGACTCCAAGTTTCGAGGCAGTCAGGTCGCCCAAAGGATAAGGATGCCACGGCTGTCTAAACAGATCACAACTAAAACTGTATTCTCGTGAGCATGCATGGCACACCGTGGTGATAAAAGTCGTCGAAAGCATTCAGGCGGTCAGACACCTCGAAAGGAGGAGCTGCACGGTTAGACCTGCCACTAGGGAGGGTATGAGCAAACCCACTCTTATTTATACCCAAATCCAAATATATATTATCCAATCATCACCCTCCCCATTCCCACCCATATCCAATGGATAATTTTTTTTTACTAGATACTATACATATCTAATGGATAAGTAGTTTTCTCCCCATACCCTACCCTCTCCATTTGTAATGGATAAGCAATTTTTTGTCCATACCCTCCCCATTTGAGGTGGATGTGGATTTGGATATGAATTATGGGTACCCACCAACAGGTCTATGCATGGTGCAGAGCTCACGCACCAAACAGTAAGGCAAGATTCACATGTTCACAGGGAACACCATGCTATAAATAGGGGGGCAATGCTAAGAGCCATTAGACCACCATAGGAGATGTGTATAAACCAGTTGAAGGAAATGTCGGAGTCATGGTATTAGATCCATCCATCGGGAAGAAATATGAGGAACTTAAAAGTATGGTGCTAGAAGAGTGCTTGTGAATGTCTTGATGGTTGATGAGCGTTTGCATGCTCCTGCCGAGCATCGCCTTGGGCGAGGGCTTTTCGAAGGTGAAATCCTCTGGAGCCGGGGGAAACTTCAAGCCTGTCTCATGTAACCCTCAAGTTCGGGCAGCTCGTTGTTGGTCGCCATGATGCTAAAAGAGAGCTTGCGATGAGCTCATGTGGACCATGCTTGTTGCGGATGCAGCATTTGGCGCAACGACGACTTCCTATGGCTATCATCTTGACGGCCAATACCTTTGTTCTTGTACATAGCCCTTGGCCGACTCCCATTTGTAACTGTATTGTGTTTGTTTAATAAAGGAACCTTGTTCTGGATGATTGTCTTGAGGTCAAAGCATAGAGCTAATGAATTTGTTGTAAGTAGGCCCAGTCCCGAGCATGAAAACTCGGCGACTTACGAAGACCCACTGACCAAAGTCATAGTGCCGAGTCCCCGAGAGTGAGGGCTGGCCAAGTCGCGGAGACCCGCTGACCGGAGTCGTAGTGTCAAGTCCCCGAGCGTGGGGGCTGGATGAGTCACGGCGACCTGCCGACCGGAGTCATAGTGCTGAGTCCCCAAGCATGGGGGCTGGCGGAGTCACAGAGACCCGCCGATCGGAGTCGTAGTGCTGAGTCCCCAAGCGTGGGGGCTGGCCGAGTCGCGGAGACCCGCCGACCGGAGTCGTAGTGCCGAGTCCACGAGCATGGGGGCTGGCCGAGTCATAGAGACCCGTCGACCGGAGTCGCAGGTGTGACGTCACTGCGCCACAGTTTTCGGCCGCAAAGAGCCGTTGGGCCGAAGTTAACGGGTGGGCCATGGATTCCGTCTGATAATCACAGTGCCGTTAGGGTAAAAAATTTGCGGGGTAAATTAAAAACACCGATCCATCGCACTAGGTTTTCACCCGCAGTCAATTCCAGATCTAATATGGCAAACCATTTCCCTCGCACACATCGCCGCCGCAACAGCCCGAGCGGCGCCGTCAGTCACCCGCCGCACCTTCGCTCACTGTCGGGCCAAGGGAAGACGCCGACGCCTCGGTGTGAATGCGAGTGAAGAGTCGTGTGCTTTTTTGGCAGGCAGCCAAGCTCCAGTCAGCCAAGACACCGGCGCAGGACGAGACAACTCCGTCTCCAGCGAGGGAAGCGGCGTTGGAGTCTCCGGCGAGCGACGCCGCGGCAACCGTGCCGGGAGATGAACAAGTGCCATGCCAGGAGCCGTACTGGGGGCGGTCTGCCATGACCAAGGAGAAGCTTCAAGCAATGGTGGAGCGCGGCCTAATGGGCCCAAAGGAGCAGTTGCTCTAGCCGGTGCCGGGCGAAGACGGACGCCCGTGGGAGCAGAGCGAAGTGGAGACAGTGGTCTTCACTCCTTTCTTCAAGCGTGGGTTCGGCGTGCCCACTGGAGATTTCTTTCGCGGGTTGCTACATTACTACGAGATTGAGGTGACTCAACTGAATCCAACCTCAATTCTCAGCATTTCAGTCTTCATCCACCTTTGCGAGGCATTTCTGGGGATTCCTCCGCACTTCAATCTGTGGCGACGGCTGTATCGCTTGAAGGTTATCGGGGAAGGCACAGGAGGCACTGGGCAGCCAGAGTCGCTAGCGGCGCCAGGTTTGCATTGAAGGTTGGCATGTCCAGGAGGTATTTTACTCTGGACATGAATGACTCCAACAAGGGTTGGCGGAGCGAGTGGTTCTACATCGGGAACCACCCTCCCACATTTTCGACTCGCACTAGTCGGCAGCCAGTCCAGAATGCTAATTGGGAATTGCTCCCAACTACCGAGGAGATGAAGGGTGTAGATGAACTGTTTGACCTCCTGGCCCAGCAGAAGACCAGTGGCTTAACCGCGGTCGCAGTGATGATATCATTTGTTCGGCACTTGAGTCAACCCATCAAGGAAAGAGTACATCCAGGCTATGAATTCGTGGCACCAATGACTCGACCAGAGAGCAGAACCATTCGGTATCTATCACGGGGACGATTGATAGGGTCTTTGGGTTAATGAAGGGTGAAGTCTTCAATGAAGGGCCTCTTGTAACATACTCATTGCACAATCTGGCTGACCCGGTAAGTGGCGAAGTCTTGTTTCTCATGTGATGGCATGGGCAGTCTTGTACTTTTTTTTTGATATGCCCAGCTGTTTGTTATTTTAGGAGCGTCCAGCCAAATACTTCTTCCCCGCGCCACTACTAGAGGGTAGCGTGCGGGCAGAAAAGATTATGTCTGCCGAGGAGGCAGCGAAGGCACCCCGGGTGGGGGAGGAATTGCCCGCCTACTAGGAGTCAGACAAGGTTATCCCTGCTCTCCAGGACGAGGAAACTGAAGCTAACTCTAGGCCGACTAACAGCGGCGAGGTAGGGAAGCAGAAGGGCGTGGCTATACGCAAGGTGCCGTCATCGCGAACGACTCGGTCGGCCACACAAGGGATGACATTCAAGAACACGCCGAAGTGCGGGTAGGCCGCAAGGGCCAAGTCCCATGTGAGGAGGAAGAGGAAGGCGGTGGCCATGTTCAGCGATGTCGATGATGACGCCGGTGACTCTCCCCCCAGCTTGGACCTAGAGGAGGAGCCCTCCTCAAGTGCTAGTGGTGGTTAGGGCACCCCTGATATCTATTCTGAGTCGCTGTACGCGTCTCCAACAATGCTAGACCCTCCACCCACCTGCCGTCTTACGGGGTTTGCTTTTTAAGCGCTGGAAGAGGACCAAGTAAGTATCTCACTATTTCCTTTGACTTCTGGTGATGAACGGTGGTAACCATGCCTTGTCTTTGTTCATGTTGTAGACCTGCGGCCCGAGGGCCTAGCGCCGACCCCGTGCCATCGCCGATTGGGAAGAGCATGGACGATGGTGACGCGGGTGCGCGGACCCCAGCACAAATTGCAGCTTGCACAATAACTACAACCACTGTGGTTGTGAGCGCCCCTGAGCTAGGTGCCAGCAGTCAGCCGACTGACGTGGCTAGGCCAGGGACGAGTGCCTCTGTGGAGGATGCAGACACCGATAACCAGGTCGGTATTGACGCTCGTTAGTGACACCTTTTTAGTGCTAATTAAGTGGTGTTTTGGGACCAATTCATATACTAACCCACCATTTGGCACTTAAAATAACCCCGTTTTCGCATATGTATGTATTTTTGGAGGATTTTGGTTTACACAGGTATTTGAGCTATAAATGAGCACTTTTGGACGAAGACCAAGGTCATGCGTAGCATGGAGGAATATGAAGGCCAAAACCTAATACAACTTGGATTTCGTTCACTCTCATCTATTGTGAACCAACCTCCAAGAATGTGGAAGGGCAAAGACTTGAAGATAAGGTCGAATGACTTCGGGATCAAGGCGAATCAGACAGACATTTGGAAAGCTATCAAGACCCAATCTTATCTCGAAGCAACCGACGTCCAAATACCCACATGCATTGGCACCTGAACTCCTGAAGGATCTAGAAGCTTGCACGCAAAAGATGGGACTGAGGCGGGCCAAAAAGGCCTTAGGCCGTCTGGCCCAGAGGGGCCCGTGCCGGCTGGGCTAGCCCTTTTCTGCGCCGCCTCAGCCTCCCCTTTGAGCTAGGGTTTCCTCAAACTATTTATAGACCCGATACCCGGAGGCACGCGAATCCATTCACCAGAACTCAGTGAAACCTAAGGCATACACCAAAGGGAGACGACGACCCCCGCAAGTCCTCGAAGTTGTCTAGGGGATGGCTTAGGCCAACCCTAGCCACCATGGCCTCCCTGTGTGGTTGTGCTATGGCGGAGTTCATGAGCAAATTGGAGTCATCAATGTTATGTATTCGGTGGTGATGATCCAAACACATCTATTATATGAGTAATGTTCTTCATGTCATCCGGTCTCTTAGCGACTCAATAACTCCTTCTATGCTTTCTACCTATCATGAATATGATTGTTCCTTAGTCTAATTCATGGTTAGACTATTTAGCATGCTTTATGTAATCGTGGCGATTAGATCTAGTATGTCGACCCTTCATGATATCTAGACACATTCACTTGTGGACGTGCCCTTGTAACTAACCATGATGATAGGGAGCATCGTGACAAGGTGTGATCCCATGTAAGGTGGCGATCTCAGGAGGTTGACCGGAGGTAAGAGTTTAAAGATGGCTTTGGATGAGATGCATGATGCGCTTACTCTTATTTGCTAGAACTACAACTAGGAGATGATAGGCTCGTTTACCCCTTTGGTTGCTCTTTACCCTCGCCTATATTTATGGATGTGATCAACCCTAGACTTCACGTCATATCTATTTGGTTTACCTTCATACGTAATCTATGCCTAATGCTAGGATTAGATCCGTTAGACTAGATAGAAAACCCTAGTAAGTTCATTATCGATCCACGGATTGATAACCTTGGATGGAATACTCTAAGGGAAAAGCTATGATGATCCTTGTGCTTGCGGTTCACAATTGACGCGTCTAAGGACCGTCAACAAGCTTTTCTGGCGCCGTTGCCAGGGATTGGCAACTCGAACCCTAGGGAGATGTATCCAATTTTTTGGACTAACCCTAATTTTATTATTGCATATATCCTGTGTTTCTTGTTTGTGTCTTTGAATGCAGGTAAAACCCTAGACACAAAGTGGTCGAGAAGTTCTCAACATCCGAACTTTGACAAGTCCAAATCTCGCTCAAACAAGTTGATGGCTACGTCAAGATCCGCTCTTTAGTGGTAGGTGCTAACTTTTGTTAGTAGCCCATTATCCGCTATTGAGCCCACAACCAAAACAAGTGAAGATGAACAAGGTATGCCACCATGTCAATTAATTTTTAAAGACTAATGTCTCTTGGAGATTTGTTTGTCAAGCTATAGGTAATGAATCATGCCCCGAAGAAGTAGTGAGATCGATTATCAACATCTCTGTATGGTTGCTGTTGAGACCAGTTTTTTGCTCATGATCAGAGAGGCACCATAAAGGAAAATTAGAAAATATGAGGCTTCATCAAGTCTTTTTTCCAACGCATCAAGAATTGCAATTTTTTGAGATCGGTGCAAGGAGTTATGGTAAAATCTTTCAACACTACGCGTTTTGAAATCGCTCTGGACAGAACATAGTGCCGGAGTAAAACAAGCATAACTCTTTCATCCGGAGTCCGTTTGAAGTGAATGAGAACTAGTTGAAAAGGGAATTTGATGCACATTGCAATGGAGTAGAAGTTTGGTACATGTTCTGCACTGGATGAAGAGGAATTTAATGAAGAAGAGGCAGGAGCAAGCAACGGGGAAGCTGATGATGATGTCATGGGATGATTGGAGGGCCTTGAGCACGAAAGATGATGATTTGAAGTTGATCAAGACTGGAGGCAATAAGATTAGAAACACCATGACATTACTAATCTTCTCCAGTAGGATGCTCAAGAAGCTTCTAATTGAGTGATGCTACCAACGAAGGAAACCGCTCAGATCATCGACATAAAGAGCAAGGGCCCCTACGATCCCGGCACCTTGTGTAAAGCAAGAACTATGGAGAAGAAATATCATTGGAGACACGTTACTTGCTGGTGAATCAATGGTAATGATTTTGAAGACTAGGGATGTACAACATGGCGCTCCAAAGACTACAAAATCAAGATCATCGACATCTCAAGATCAATTCACAAAAAGGTACTATTTGTATCAACATTCTGTGCAACCTTTGACAAACAAAACATAATATTTTTGGATATTTAAAAGCCTCATGAACTTTCGGTTCCAACGAATCAAGAATCAAATCAATCGGAGATTCCTACAAGCGGTTATGATCAAAACATCGAAGGTCGTGCATTCTGAAATTTTTTGGATAGCACACAGTGCTAAAGTAAAATGGGCATAACTCCCTCGTTTGAACTCCGTTTAAGATGAATGACACTCGTTGGAAAGGTAATTTCACAAACTTTTCAATAGATCTATATTTTGGTACGTGTTCTATTCTGGACGCAGGGCAAAGTCCATGAAGAAGAGGCAGGAACAACGTAATGAGGACAAGGTAGAGGAGATAACGATGACAACAATGAAGAGGAGCTTGGGCAATGTTTTCATCGAGCGTACATGATCCAATTCGGAAGCTTAGAACAAAATGAAGACCCTCAAGAACATTGGCACATGAAGACACAATCCAGTGACATTAAATACATGAAGATGTTTAAAGCAAATCATGATGGATTACAAAAAGTGACATCAAGTTGCATGGATATTTTGGACTCTCGCACAAAAGACCATGGCTTTGCATGAATAAGATCGAGGTGAGAAGTCTAGCTCTACGACATTAAATGAAGCGCTTTGCTGGAGGCAACCCAATCTTTTTTTATTATCTATATAAGATGATGGTCTATATTGTGCTCTTTAATTGAAACATCAAGTAACATTGTACCATTGCTCTAATAAATGCCACAACTTTATGTTATATGATCTAAATGTTATTGAGAGAGCACTTTGTTATTTGATCTTGAAAAACTTGTAGACCCTTTGTGTGCCTATTGCTAGTAGTGTTAGAGTCTTTTTCTTTTGATCTTTTTAGTGAGAAATATAAAGTATGGCACCACCCTTTGATTCTAAACTTGTGGCTAGTTGATCTAGGCTAACTTTTGTTTTGTTTTTAGACCACCATATCATGTCATATCATTTTGTTCATTCACCTCGTGTTCGCTTCATGTCATGTTGTTCTCACCCTTGCATTGCATTGCATATTTGTTTTGATCTAACCTTTTGTTAAATCCACCTAAGCCTTCCTATCACCTCCGCCAAAAACCGGAGTCAACAAGGGTAGGTTGACTTATGTTGATTTGCTTGCCATCACCATTCATATTAGCCAAGTCTATCTCTATTACTTGTCCTAACTGAAAACTTTGACTAGCCTCCCTATGAGATCTTAAACCCTTAGGAAAACCTCTCATACCTATTGCCATCCTAAAATCTTAGGTTTTGTTTTCCACCCAATGAAACAACCTTTGTTTTTCTTTTTGTTTTCAACCACCTTATGTAGATTTTCTAAGCTTGACTTCTCTCTTCAAAATTCTTGTTTTAAACCAAAAATATAGGATACCCATGAACCTTCCCCTAAACCTCGTTAGCTAGGTTGTTCGGTTCTTTTCGATAAATGACAACATTGAAAGATCTTTCAAACCTTTCTAACCCTTGTTTTTGCTAACTCTTTGCATTTACATCTTGCATCCATTCCATCGTTCCATCATGTATTTGTTAGCTTGGCTCTTTTACAAAGCTTAATGATGAATGCTTTCATATCCATGTCAAAGCTTCACGGGGCATTTTCCATTTGCAATCTTGTGTAAACATGGTGTTTAGACATGATCACGGACCATCATCATTTAGTTTTGAAAGCCTTGTTAGCATTTACATTGCATTGGTCGGTTTATAAGCTTTGCAATGCGCTTTATTTTTTTGTGCTACAAGGAATTATTGACCTTGGGATAGACATGGTGTTTTAACCTTTTTTAATAGATCTTTATGACTTTGGAGAAATTCGGCAACCTAGTTGTAAACATGGTGTTTAGAACTAGGTGTAAACATTGTCTTTGTTTATATGCTTTCCTCTCATTTGCATACTCACTTTGCACACATGCACACCCATTAGGTTTTTATTTTTCTCTTTTACTAGGTTAATTATGCCACAAGTTAAGGTCTTAGGGATGTCATTAGTTGTTGGCACTTGCTTATACTCCTGACCGTCACCCTAGGGTAGTTTGTGCGTCTCAATTGTTTTGCAGGCATGATGAAGGAATCCCATGAATTCATGATCAAAGTTGCAACCAAGATCGTTAACATCTCCGAAGATTGAAATGGATGCTGTGATTTCATCAAAAATCTGCACATGTTCAAAGATGTACAAGGAAGGAAAAGTGGATATTCAGAGACTCCATTGAATTCCCGTTCCAGCGCATCTAAGATCAACAAATTTGAAGACCCATACAAGGAGATACAATAAAAAATTGGGCGCTGTGCGTTCTGAAATCAGCTCGGGACAGATTGCAGTGCTGGAATTAAATAGGCATAACTCTCTTGTTTGGAATCCGTTTTGGGCAAATGATGACTCGTTGGAAAGAGAAATTTGTGAACTTTGCAGTGGAGCAATGAGTCAGTACATGTTCTGTTCTGGAATTAGAGAAAAAATTCGTGAAAGATAAGGTAGCAATGAAGCCAACATGCAAGGAGGTGATAACAATATGAAGAATGATTGGGACCATGGCTTAGTGACAATAGGAAGGGGTTGAAGGAAAATTAAGGCAAGAAAGGTGAAGAAGCATAAAGATAACCTCCAAACACATGGCGGAAGGACTTCAAAATCACATGACGGTTCACCATCTTCTTTCACGCTTAGCAACATGCTAAGCATGGGGTAGGACTTGTTGGATGAAAAGGAAAAGGCCATATGGAGTACAATGATCGTGTTCACCACAAGATGCTCATTACTCTTTTTCATGCTAAGCACAATGCTCCTTGGTTCTATGCTCGAGGACGATTGTTCCAGAATGTGAGAGGTGTCCTGGCCCACGTTGTTCAGGTAACTATTGTTTTGGACTGACCATTGTCGAGTTCCACTTGGGCGACTGACCGGTGTGGCTTATGTTGCAGGGCTTTGTTGCCCGAGCCGAGAAGGATCTTGCTTTCAAGCAGTAGACGAGGTTAGACCTACAGCCGTTGGCAGATGCGCGGAGCCGTCTACAGTCAGCTGCTAATGACTCGAAGAGGGCATTGGCCGCGAAGGATAAGGAGATAGAAGAGAAGGTCAAGCTCAACGAGGAGCTGATTGCCGACATGAATCATATTCTTGAGGGTAAGTAGCCTTATCAGTCTTGGGTTGAGCCCATGCTTGTATATTGATGGAGTTCTTGTTGCTTCACAAATGCTGGTAAGAAGGAAAAACGCCTTCAGGGGAAGATTGACAAGCTCACCGAGGCCAAGCCACAACTCGAGGGGGAAGTTGGCGACTTGAAAGAAGCCAAGAAGCACCTCGAGTTGGAAGCCGACCACCTCAGGGAAGACAATCGACGCTTGAAGGAGGAGCACGATGTCGACATGCGAGGTAAGTGTCTCCTGCTCTTCTCTGTTGCCAACAAGGTGGCTGTGACACTTAGCGCCACTATATTGTAGGGACGCAGGCCGAGCTACTGGAGCTTCAACGCGCGGTGGAGTATAATGCGAGTAGCTTTGTGCCAGCCGAGTCGAGCTCGGGTGAGTTGTCTTTGCCAGAGCGGCTCAGGACTGGGCCCGCAAGCGGCTCAGATGATCAAGGAAGCGACGGTCGACTGTGGAAGCCGTGTTCTGGCGATGATCAAGTCGCATTTCCCGACCTTGATCATGGATCAGATCGGCGAAGGCATGCCGGTGGACGTCTCCGATGAAGACTTCAACGCCCTCATGGAGAGTTGTACAGCCCTGGCGAAAGATGTCGCTAATGAACTGGGCCTATAAAAAACAATTATTACCTGTATAGATTATATCTTGGAGAACACAGTATAAAATATGGAGTATAGTATTGGTTCTGCATATTTATGCGAGGATGTGTCATGATTGTGTGTTAAACCCCTCTTCTCATTAGTGACAGCTTTGCGTGACTTGGTACAACCGTTGCCTTGTGCCTTTTAAGCACCCCTGTACCCTGCTGACCATTGCTCATGGAGAGGACAGCTTACCACTCAGCGACGCTTAGCTAGAAGGTTTACTCGCTGGTGGCATGCGGGGTGAGCTTAGGGCTCGAGGTTTCACGGTTAGGGACGTGGGCCGACCGAGTTGGCTCGGTGATCACTACAGGAAGCTTAGGGTCGGGCATGGACTTCAGGAAGTCAAAGTCGGCTGGGATTCTCCCGTGTGCTAAGGTGTAATGATTTAATCATATCCTGGGATGGATCCCAGTCCTCGAGCATTGGCAAGGATGCCTAGTGATGGCAAGTGGGCTGACCATATGACTGGGAGTCACTGTATAGAGAATGAGCATATTATTGTTACAGGGGCTAGAGTACATAGCTATAGAACATCTTAGGGATAAAACTTCACAAGGTGCTGGATATTCCACACGTTCGGGACGGGGTCGCCGTTGGCCCACTAGAGGCGGTAGGTGCCTGGTGAGATGATTTCTTTTATGATAAATGGCCCTTCCCATGGTGAGGATAGCTTGTGCTGATCTTTGGTAGCATGACCCGACACAGCGCCAAGTTGCTGATGTTGAGAGATCATTCTCGCACATTCCTATCATGGTAATGTCGTATCTGTTGCTCGTGGCGAGCATGTTGGATCAACGTAGCGAGTCTGTGCTCTTCCACACTATCGATGTCAAAACGCCGACTTGTTTTTGCTTCACCTTCCTCATAATGCTGGATGCGCGGGGCACCGTAGGCAAAGGTTGGCTGGCAAGATGGCTTCAGAGCTACAGACCAAGAAAAGGGGGTGTAACCGGGAGCCTAGCTTTTCTGAGTATGCAGGCCCCATATGACATGAGGCACTTCCTTGGCCCATCGGCCGGCATGCTTGCTGAGGCCATCGTGCAGTGCTTTCTTTAGGGTGTCTTGGACCATCCCGTTGGCCTGCTCTACCTGGCCGTTGCACCTGGGTTGCGCTGATGAGAAGTAGTACACATTGATGCAATTGTCTTGACAAAAATCCCAGAATTCGTGTCCTGTGAACTCCGAGCCTAGGTCGGTGACGATGCGGTTGGGGATTCCGAACCGATGCGCGAGCTCTTCAATAAACTTGGTGGCAGTGGCCGACTTGGTGTCGGCAACTACTTCGTACTCGATCCATTTTGTGAATTTGTCGACTGCGGCCAGGATTTGCTTGAATCCACCTGGGGCTGTCTTGAATGGGTCGACGTTGTCGAGTCCCCATACGGCGAATTGCCATGATGGGGGTATAGTCCAAAGGGCCTAGGCCGGCAGGTGTTTTTGTTTTTGGAAGAATTGGCATCTGGCACAATGGCGCACTAGGTCCTTGGCGTCGGAGAGAGCCGTGGGGCAGTAGAATTCTGCTCAGTAAGCTTTGCCGACCAGGCTACTTGCTCTCGCGTGGTTGCTGCATGTACCCGAGTGGATTTCATGCAGCAAGCTGGTACCTTTGTTGCGGAGGACAGGCTTCATGACTATGCCTGTGGAAGCCGCCTTCTTGTACAAAGCATTGCCAATTACAACGTAGTTTGCTGAGCGCCGGGCTGGCCTTTCAATTTCTGCCTTATTCTCGGGGGACCAGCTCTCGGTGAGAAAAGCGATGAAGGGGGCGCTCCAGTCTACTTCTATCACAAGAACTTCATTGGTCCGCAGGCCATCTGGGGCTGGTTCAGCGTCGGGCACTAGGCTGCCATCTTCAGGCATCTTGATTGATGGGTTTCGGAGGTCCTGAACAAAAATGCCGACTGGCACTTGGGCTCGAGTGGAGCCCAACTTGGATAGGACGTCGGCTGCAACGTTGTCCTCTGGCACGACATGATGTGCCTCAAATCCGTAAAAGTGTGCTTCGAGCTTATGGACCTCGGTGCAGTATGCACTCATGGTCTCCTTGGTTGTGTCCCAGTTCTTGTTGACTTCCTTGATGACTAGCTTGGAGTCACCGTAGCACATGAGCCGCTTGATGCCGAGTGAAACCGCGATCCGGAGACCATGAATGAGGGCTTCGTACTCGACACTGTTGTTGGTAGCCTGGTAGTGTATCTATAGTACATACTTGAGGTATTGTCCCTCTGGGGAGATGAACAGCATGCCTGCGCTGGCTCCTTCAAGATTGAGGGCGCTGTCGAAGTACATCTTCTAGTGCTCGGGCCGTTCCACGGGGGTCGACGTTTGTATCTCTGTCCACTCAGCGACGAAGTCAGCCAAAATATGAGACTTAATGGCCTCGCACATTGATGTTGCGGTTATGTAAAATAGTGCTGACTGGGAAGTTGGAGATGACCTGGAGGTTGTCGGCCTTTTTAAGGATTTTGAAGAAAGGCAGGCCTTTTTCTCCTAACTTGCTGATGAATCGGCTCAGGGCTACCATCATGCCTGTGAGCTTCATGATGTCTTTCTTGCACATGGGTTCTTTTAGGATTCGTATGGCGTCGAGCTTGACCAGATTGGCTTCGATCCCTCGTTGGCTAACCAGGAAGCCTAGGAGCTTTCCTAATGGGACACGAAAGACGCACTTTGTCGGGGTTCAGTTTCCACCTATAACACTGTAGGTTGTTGAGCTTTTCTTGGAGGTCAGCGATGAATGAGTCGGCATCGTATATCTTGACTACAACGTCGTCAACGTAAGCCTCGATGTTGCGGCCGACCTGGGTCTCGAGGCAACTCTGGATTGCCTTTTGGTACATGGCTCCTGCGTTCTTCAGCCCAAAGGTCATGGTCTTATAGCAGTAGATGCCATGCGGGGTGATGAACGCGGTCTTGTCCTGGTCGAACGTCTTGAGGGCGATCTAATTATAGCCCGAGTAGCAGTCGAGGAAACATATTGGCACGCAGCCGGACGTAGAGTCCACTACTTGGTCGATTCGCGGAAGAGGGAAGGGGTTTTTAGGGCAGTAGCGGTTGATATCAGTATAATCAATGCACATTCTCCATTCACCAATTTGTTTTCACACAAGTACAGGATTGGCAAGCCACTCGGGGTGCTTGCACTCTCGAGTAAAACTAGCAACTAGGAGCTTAATTATTTCTACCCTAACGTTCTCTTTGTGATCTTGGACGAACCGTCTTAGCTTCTGTTTGACTGGCTTGGCAATTTTGCTCAAGTCTAAGGAGTGCTCAGCCTTCTCCCTTGAAACACCTGGCATGTCTGATGGCTTCCATGTGAATATGTCCCAGTTGTCCTGGAGGAAGGAGGTGAGCGCGTTTTCCTATTTAGGGGTGAGCTTGGGCCCTATGAGATGAGCTCGGTGGTATGGGATTGATTTGCTCGGCGAGGTTCCGGAGAACAACGGCGAGTTTGTGGTTACAAGGTGAGAGTCTTTGATGATCCCAGGGGGTCGACCTAGGCCACCTTATATAGGCCGACGGCCTAGGGTTTACAAGTTGGTTATCTCTAACCCTATCTAGCTACAACAAGGAAACTAATCTGAGTTAGTTATGATACGATCTCCATGATCTCCAGGCGGGATCCAAGTATCACGCCGCGTGCCTTGTGGGCCAAATCTCCACCAGTCTTGTCCATCAAGTTTGGAGATCCTCATGGCCGGCCGACTGTCACCCCTGTCGGTAATGGGCCCAGGGGTACCGATATCCCACAATTGGAAGCATCTTTAATTAGTTTGTACTCACTCCATTCTTTTTTGATAGTCCTGTTTCATTTTGGCGCAATGGCGAAGAAGAAGGAAGTTTGTTTATCATTTAATTAATTTTGTCATCATACCCTCCTTGATTTTCTGCGAGAACTTCTCGGTATCGATGTCATTGTATATGTCCATCAGTCACTTTGCTAGAGGAGTTACTCAGTACGGAAGTCAAAACAGCTATTTGTGTGCCATATGTGAGACCACAACTTAATGGGACTATTAAAAAAGAACTTTTCAGTTTTGGAGATAGGACTACCAAAAGAGAACGAAGGGAGTAATATATTAAAAAGATGTTGTAAATTTAGTTTATTTGCACCATATTTTGTATTCTATTTTACTGTAAAGTTGTTTTTTGGACTCCGATGCAATTTTTTATCAGGCCACGGTCTGTGGAGATTGGGCTGTTAGAGCATCTCCAGCAGATTAGTCATCCATCTCGCTAATTAAAGTTGCTCCAGCAGATTATCAATACGATCCTCATTACCCAAACATTTTTTGTGATTATCAAAACACCTCTCTCTTACTCAAATAGACAGAATTCGTCCCAATACCTTATTCATTAAAGTTGCTTTTGTAATCTGGTAAGCACTGGCTACAAAAAAAACACAAAAAAGTGCTACGGTAAGAAAGAGAGAAACTATATAAGATACATATTTCTATAATTGCTAGAGATGCTCTTAAAACGGCTAGGGCATGTTTTGGGTGACAAGCTAGACAGCTGATAATCTACTATGCAAACTTTTTTCTATAAAAAAACGTCATTGCAAAATTGATGCTACTTTTCTCCCTATATATTGTAGGCGATTGAACTGCAGCCGTTGGCTGTTACAACGCTGCAGCCGTTTGCAGAGGCAGAGTACGTGCTTTACGTCACTACATACACACAAACACACACATTCTCACATAAGTGTATACGGTAGCACTCCATTTCTACCAAAACCACAGTAGTATGTACTTAAGCAAACAGCTACACGTGTCCAACCGATCGACGCAGCTCTCGACCGTTGCCGCGCGGCGTCACGCCTCGCCGGCGGCGGCCGCAACGGTGGCCTGCGCGATCCTCCTGAGCTTGGCGATGATCATCATGACGAGCTTGCTGTTGAGGCGGCCGACGAGGCACCGCGGCAGCCACCCCGCCGCCGGGTCCAGCTGCACGACGTACGTCACGACGCACGAGGCGCCGCCGCCGTCGCCGTCGAGCTTCTCGACGACCCAGCCGGACTGCAGAAGCAGGCCCCGGCCGACGGGGTTGCTGCCGCCGCCCTTCGCCGGGGGCAGCAGGCCCGCGGCGATCTCCTTGGGCAGCGACGCCACGGCCACGACCAGCGTGCCGTCGTCCATGGCCTGGCGGCGCTCGTACACGACGAGGTCACGGCGCCGCGCGGGCCGCCTGGCGGAGGAGGAGTCGCCGAGCTTGAGGTGGATGATGCTCAGGTCCTCTCCCAGCCCCCTGATGTAGGAAGCCTCCACCAGCTGGTCCGACTCCCACTGCTGCACTTGCACAAAGATAAATAAAAAAAAATGAGGGCATGTTCTCAATAGGCGGACTGTGGTGAGATTTTTTTTTCAATTTGTTTTGACCCATATAGATTCAACACATGGACTAGTATTTTTCTAATTTTATTTTGGGAGAAAACTGAACTAACACTTGGTGACTTGGTCAATATCAAAATACCATGGTTTTAGATTCTCAGAGGTTAATAGGGGTTGAGTTCATATATGCAATCATATTTCTATTATCTTTAAGGAAGAAAATTGTTCCCTATAAACTTTGTGTGAAATTCCGAAGTTTGTGTAATTTTCACATACCCGAGTAAATTAAACCAAAGGAAATATATCAAGAACCATATTGGGCTGAGCTCCTGAGCCTGAGTGGCCCATGAGTGCTCGGCAATACTGGCCCAATTTCTGCCTACCGCTCTCAATCTTTTTTTTTTCTTTTTATGCCTAGCTAGCTGACTACATTTCCGGGAGCAACCAAGATGAGGAAAAGTTCTTATTAGAAAAAAAAAAATATTAAGAGACAGAACGCAAGTTTGGTACTGAGGCTGTCCGCACCGGGTACGCTAGGCGTCCGGTACGAGATCTCCCAGTAGCAGTTTACCGTAAAAAGCAGCTGCACCGGGTACTGGAAGCACAAACTGGATGGTTCCGTTCCCCTCGCCCTACGCCAGATATCGCGCGTACGCTACCGAGCGCCGGCCCCACCTCGCAGGAGAGAGCAGGCAGCGCCAGCATGCACGGGAGAGAGGGGAGAGAGAGAGTGGCGGGCCCCACGTTTTTCAACTAACTAAAAAATGTTATAACTCACAAACCAAAAAACCAAATTAAATTCCGATTGCACCATTAAATTCATTGCAATAAATCCTTCAAAACAAGATCTCAGATGGATATATTTTGATAAAATTTATAGAGGATGACAAGTGGGGCCGCTGTTGAGAGGTAGTATGGTGGTTGGAAATGGTTGAATAAAATATAGTATAGTTGGGATAGAGTATGGGATTTAGAGTATTACGGGTGCGGGAGAAGTTGGTTTGGAGTACGGAACCTCGATGACCAGAACAGGATATTCCTTTTAGAGTATGGAGATGAAGTACCACGAGTGCGAACAGCCTGAGGTTGGTAACATGGCTAGCTGCCATGATCTGCCAGCTAATTATCGTACCTAGCTCGCTAGGAGGACTAATAATACGACAGAGAAGGGATTAGGTACGGCCCCAAAGTGGTAACGGGTTGAAGTGCCTCATCGGGACCATCCCAGCCTGGTACTGGTTACGCGTGGCTGCAGTCTGTACACTCATTTTTCCTAGTGTCAACTCTAATTATTTGGCTATGGATATTCCTGCCACACCTTTTCCGTTTCAAAAAGAATTATTTCTCCCGTGTTTTTTTTTTTACAAAAGCCATGATGTTATACCTCTGTGGAAAATAGCACTTACAAACTAATACATCGTTTTTGCAAAAAAAAAAAGAGGTTCTGCACTTCCCATTTCTCAAGGACTTGATCCAACAGACCAACACGGTGTTTGGTAATGGCGTTAGGTTTGGGGCGGGTGCAACGCAAATGCATGTGGCGCAACGTGCGGTCACATGCAGGCCGGCCCTGCAGCAGCTAGCGCACGCATCTGCTCCTAACCCATGCATGTACCCATAATTAATCCACGCGCACGCACCTAATTAAGTAGTGCAGCAAGAACCTCCACCATCATCCTCGTATACCATGCCGGGCTTCCTGACGTGGACGCCGGGCCCAAACGCGTGGATGATCTGGGCTCTGCCTGTGGGCCCAAGGACCCATGCTCTTGCCTGCCTCCTCACTCCGGGCTTATTTGGATGGAACTCTGAGCCAGACACATCTGTCCAGGCAAGCATCAGCACCCAGGCTCATAAATATGATGGCCTCGATGTGCTGCCTGACCCAAGCAACTTTCTCAGGACTTCAACCAAGCCCTTGTTTAGATAGGGTGGATTCGATTGAATTCAATGATTGGGAGTGTATTGGCAATTGAAAAAGTAGAGAGGAAACATGTAGTTCAATGCGTTGCTTTTGATTGAAATAGTGCTCTTTTCGCGAATCTAAACAGGGCCCAAAGTATATTTTCATTTGATCTTTCTTTTGCCCAGTTGCTGGGACAAGTGTCAGATGTCCAACAGGCCATATGCAACTTAGGGCCTGTTTAGTTCACGGTGAAACTTTTGAAACTTTGAAACTTCACTATTCATCAAAGGGAATCTTACATACATGGAGTATTAAACGTGTGTTAATGACAAAACCCATTCCATAACCCCCCGGTAACTTTGCGAGACGAATCTAATGAGCCTAATTAGGCCATGATTAGACAATGTCGTGCTACAGTAAACAATCTCTAATGACAGATTAATTAGGCTTAATAGATTCGTCTCGCGATTTTCCGTCCATCCGTGTATTTAGTTTTATAATTAGATCATGTTTAGTCCTTCTAATCTTCGATTTAAAATTAAAAACTTTTTTTCGCAAGCTTTCTTTCCAATCTAAACAGACCTGCCCAACATGGCGACCGACAACTCGGTACATGTTTTCATTTCTCTAGACAAGAGACGGTTTTGCGGCAAGTGTTGTTGTAGCCCCCCAAATCTCTTTCATCTTTACATATCAGTTTTTTTTTTACTGACCATATATCAAAACTCTTATTTTCTATAGCTGTTAGCTTTTCACTACTGCTATACGACAAGACTATCTCACAGCTGGTGAACGGTGACTCGGTGAGTAAAGAGCAAGTACTAGCACCGTTGCACGGGGATTCAATTAGCATGGGCAGTTGGGCACGTAGTGAAGTCATGGACCGGACACGGTGCTATCCTATATAGACCTTCAACTAACGCTACAGAAAAGGCTTTAAGAATCACGGGCGTACACACGTCCTAGCATGGCTTGAGACTTGAGAGCACACGGCGCCTTTTAATTTGCCGTGGCCAGCCGTCACGGGCCGTTCACTACGTATTACCGCCGTCTACGACCGACCAGATTTCACTCACGGGTCACCGCCAGCTTTTAGCCTTTGGCCACTAAATTATAGCTCTTGTATTTTTTTTCCTTTTTCCGTGTTTCTGAGCTGTTTTTCATGTGCTAATATCTAATTTAGCACTGATGTATAGCATGGACAATTCACTTATACTTCAATCGGTACTGGCATTGCCATTAGCGAAAAACGGTTTTGATTACACTGAAATGACATCCATATAATTAAGGTGCTAGTAGTACTTGAGCAAAGCTAAGAGCATCTCCAAGAGTGTCCAATATATATTCCCAATAGTTAGTTTTGGGAGCTGAGGTGAAAAAATAAGCTCCAACAGTGTCCAACTTGGATCCCAATTTTTTTGGCACTCCCAATATTGGCTCTATCTTGGGTCAAATTTACACCTCTTTTTGGCTCTCCCAATCCATGGTTACTGTTCACATGGTTACTGTTCACACATAAAAAATAGTGTTGGGCCCACAATTAGATGACGTGGCAGCTTTTTGGAGTCAATTTTTTAGGAACTGTTGGATGAGATTGTTTTTTTTTCTCCTAATAACTTTTGGCGAGGTCCCAAAACAAGGTTTTTGGGAGTCTATTTTTTAGTCACTCTTGGAGATGCTCTAACATAGCTGGTCGCTTTTTATTGAGGAATTCATTACGTCTAGCTGTTTTCGACGGGCAAAAACCTTTATCTTTAGGGGGTGTTTAGACCCACACATTATGCATAAACTTTATGCATTGGGTCGTATGCAGAGTGAGAAAAAATGAACTGACATGATTCTCAAGGTGTAAACTTTATGCAAAATATGAGGAACTAAACTGGGCCTTAATAACCATCTCTTAAACCATTTGACCCAAAATAATTACAGAAGCTAGCTGTGTTTTGCAAAAGGAAAAAAAGTTGCTACTACTAGTTGGTAACTTCGCTATTTTATTTGCCTTAGATTCCACCGGTGATGATGCTCAAACTAAAGCCTTAGTTTAATAATTAACCAAACAACAAATCAATGTGGCAATATGGCATACCTTGGCGGCGTCGACGGCGTTGGCGACGGCCATGAACTGCTCCGGCGAGACGTCCTGCAGCAGCCACCGGCTCCGGAACACGTGCGCCGGCCCCGTCCGCCGCTTCGATATCTCCACGCCGTTCTGGTACACCAGCACCTTCCACCCGTCGTCGCCGTCGCCGTCGCCGCCGGCGCCCCGCCCGGAGTCCGACGCCGCCAGCAGCTCCTGGATGCAGCTCTCGCTCGCGTAGCTCACGTACCGCCGCAGCGAGTCCTCACTGATGGACCTTCATCAGTTCGTCCCAGCAACAGATTGTAAGCATCATCAGAGACCAATGGAGCTTCTGATCGCTCCAATTATCTAATGATTTCTTTCTCCTAGGTAGGCAGTTATATCTTCCAGCTAGGTGATTGTTCATGCTTCTACTTTACATGTTCATAGCCAATGATAAAACCAAATAGATCTATACATGTAGGGTAATTAGAAAAAAAGAAGCCGATTCCAGTAGCTACCATGATCTGGAGCAGACAGGTGCTGAAGGGGAGGTCAGGGAGCCGCCACTGCTCATGCTGCCTCTGCTCTCAGGGCTCCGAAAGCCGCCGCCTTCTTCCTCTGGTTGCGACGATACGCCGATGACCGAATGCGACGGAAATATGGAACACATCAACACGGAAACTTAGTGTTTCTTCAACGAGATGCTGATATGAGATTTGAGGAAAGAAATGGGGGAGCTTCTTTATAGCCGAAAGGTGTGGGTTGGACGGAGCAGGTGTGGGAGACTTTATAGGAATGGAGACTTGAGAGGTGGTGGGTTTTAAGAGCAGAGAGAGAGAGAGAGCTGCGGAGGTAGGGGATGGAGTGGAGGTGGAGCCAGATGCAGTGATTGGGGCACATGGAGAGGGGGCAGCCGTGACAGGCAGGGGCGGTGGTGGAGTGAAGCGCGGCAGAGCCCGGCCCGGCCTCGTGCGCACGCCACCATGGCCGGTAAACGGATGGAGAAGGGGAATGGTAGGGTATCTGCCATGGTGACCAATTTTGTTTGTTTGGAAATCACATGGAGATGTGGGTTGTGTTTTTGTTTTGCCGTGTATATTATATGGAGGGCTTGTCGGACTGTGATGAAGGGAAATTCTGTTCACACCCATAACGGTCCTCAACGAATTGGACGTATGTGTTACCTTTTGTTATACGTAGAATAAAAGAGAGCAATAAAAAATAATTACTTCTATGAGTTGCATTTGATGTCAAAAAATGAATTCTATTCTTACAACTATTTTTATAGGAATTGGGTGGCAAGCGCTGAAATTTCCGGAATGTTTGTATCCAGAAAATGAGATTTTGTCTTCTGTGAAGAATTATTTTACATGCTCAATAACAAAATTTCTCTAATCCCTAAATTGTTGTTTCATGAGTAAAGAATTCTCGGTACATGCTTTAGAGAATTCAGTGGTTGCTTGTACGATTCAGTGGTTGAGTACTGTAACAAAATTTTCTCTAGAGTCCATATGCAGTGTTTAAGCAGCCTTTCTGTACAGAAGTTGTTTGTAAGTTTTCAGTGGGTATTGAGTGCAGTAACCGTAGTGCAAATGCCAAAGAAAAAGGATTCTTTGCCTTTGGTGATGATAAAGGTCTGAAGCAGAGGGAGGGAAGGTTTCAGCACATGGCATGTTGGCATGCTCTTGGCAAGCCTACTCTGCAACGGAAAGAACGGAGCTTTCATTAGGTGACCAAATTCTATTCGATGAGATATATATTAAAAAAAGTGATGAAAAGGAAGAGGTTAAATGATGGCTTTTGGGGTACTTGTCCTTCCTCATGTGGGGTTTAGGGCATAATGGCTTCTCATTGCACATACATGTGTGCCAACGAGGCTCCAAGCGGAGTAATCATGCCACGTCAGAAGGAACAGGACTATTCGGACCTTTTCCATGAAGAGCCGGTCGTATTGTTCAAGGTACTTAAACGGGTAGCGGTAGGCACCACAACCACATGCATATGCAATTGGTGGGCTTTCATTGGCAGGGGAGAAAGGTGAAAGTAGATGCTTTGGCCGAAAGTTCTTCATGATGTTTTCAGCCCTGGAGCAAATTCAAGGTGAGCCTGGATACGCTTTTACTACCAGTGTTCACATTTTCACTAGAAATATGAATCAAGATGATGTTTGTTGCAAAGATATACCCAGATTCAATTTGACCGAATCGAATTCGGAACTTGAGTGGCACAGCATTTAAATTTATTTTACCGAGGAAACAATATATACATTCTACAAATTTGATTGTTAAATAAAAACAGGTAAAACATAGAAAATGGAAAATGTGGAGATGTAAAAAAATATACATACATATATATAACCTTTGCTCCTAGCCACAGACACATTAGTTGAACCGAGTTAAACGGCATCATTCCAGTGGGTCACTGGCTATGTGATAGCCATGACGTACTGAGGCAGCAGAGTAGCGAATAGTCTTAGTTGGACTACGGTGTCAGTACACTCAAAACAGTACGTGTAGTAGCACGAAGCTGTTGTTGGGGGAAAAGATTGAAAGTCTTGTAGGCTTAGAGCTGTTTCTTCAATTGACCGTAACAGAAATTGAAGCCTTTTGGTTGTCGGTTCAGTGGATGCGTAGTTTCTCTGCAGGTAGTAGAGGTCGTTCAGCTGCTAGTGGTAGATGTGTTGCTTTAGTTGCTTGGTTTAGGCGCTGGACTAAGGTCCTTGAACTCGTAAGCTGGTATCCCCAGTCTTTCGATCAATTGTATGCTCGTTAAGCTTTCTATAAAGCTGGGCCTAGGCCTTTGATCGAAATTGAAGCCTTTGTTGTGAGCTGTCCTTGGTACCCAGCTGGTAGGTCAGAGGATGACTCTGCTTTGATTTACTCTGAATCTGTTCCCTTGGTCTGAATCTGTTCCCTTGGACTTTATCTGACTTCAATGCTGTGGAAGATGGGGATGTGCATTTTGTGCACTATTATTCAAGTCTTTCAAGGCCCAAAGTTAACAGAACACATTTCTTTGACTGTTGGTTACCAAAGACCCAGATCATGTATAGAAGTTCTGCTTTACTCATCTCATTGATCAGGTGAGGTAAAAATGCTTTAAATGGGTCATTCGCGAGTTCCCTAGATTTGCCATTGGATTGATTAAGCTTAAGTCCTAGGAGAAGTAAGCTTGAGCTTTAAAATTTGACGTTGTCAGCTTCTTCTGGTACCCAGCGAAAGTCATCTTGATTATAGTGAAGCGAGGATATCAATAGAACATTGTTGAGACACCCTTATGTTGACACATATTTGTACAGTGAGTAAAATTTTGATTCTCTCTAAACGTATGATTACAGAATGAGCTACTAACAAGAAACCAAAAAAATCAAAACTTATATTTACCAATATTTGTATTCCCCAGCGAAACATATTTGATCTAGTTTAGTCATTACTTAAAAAGCCGGACAACATATGGTCCACTCTACTATTTCCAAAATCCTGAACTCACCCAACAGTTTTACCCCTTGTATGCCAAAAAAACGCCCTGAAACCTAATTAGGTGAAACCATGGTAAACTATATATTCCCCATTACATAAGAGACCCTTTTATTATCGTAGCCATACTGTACACCATTTTCATTTCACATTTTTCGACAGATCCTAGATTCAAGTCCGCTATGATCTTGGTTGTATTTTCCCTCCAATCTAATTGTAAACATGGGTGGTGATTTACATTCAGTAGGGACCCCATTTCACAATCGATTCCCATTTCAAGGTCTCTTTGTCAAATGGAGATAATTGCATAATAAGGCATTCTAAGCTTCTTCATATTAGAAAATGGAAAAGTCTATCTACCCCAAACTATCAAAGGTGGAATACTTCATCCCCCTCCGAACAATACAAAACCGGATGTTTAATCCTCTCAACTATACAATACTGTTTAAATAACCCCATCCCATCCCCCCTCCACCTCCGGAGTGGTTTTAGAGGTGGTTTTGCCACATGGCAGCTGACGTGGACAGTGACATGACAGGTACGTCTATAACCCCCAAACTATCAGAATACTTCACCCATTGAACTACAAAATCAGATGTTTGACCTCCTTGAGTATACAATACTACTTAAAATTTAAAATGCCCAGTAAATAGGCCTATTTAGAGGTGGTTTTTATGACATAGCGGCTGATCTGGATGATGACATGGCAATGGCCTACATGTTAGGCACACCACCTTCTTCCTCCCTCCCCCCCCCATCCCCATCTCTCAATTACACCCGGATGTGTAAACATTCGACACTGGAATGGGGAGCGAGCGTTGGCCGCTGAACCTGGAACCACTCGGGCTCAAGTT
>CM014277.1:21674735-21710770 GCA_004135705.1 Alloteropsis semialata | reverse complement strand
TTGTTATTGCTATTTCATTGCTTCTAGTCATGCTAGACACAAATAATTCTCCATAGAGTACTAACATATATGTTACATTTTTAGAAATTTTTGGGTATTGGTTTCATATTTTTCTCATTTGAAATGAATTAGTTATGGATTATTTGAATTAAACCTAATTTTATTAAAATTTTCAAAAAATGGAAAACCACCCTCGTATAACCACCTGAAGGGCCAGATTTGTATGGTTTCGATAGTTGGATAGCCTATGATGTCTACTTTTGCAGCAAAGAGTTGAAAAATTAGACTCTTGTGATGGTTAAAGGGTGTTAGCTAGAGTTGTCCCTTATTTAAACGATATTGTATAATTGAGTGGTTCAAACATTTTGTTTTGTAGTTCACAGGTTGTATTCAACCTTCCATAGTTTGGGGGTTATGTAGATTTTTTTTTAGAAAATCAGTGCCATACTCGAGGTAAATGTGCAATTAAATCCAAACAAATTTGTTTCAGTGTAATATCAGGAACTGTCACCGTATATAGTGGCAACTAAAGCATCCAATAGACTGTTTTTTTTATAGCACAGGCAAATAATTGTTGTGGATGCGTGTAAGCTAACTTGCTAGCTGGTTAGCCACTGGGCATTGCATGCGTGCAAGCATAACCTAGATCACACCGTGCACCCACAAATTATATACGCTCTAAAGATTGAAAAAAAGCATATTAACCCACTGAAAGGCTATTGGAGATCCAGCTCCATCAGCATATTTCGACGTGTTGACTGAATGAAGTAATTGGTGGCAAGCTAGCTATTGCAGCCACTTCATTCTGCTGGTAGCCAGGTTGACCTTTGGAGAGGTGGATACATCATGACTCATAGCTGGTCTTCATCTTTTCCATGTGGAAGCTCTATCTTTTGGTTGACCAGCAGCTGGTGACCAAGATTGAATATACAAGCAGGGTCATCATAGGCCGGCCAACTGTACTCCATCACAAAAAAAGTTGCAATCAGTGGCATCTTAACTCTGATTTGCTATATTCCTAGGCAGTACAGTATGCATGCACCACAAAGCTGAGGAAATTAGGTCAACAATAAATTTACTGAAATATTTGTCTAAGATAACCAACATGCATGCATTTGGTCCTATCACCAACAGAATATATAACATAGATATACAGGGATATAATGAATCTAGTTTCTACTTAGTTGACTCAATGAAGCTGCAGAAGCTGATAAGTTTTTATTTCCATCAGCCCATTTGGTCCATGGATTTAACTGGCCGTTCTTTTGGTTTGTTCATTGCTTGTTCCCTCCAAGAAGAGCGTTGACCAGACAGTTTATCTTCCCTGCAACGGTATGCATGCATTATGCTAACTGACTGCTCAATGATTCTGAGCCTGCAGATCTCACAGTGTCTATATTTATTTCTGGGAGAAGTACGGCCCTGTTTAGTTCCATCAAAAACGCATAAAGTTTTCATCTAAAGAACCGTGTCAGTTCATTTCTTCTCTCTGTGCACGCGACCCAATGCATAAACACTATACATAATGGGTGCATCTAAACGCCCCCTACATCTTGCGTGCAAATGGTGCCTGACAGTGACAGATCAGAGTATAGATGCATGCATGCTGTAGAGATTGATAGCTCTGACACTAATGTTAGCTGGTAGCATGACAAGTTAAGGCCTCGACAGGCTCCCAGCAGCTGGTTCACCTAATCATAATCTGACAATAAACGGTTATTAGCAGTCCATCCGGACAGTTGCAGTTGCAGCCCACGCTGTCGCCGCTAGTAACACACAGCATTCCAGCAGCACAATATAACAGGATAACCTATAATATTGAATCCAATAAAAGGGAGAAAAAAGTGAAAAAAAAGGTCCAGGCAAGAATTTCAGCAGCAGTAAAACCTATATTTTTCCGCAATCGTATAGAATTACTGCTTGTTGCACAGCATTGATCTTTTTCTGCTTGTTGCACAGCATTGATCTTTTTCGTGCAAAAATTAATATTTTCGCATTCTATCTTATTACAATGCAGATGTACATGTTGAGCAGGACATAGATGATCCAATGCTAGTAATGTTCATCTATGTCCTATTTGTATTTCCATGGCCAAGATACTGCAAAACTCAAGGTGTGGTGGTCCCAAATCAGACTCGTGTTATTAGACTTGTTGGTCGGCATCTAGTGCACGCCTCGGATACTAGACAGCAGACAAAATGAAGGGTTTTTTAATGGCCCTTTGAGATTTAATTACATGCAGACACTTGATGGTCGAGCCTTCTCGTTATTGCAAAAGAACAAAACAACAGATCACGCCACATTAAAAAAATAACTGCAGACAAGATGGGCAAGGTTGGCGGCTTGAGAACGGATGGAGAACAGAGTACCACGGACACATTGGAGATCAGGATGCCGTCTTTTCAGTTCATCAGTTTCAGTGACGGTTCAGGAATGGATTTCCAATGCAGCATGTATAGCTGTGGATAGCAGCATGCCACACTGCACATGGCTGATGGAGTGACGAGGTCCAATGATAATGATATGAAGTGTTTCAGATTGCAGGGAGACTTGATTGGCTCTGTTTGGCATCGCTGTCTTCAATGGACTTTGTGATTTGTGGTTGCTTGCAAGCAGATGACTGATCAAGCATGCATAGCAGGATAGGCTGGCGTGTCCCAAGATACCTGGGCACAGTCGCTGGCTGCCCATGTTCTTCGGACTAGGATTTAACTGTTTTTTTTTTCACTGTGGGCATTGCCCGAATTTCATTACTAGGAGGAACGAAATTACAAATGTTTGTCTGAGGTGAAGTCTCGTAACCAAAGCACAACGCGCGGCTGGCCAAAAGTGCCAGGAGAAAAAGAAAGAAAAAACAGATACTACATAGTCACGGTCTGAGACGACGCATACAGGAAAGCTACCGCCGTAGCCTTCAGTGTTACATTTAGTTCTTTTAGCTAATAGTATTATATTTTGAAGAAAGTTTTCTTGACATTTCCATTCCCTCAGGTATTGCAAGGTTTATATCGAATCTATAAGGAACAAGCAGATTTCTAGATGTGCAATTACAAACTACTAACAAGGGTATGGAAAGAGTAAATGAAATCTACTAAACTTAATGAAGTAAACATGCAACGCTTCTGCTTCAAGTGTTGTACAGACAAAGATGTAAGAGTACTCCTACCAAGGATATCCGGTTAATCACAAGCAACGGATATGGATCAGGAGATGATCAGTTGTTACACTCACATAGGGCGACTTCACCAGGGCCCTGTCAGGACGTTTAACTACATCTACGCTCTACTTTACATCCAATATAACGACGGGTTGGCGACGGTTACTACCGAGGTTATGGCAGCTTCCCTAAGGCCTAAGGTGATACTAGCTATTTCAATTATAACAAGATTATGCATGCAACGCATGCATCATACGTGGACATGACGTGCTCCCCGGGGCACCCGTCACGAAACCTAACTACTACTACATCAACGCCCTGCTTCCCATATGCTACATGGTGGGTCTGCAATCACTACTACAGAAAAAGCATCACAGCCGGTCCGGAACCCCATATCACAGCCGGATTTAAAAAGTGGTGCTGATCAAGTGGCGCTAAACCGGCTGCGTTCACAGCCGGTTTTGAAAAAACGCATGTGAAAATAATTTCAAAAACTGAAAATCAAAATTCAAATAAAAATGTTAAATGAGTGCAAAAAAAAAATTAACCACATGGAAGGCCAGCTCCATGAACCATGGCACCATCACCTCCAACAACACAATTTTTTGCACTCGTTGCATTGTCCATTATTCGAACCCGTGACCTCTTGCTTCGCATGTAGGTCCAATTACCACTGCACCACACCACTGATTGTAACTTAATGAGTGAAGCACTCCTTTTATATTAACTCTACCGAAATTTTATAAAATTTTAGAGGCCACACCATTGATCCAACTAGGTTGACAATTTTTGTGGTAGTTCCTTACAAGCACATACTTTCAGAAAAATATATCAAAAAAATATAAAATAAAAAAGAGTTGTATGAAAATCGATTTTTAAGTGTTGAAAATTCATTTAATTCATAGAACATAGCAATCATTTCAAAAAATTCTTAATCTCCTCCATGTCAACTTTATATGTAGTACCTTTCAAAAAACAAACTTTATATGTAGTATAAAACAAGTAAAAGCATATTTATACATCATATGAGCAAAAATAAGTTTTATGATGTACAAACATCAAAGTTGTCTTTAAGGTGTGTATGAAAGAGTATGAGAGATGTATATGTTTATGAACAATGTATACTCTAATTTTCTTGAAATGCATTGAATTTTTTATGAGAAGGTTATACACCTATAAAAGGACTCCATGACAACTTTTATAATTTTTGGACAAGTTTTTGATATTGTTATTATTTTCACAAGTAAAGGAGTAAATTAAAGTGTCAATTATACATAGCAAACCTATTGACATTTCATATATTTTTTAGGATTTGATCTAAACTAGAGTATATGTCCTTAAATACTATTTTTCTAATATTTGGTAAGAGATATTTAAGAGACATGTAGTTCAAATTAGAATTACTAAGAATAAGTATCTAAAAGTTCATTTAATAGTTAGAAAATAGCAAATCATTTAAAAAATCCAAAACTGCTCCATGGCAACATATATATAGTGTAAAACATTCAATACTTGTTTCATTGTAATATGAGAAAAAAGTAACATTTTAGGGTGTGCAAACTAATCGATGTTGCACTTCTTTAATATTAAACGTTTCAAATTTTTATAATTTTTTAGAGACCACACCTTAGATCCGATTGAGCTGAATTTTTTTTTTGTTGTCCCTAGTGTGCTCTTAGTGCAATAAAAAATATCAAAAAAATAAAATAAAAATAAAATAATTTTGTGTACTGTAGCTTAGAACCGACTATGAAAATAGATTTTCACATGTGGTTCGTGTTACGAACCGGATGTGAAAATAGATTTTCACAGCCGGTTTGTGCCTAGAACCAGCTGTGAAAATGGATTTGATTCTCACAGCCGGGTCAAGCCACAAACAGGGTTTGAAAATAGATTTGATTTTCACAGCCGGTCTACTTACTAACTGGCAGTGAAAATATATTATTGCCACTTTTTAAAATCGGCTGTACAAATAGTGACTAGAAAAATCAATTCGGTAGTAGTGAATAAGCTCTAACTGCCATAGTTACAACAATCCCACATTGGTGCTGCTCAACAAAGATACTAGCAGTGAATAAGAAAACATTGCATAGACCAATCATCCCATAAAAGTTCTAAGGAAATGGATGAATCAATATGACAGTATGGAGCTTCAGATCGATCTATGGCCGTGTCAGCCCCAAGGGCAACTCGGGCGGAAACTACTGCCACAGCCCAATAGTGTCTCTGCCCGTCTCCTTGCCCCTCACCGCCGCCGAAGCACCACGCTGGAAGTCTGTGTGGGTGCAAGCATAGCGGCACCAATGCCTTGCCGGTATTTCCCCTCCTCTCACCATGGTCTGCACATCAGGACTGTTGTTGTAGCCAGCAATGGTGGCCACCGGCGCCCAGATCCGCACCCTACCAGCCTAGATCTCATGCTGGAGATGGAGTCTTTAGGCTCACGAGGACAGCTCCTGCTCGGTGGCTGGGCCTTTCTGTTGATTGGCGCCCTTGGTCAGGGTAGTGTGTGCTAAGGCGGTGGATCTAGGGCCTCTTGGTGTGGATCTGGTCCATACCAAACCGCATCTGTTATTCCCATGCTTTCTTGCTCGTCAAGGCTTCATCGACCCAAAAGTTGTAAACCAGCATATGTTAAAAAAATCATTATGAAGACACACTCAACAATATTGACAGGTTCTTATGTATACAATATTATAAGACAATGATTCAATTTCCTTACAACTATAGGTGAGTACTTTTATTGTCTTGTGCATCTTTCATTTTTCTTCCTAACACCATGTTATTTCAATTGACGTGACTCTTCGCATAAAACATGCATGTAAATAGGTTCCATTGGATATTATTTGTTATAATTACACACAGAAGCATGTTGGTCGTTATCGACTCAATGAGGGGACCACGGGAAGTGTACCAACCAATGGTTGACCTCCTGCAAAAGTAATTTCCGTTCTCACACTATTATTCCTCTTTAGATCATCTGAGAATTCCATTTATTTGCTATGGTACGCGGGTGTTGGAAAAAGTTTTGTGCAGAACAGAAATGTCCATTGAAGGAGGAACTTATGTCAAGAGAGACTTTCTACTATACGCAGACACATCTCATTTTGTTTATTTCTCCTATGACTTGTCCATTTCTCCTATAAAGTGTTACAGGAAGAACGAAGGCACCAACTTATGTGGATAGTATGTCTATGAGTTCATGCACACTCTTGTTGGGGAGAGGACGACCACCACTAATTGGGAACTAACGATATGTTTCATTTCCATGGATATCTATATCTATATCTATATGTGAGTCACCATAGGTGTATGAAATCACCGACGAGTGAATTTGGTGGATTGCATGTTAGGATCGGATGGTTCGCAAGAGGACACAAGGATTATACTGGTTCGGGCAGAAGCCCTACGTCCAGTTCAAGTTGTTCATGTTACTTGTATGTTTGTAGTAGGGGTTACAAACGAGCGAGAGAAGGAGATGTCTCCCAAGTCTCTGTGTGTGTGTGTGTCGGTGTGTGAGATGCCGAACCCCTTGTACGGGAGATCCCCTACCCCTTTTATAGTTCAAGGGGAGGAAGACCGTTACATGAGAGTGAGTGAGTGAGAGAGAGAGAGAGAGAAGCCCCCGGTCCTCTGCGCCTTCCTTCGGCTATGGGCCCCTCTGAATCCTATAGATGACACTTGGGGGAGCGCGCACACGTCGCGTCCATGTAGCCACGCCCCTGCAGCGCCGCCTAACACCCCCTCTGTCACATCTCGAGGCCAGCTATGACGAAGGAGGGTGAGATCATAGGGTCATGGCCGCTGCCGGGCACATCCGGGGCAGTAAATGCCCATCCCATCTAGTTGCTATGACTGTAGTCCCTTTTCCCGATGCTTGACTTTTGGGGCCAAAGCCGGGAAACTCTTGCGACCCCGCGGGAGGGGTTTGGGCGAGGCAGAAGTGCCTTTCGAGAGCCATGGGTGCGCTCAACCCCAGTGGTCGGGGTCGGGCGAGGCAGAGATCTTTTCCAAGGGTCATGAACGTGCCCGACCCCCATGATTGGGGACAGGCGAGGTGGAGATCCCTGCTCGGGGTCAGGTGAACCATCCCTCACATGGCGACCTCGGTCAGTCAGGGCCTGCGTCCCTTCGGGGGTCTTAATCGTTGATCTCTTTTGGGTTTGTAGATCATCGTGCATCTAGTCCCCTTAGTTTACTTATCTCAGATATTGGTATCCGTCAGTAGCCCTCGAGCCCTTGAATGGTTCACCGACCCCTTTAGGGGCTCACCTTGCCGTGGCTGTTTGTTTGTAGGCGACTTTGTGGGTGTGCACAAGCGCACCCACTGGGTGTAGCCCCTGAGCCTCTGGGTGAGTAGTGAATTCACACAGAGGGTCAGATCCGCCGTATGGGAGATGTTGTTTTCCACCAGGGGGGCACAAGCACACCCGGTGGGTGTAGCCCCCGAGCCTCTGAGTGGATAGTAGATTCACTCACAGAGTTAGATTTGACGTACGAGAGACGATGCTTTCCACCGGGGGTGTGTGAGCGCCCCCGGTGGGTGTAGCCCCCAAGCCTCTGAGTGGATAGTAGATTCGGACAGAGCGTTAGATTTGCCGTACGAGAAACGCTGCTTTCCACCGGGGGCGCGCGAGCGCACCCGGTGGGTGTGGCCCCCGAGCCTCTGAGCGGATAGTAAATTCGTTGAGATGCTTAGATTCGTTCGCCTGAGCTGTCATCTCACCGTTGGCAAGGGAAACTTCTTTTGAGGGCGCCTTGTTACGCGCGCTGTCCTTGCCGCCGAGAGCGCTAGTCGCCCTCTTGCGGGGTTCGCAGTGAAGGCAGCTCTGCGGCGCCTTCAGGCCAACATCGTGCTGTCTTGTCGATCTATGCCGTGGTGCAGTGCGACTGTTCTCCCCATGAGGGCGTTGGGTCGTTCGAGGCCATTGTAACACCCCGCCCTCCAACACCGCACAACGCCGCCCTTTCGTAGGGGCTTGCCCGCTTACACATAGCATCATACTTACACTTTCGTCCTCGCTTCATGTAAAAGGGTTAACCCAAAGGTGCTACGGCTGGAGGACAAGCCTTATAAGCTAGTTCCAACCTTGCTGAACTAGCATTGTAGTACTAAAAATGTGCACCTGCACTCATGAGCCACAACTGGGCCATATCCAAATTGGGCCGGGTGTCACATACACCCCCCCTCAAAGAACCCGACGTCCTCGTCGGTCCAGCTCATCCACAACTTGGACAAATGTCCCAGACTCCCCCCTCTTAGCGCACGACCATATGTCCAGGGCCCGACATATGTCATGCCATGTGTCCCATCCTAGGCCCACACGGTCCATGTGCCATATGCCTGCACACTGCGTCCGTACACGCAACCGTGAGGGTCGGCTCTGATACCACTTGTAACACCCCGTCCTCCAAAACCGCACAGTGCCGCCCTTTCGTAGGTGCTCGCACGCTTAAACATAGCGCCCTACTTACACTTTTGTCCTTGCCTCGTGTAAAAGGGTTAACCCGAAGGTGCTATGGCTGGAGGACAAAGGCTTATAAGCTGGTTCCACCCTTGCTCAACTAGCAATGTGGTACTAAACATGTGCACCTGCACTCATGGGCCACAACTGGGCAATATCCAAATTGGGCCAGGTGTCACAGTGGTTCCCGTTCCACTGCGTGGCGAGGATTTGGCGGACCCCGCTTGTTGGGCCCACAGGACGCTTTCCCCTATAAATAGGGGCTTACACTCCCATTGTTGGTTCATCCCCAGTCCGCCTTTCACTACTCGCCTTGCTCACAAAAAAGGTGATGGTTCCTCTTGCTCGAGTGCAACCCCCGGAAGCTCGGGTCAGGGGCGTGGTCCTTTGATGCTAGAAGAATCCCCATGATGGGCAGGAGCCGAGGCGCCGAGTGCGTGTAGTCCTCGGTGTCGCATGGGAAGCAAGCACCACCCGCCCCCATCGTCAATCATCCCTGCGACGGCCCATTTGCAAGAGTCTTTCCTGGAGGCACTAAGGATGATGGGCATCAAGAAGGCCTCGCACATATTTTGCTCGAGACCGGTGGCTAAGCCCCTTGGTCCTCTCCCCCCTAGGCGTCTTTGATGGAGCCGATGCCAGAAGAAGGCTCGCGACATGTGCACACTTGGCCTTTTGCCTGGTTTAGGAAGAACTCCTTCTTTGGACATCTATTGTTGCCACTTAGACGTGCAACTACCGTTTGTATCTTGTAATGGCCTCACACCAAACTTGTTTTGTACTCATCTTTTTTATATTCATTCATTGTTCGTTGGGGTGTCTGTTTTTTTCTGTGACCGTGTGCTTTGTCTCTGTTTGCGATTCCGTCCCCCACGTTTTGGCCCAGTGTGCGGACCTGGCCGGATGGTCAGGTTCGGCTTTGTTACATTCTCCCACAAGCATTCCTTTCGATAGGATGGAGGGGTTGAGTCGCGTCATGTTTTACCCCGCTGGCCGAAACATGGTTCTTGGCTAGTCACGAACAGGTTAGTTCGAGTGAGGCCCCAACGCCCCGTCGGAGGGGAACCGATGGATCAGCGGGTGATCAGCCTCTAGGTCCTCGGTGTCCATCCCCAATGGTTCCCATGACCGTTCGACAAGTCACGGGGGCTCTTTGCCTTTTTGCAATGAAAAACCAGGGGTTGGCATGTGTCAAAGCTCGAACGCGGGTCAGGGCGCCCTTGGTGTCCGGTCACCAGGGTGATGGCCGCTAGCGGACCCGTCCTTTTTCGCCCCTCATTCTATTTTCAACCGGGGGTGGCTGTCGGACCCGTTCGTGGGCCGAACATAGACCTCTTAGGCTGTTGCTGGGCCGTTGTTGACGCTCGTTATACGTACACTTTTAGTGCTATTTAGGTGGTGGTTTTAGACTAATTCATATACTAACCCACCACTTGGCACTTAAAATAACCCCGTTTTCGTATGTGTGTTGTGTTTTGGAGCATATTATGTTTTTGCAGGAAAATGACCTAATTTGGGGCATTTATATTCAAGGCCCAAAACTAACTACGAGCCCAAAGGAATCGAGCCTAGTGGAGGGAGACCAACCGATGGACCATGTGGGCTTTCATAGCCCAACTCATGGTCCTAGGTGTTCAGATTCAATGAACCTTGGCTATGAGAGACTTAAGCATGAAGGAATTGAAGATTTGAAAAGTTATCCACGAGATCAAGGCAACCTCAGAGATATTTGCGCAGCCCAGGACAGCATGATATTTTGGTACAGATTCGGAGATCTAAATGACTTCTAATGACAAAATGTTGAATATCAAAGTTGTAGCCATCATCGAGATCTTCAATTTGGACATGTGGAAAGCATAATTTGGAATATGGAGCTAGAAGATATGGCCCCCGAAATGTATGCTGCGCAGAGAAGTCTAGAATCAGGTAGATTATCTTCCGGCGCTGTTTTGGAATCTTAATTTCATTTCTAAGGAAACTCATGAATACCAAAGTTGGAGATAATTTCATGCTACACAATTTAGAATCTGAGTTTGCGCTATTTGGAGTCCGGATGAGGAAGATATGACATCGGGAATGCAGGGCTGCGAATTAGAAAAATCTGGACGAGTCAAATCTTATGGAAACCAAGTTTGCTTAACTCCCAAGCAAGGGTCTCATGGAAGGGAAGGTGGAGCACGCCCCAAGGCTCCCCTAGGGTATAAATATAACCCCCTAGGGACCCTCAAGAAGGGGGATTCAGATCTATCCACCATAAGTCGACGCGAAGAGAGACACACACACCAAAGGAAGCCGACGGCTGCCGCAAGTCCTCGAGGTTGCCTAGGAGATGGCTTAGGCCATGCCCTACCGCCATGGTTGGCCCTGCGTGGTGAAGCCATGGCGGAGTTCCGCAGCCATGCCTTGAACTCATCAAGGCATATGTACATTCGATGGTGATATCAATCTACTTGTCTTGTTTACTCTGATCTTCTAAGATGCATGCTCTCTCTTATATGTCTAGCTAGCATATGTTCTTAATAGAAATAGATCTAATCGTGATGATTAGTCTATGCCCCGCGGATACATCTTAGTAGTGCATAAGAAGTCGGCATGATTATCCTCGTGTGGTGACAGCATGCAGGAGGGAAAAGGTCGAACGATTGCGTAATGTTGAGTAAGATCCATGGCGAGTATCATGGGAGTTGTTGCACGGCCACCAAGGAAGAAGAGCTTCGAGTAAAGAGCACTTGGTGGGCGTTTGTGGTAAAGCTTTGCGAAACCTTAGGCGTTGACGTGCACCTCGCAAGGGCGCCCATGGAAAAGTTCTTAGAGATGACTCTTTATCTTTATACAAGATTAGATTGATTATCGTTTTGGCCAGAGTTGCAACTAGAAGACGATAGGCTTGTGCTACCTTTGGTCGTGTTACCTCATGTCGTGGGGTCGTGATCCATTCATTACATTCATCAACTTCACACACATGTTTAACCTCGTATGCAATCTATGCTACATGATTGGATTAGATCCGTTTGGCTAGATAGAAAACCCTAGGTAGTTCTTTGTCGATCCATGGATTGAGAAACCTTGGGGAAATACTCTAAGAGAAAAGCTACCAACGATCCGTGCACTTGCGGTTCACAATTGGTGTGTCTAAGGACCGTCAACAAGCTTTTCTGGCGCCATTGCCGGGGATCGGCAACACGAACGCTAGGGAGATCTATCTAATTTTTTGGACTATCTCTAATTTTATTATTGCATATATCCTGTGTTTCTTATTTGTATCCAAGAATACAGGTAGAACCCTAGATACAAAGCAATCGAAAAGTTCTCAACATCCGGACTTTGACAAGTCCAAATCTCGCTCAAACAAAGTTGATGGCTACATGAAGATCTTCTCTTTAGTGGTAAGTGCTAACTTTTGTTAGTGGCCCATCATCCGCTATCGAGCAAACACACAAAACAAGTGAATATAAACAAGGTATGCCGCTGTGTCAATTAATTTTTAAGACTAATGTATCTTGAAGATTTGTTTGTCCAAGCTACAGGTGATGAATTATGCCCCGACGAAGTCGTGAGATCCGATCATCAACATCTCTGGAAGGTTGCTGTTGAGACCATTTTTCGCCCATGATCAGAGAGGTACCATTGAAGAAAATTAGAAAATATGAAGCTCCATCAAGTCTTTTTTCCAACGCATCAAGAATCGCAAATTTTGGAGATCGGTTCAAGGAGTTATGGTAAAATCTTTCAACACTACGCGTTCTGAAATCACTCGGGATAGAACGTAGTGCCGGAGTAAAACAAGCGTAACTCTTTCATTCGGAGTCCGTTTTAAGTGAATGAGCACTCGTTGGAAAGATAATTTGATGCAAATCACAATGGAGTAGAATTTTGGTACATGTTCTGCACTGAACAAAGAGAAATTCAATGAAGAAAAGCAGCAGCAAACAACAGAGAAGGTGATGATAATGTCAAGGGATGATTGGAGGTCCTTGAGCACAAAAGATGATAATTTGAAGTTGATCAAGACTGAAGGCAACAAGATTAGAAGATCCATGACACTACAAATCTTCTCCAGTAGGATGTTCAAGAAGTTTCTAATTGGGTGAAGCTATCAACGAAGGAAACCGCTCAAATCATTGACATAAAGAGTAAGAGCTCCCTATGATCCCAGCACCTTGGGTAAAGCAAGAACTATGGAGAAGACACATCGTTGAAACCATGCTACTTACTGGTGAATCAATGGTGATGACCTTGAAGCCTAGGGATGCACAACGCGATGCTCCAAAGACCACAAGATCAAGATCATCAATATCTCAGGATCAATTTACAAGAAGGTACCGTTTGCATCAAAATTCTATACAACCTCTGATGAGAACAACATAATATTTTTAGATATTTAAAAGCCCCATAAAGTTCTGGTGCCAACGAATCAAGAATCAAGTCCATCGGAGATTCCTACAAGCGTTTATGATCAAAACATCGAAAGTCATGCATTCTGAGGCCCTGTTTGGAATGCGGGAAATTTTTTCTATTCCTGCGTTTTTCCTGCGAAATTGAACTGTTTATTGTGAAATTCCTGCATGATTCCTGCGAAATTCCTGCATTCCAAACAGGCCCTGAAATTTTCTGGACAGCACGCAGCGCTAAGATAAAATGGGCATAACTTTCTTGTTTGAACTCCATTTAAGGTGAATGACCACTCGTTGGAAAGGCAATTTCATAACATTTTCAATAGATCTATACTTTGGTATATGTTCTGTCAAGGTTGTACTCGGCAGATATTTATCCGGCAAGCACCCCGCTTTGTGTGAAGATTGATCACGATGGATGAATAGAAAGACACGGGATTTTATACTGGTTTGAGCCCTCGGGATCGAGTAATAACCCTACATCCAGTTGCTGCTTGTATTATTTCGGCGAGTACAGATTACAATGGCGTAACAAGTACCCTCGGGTGTATTGGCTAAGATTGGATATACCCTCTACGTACAGGACCCCCACTATTTATATCCAGGGAGACGTGCCTTACAAGACAAAACAGACCTAAACCTAGTAGGACTCTAACTATCTTCGGGCCTTCCTTCTGTAATCCGGTCGTCGTGTCTTGTTCAGAGTCTTCTTTGTTCGGAGTCGGTAGTCGGTAATCCACGTGATCGGGCACCCTGGTATTATGGCCTCAACAGTAGCCCCCAAGCTTATCTTGTTCAGACAAGGTTGAAATTTAAGTAGTCTTTAGGTCTTTTTGCTCTTCGGGTGATTTTAGGATATGCAAATACCTCGATAATCACTTGAGAATGAGAGCTAGAAAAGTTCCCGAACTCTTGAATAGTGAAACCTGCATCTGAATGATAAGGTCAGAGAAAAATCAGCCATAATATTAGTAAAATAAAAAATATTCCATCTTGAAAACTGGAACACCAAGGGTTGATGCAACGGCTGCCCTGCGCATTAAAAACCCACTCCGCACGTCTCCCGAAACTCTAGCAGTGCACGCGGCATAAGTTACGGCACTGCTCCAGTTCCTCGATTCTCGTGCAAAGCGTCGTCTCTGAGTCTTTAAATACCGAATCCCTCGGATTGATTTGTACTTAAACCTTTCTTTCTAAGCCTTCCCCCTCCCCTCGCCATGGGAAAGAAAAAGCTCAGCCGCAAGTTCAATCTCCCTCGTCTCCTTTTTGGAGACTCTCCCCGCGACTCCGCCGAACCACCGTCCGACAAGCCGGAGGATCCGCTGGCGACGACCCCACCTACTGTTCCTCCTCAGGCTCCCTTCTTGCCCTCCTGGCATGGGGATGAAGGAGTCGAGATCGAGCCACCAGAGGAGGCTCCGGCCATGACGTCTCCGGTTCCCAAGGCTGCTCCCCATCTCCTTTTCCTCCGACGACGAGCCAACACGAGGAAGGAGTGGAACTCGGCTGAAGCCGGAGCCATCGCGCGCAGCTGCATCTTTGTCTTCTGCTCCGGTGGACACCAGCAGCGACGAGGAACTCGTCCGGGGCCTCTTCGTCTTCTTGAACCGCGACCTGATCAGGATCCCCAGAGACGGAGCACTCGTGGATCTCGTCAGCGACTCTGAAGAAGAGAACGTGGTAGATGATCCGCCGGCCGGCGCCGCACCGCCTTGATCCTCGCCGATGACGTTAGTCAGGTGAAGATTGTTATTTTGATGTTTTTAGTTTTAGGATAATTATCGATCCCCTGTGAAATGTACTCTTTTGGATAAATGAAGTGATTTCACTTGAGAGATGCAACAATAATCCTTCTTCCTTTGTTTGGAAACTTTTCATGTCAATCTATTTGCGAAACCGCCTGTTCAAAGAATGAAATTCCCCGAACAGAAGCTTCCTCCAAACAGACCAACTAATACTTAGTATGTTCGGGAAATTTGACCCTGATCAATCACGATCGGGGTATTTCCTCTATACACACCAAGTGTTCGGTCATTTAAAACTGATAGCTTCCCAGGTAAGCTAGCAATCCTAAATGCATTGAATTTGACCTGCACAGTTTTCGAAACGACGCGTGCCGCAGAAAAAGGAAAGAATCTTTTTGACCCAACAGAGACTGCGGATTGCGTGGCTCAAGGGCAGATTTCTCGGGGTTCGAGCTCCCTCGCGAAACTATAAAGTCCCCTGGCACAACCGCTCAAACTCCATTTGGGCCTTCGTCTTCCTCACTTACATCTGCAAACACTTGCCATTCTTCATCCATCTTCTCCCCTTTATCCATCTGTTCCTCCAGCCTTCTGGGCCCTTTATCCATCTGTTCCTCCAGCCTCTTGGGCCAGCTCCTCACCGCCATGGCATCCTCGCACCACTCCTCATCTGATGGCGAGTCATCAAGAGATCAAAGCAGCGCCGCCACCAGACGAGAACTTCGCAGCGGCAACACGATCTGCACCACGGACAAGTACTGGGAAAAATCCACCACTACAAAGCAACTGCAGAAACTGGAGGACCTTGGACTGCTCCCTGACACCAGCCTTTTCCCTCGTCGTCATGCCAAAGGTCAGCTGTTCCCGACCGCCAACACTCTTGAGTTGGTGGCCTTCTTGGAGTTCTTCCATTGTGGATTTGGGGTCTATCCATCAGATTTCTTCCACAGCATCTATGAGCATTACCAGATTGAGCTTGTGCACCTCAAGCCCGGCACCTTGACCATGCTTAGCGTTTTTGCCTTTCTGTGCGAAGCCTGGTTAGGAATTAAGCCCTCATTGCTTTTGTGGAGACACTTTTACACTCCTGCATTTTACAAGAATCAAGTCATGATTGGGTCCATCGGGTTCTCCTTGAGAGATCGGGAGATCTATATCCCCTTTCCAGTAAAAGATTGCTGGAAGGGATATGAGCGTCATTGGTTTTACATCACCCTTCCCCAAGCCTCAGTGGCAAAAGGGAAGCATTTGATGCCCTATCTCAAGGAAGAAACCAAGGCTTTGCCAAGAGTGACTCTAGAAATGCAGAAGCATATTGATCGGATCTTGGAACTCCACAATGCCGACTTGACAACAGTCCATGTAGCAGAAATCTTCATCAGGTGGAGATTTATTCCACTCATGACTCATGACCGCTACGCTTGGTCATTCAGGGGCGACAATGATCCGAACAGAATGAAACCCGAAGGTTGGTCTTTAGTTTTTCTTGTTTGGTAATTTTTCTGAGTTCGTTCGGTCATTTTGAGATCATGACTCTTAACTAGCAGTTGTCCCAGAAACAGAGGTGGCTGCTCGCCTGAAGAAGATGTTCGGGGCCGATCTCCCAGACTGGGAAGGCGTCCCAACACCTTACAGCGCTGACAACCCTCCTCCAGAGGTAAACTGTCTCTCAGAAAACTCACTTTCTTGCTTAATGTTCATATGATATATCTTCTTTCTCCCGAACAGGTCCCTCCTATTGTTGATGCCCCCACCGTGAGCGGAGCCATCAATATTGAGGAAGAGGGGGAACAGCCCATCGACCAAGGCATCGAGGCCCCAACCAACGAACAGTCTGAACCCTCGCCTGCTGTGGAGAAAGAGATCCCGAGCAGCCCCAAGGTGACTGTCCTCCGAACCCGCAAGCGCTCTCGCAGCGTGAGCACGAAGAGGGTGACTCCAGGTTCAGGAACTCTTGGTATGCCCGGTCCCGGTGAGCTGCTACCTAGTCGCGACTTGCCTCGTCCTGATGCCCAGGTACCAAGCATAATAGTATTCGGGCGTTTATTTGCAGCCTTTGACCGTATAACCAAAGCTAAACGTGTTTGGGAGATTTCTCGTCAGGTTTCGACCCCGCTGCCATCAAAGCCTGCATCTGGTGCCAAGCGATTCAAAGTTAGAATCCCAACATCCAAGTAAGAACTCTGACTTGCTTGGTTATGCTTGAGTACTTCTCACAGGGAGAATTTTGTTTAACTATTTCTAATTGTTCGTTCGGGAAATCAGGCCTCCCCAGCCTGCTGCTTCTCCTCCCATCAAGCCATCAGAGAAAACTCCTGAGCTTGACTCGGCAGCCCGACCCGATGATGCGGATAAGCTTGTGGAGGTTGCAGGACCTGCCCCGACGCCCTTGGGCCCGATCATTACTTCGCTCTCGGCAGCCGAGGAGCAATGGTGTGCATTAGACGCTCGTGCCTCTGCTGCGGAAGCGTCTACGATTAGACTGGAGGCCCAAGTTACCGTTCTCCAGTCCGAGAAAGAAGGTACATGCATTATGCTACCATGTTTAGTTTTTAGTTCTCCAGTCCGAGAAAGAAGGTACATGCATTATGCTACCATGTTTAGTTTTTAGGTCCTTATCCGCAAACTTTTGCTTATACACTGCCTCTGACCCTGTAGCTAACTCCAAGAGCATTGAGATGCTCAAGAAGAAGAAGAACTCGGATCTGGAAGGCAGGCTTGCTGTCCGGGACAAGGATGTTGCTGATCTCGCTGCCCGACTTGAAGCTTCAGAGAAGCGCAGTGCGTCCTTGGAGTCCAGGCTGATGGAAGGTGCTTGCGTCGCCGCAACTCACACCATCGAGGCCTTGAAGAGCCACATTCCTGATCTTGACGTCTCGCTGCTCTCCAAAGGCTTCAAGTGCTCGGCAACAGATGCTGAGGTACTGTTCGATAGTCTTGCCCCCTTGGTGGAACCGTTTGTAAAGAAACTTGACCTCCATTTGAGTGACTCGGAGGAATCGCCTTGAACTTTGTGCTTGGATCCTGTAATAGGGCAAAACTTTGAAGGTTTAGAGTGCAGCTTTATTTTGTGAAATATATGCTGGCATGGTTTGCGTAAGTTTTTAGAGCTGATCGGTGTTTTTGTTGAACTTTTTAACTGATAGCTTTGTCATAGCCAAAAATCCCGTTACCATAAGCTATTTTGGAATTGTTTAATTGCTGAGACGCGAGCGGTCTTCTGAACTGTGTAATTCCTTGTAGTTATGGTGTTTGGTCAAATTAGCGTAGCCTAGCCTTCTTGATTTAAAAAGCCCAATTCTTGCGTGGTAATGGTACCATAGTAGCCCCCGGGCTCTTTTACAGTCATGCGGGCATGCTGAAAAAGAGTCTTAGAAGTACTAATCCGCAAGAATGTCCCGATCATATGGGGAGCCCCGAGCGTTGCGCTTGGGATGCATAGAATAGGTCTGAAAAAACTTTCAGCGTGGTAGTCCCCGGCTCTTTGTTAGTATATGCAGTATGGTAACAAAGAGTAGAAACAGAATTGAAAAATAGAACCCAGCCCCCGAGCGTAAAAGCGAGGGTGAGTAAAGTGTGCAGAACTTATCTTTTTTTTGGCGCTGTAGGCGACGCGGACGACGGCTTTTATCTGCCAAACTTGATGGACAGGCTTGAACTTGCGTGATTACCTTTGTTTAGGCGTAGAATCTGCGTAGTTGATCCATGTTCCACGTGTTTGGCAGTATATCTCCATCTATCTTCGCGATCCTGTAGGCTCCTGGTCGGGCGATGTCTACTACGATGTATGGCCCTTGCCATGGAGAGGACAGTTTGTTTTTGTCCTTGGTGCGTTGATCTAACTTGAGCACCATGTCACCAATGCATAGGCTTCTCTTGCGAACATTAGCATCGTAGTATTGTCGCAGCTTTTGCTGATACTGTGCCACTCTAAAAGCGGCTGCATCACGAGCCTCCTCCAGGAGGATTAGCTCATCTGCGCGTTTGTCAGGCTCTTCAGTTTCTGAAAATAGTGCCACGCGTGGGCTTGTAGTCGGATGTCGGATGGTAGAATCGCCTCTGCTCCATACACCAAGAAGAAAGGTGTTCGCCTGTTGCTCGGTTCATGGTGGTCCTCATCGACCAAAGTACTGTTGGAACTTCATGAATCCAACGCTTGTCGTAAGCTTGTAATCTGTTAAAGATTCTCTTCTAGATGCCTTGGAGCACAATGCCGTCTATTTGTCCGTTTGTCTTCTTACCGATGACCGATCATGCCTGATCCCGTGGTCGTAGCAGAAATCAGAAAACTTTTTGCTTTTAAACTGCGTTCCATTATCAGAGATTATCCTGTTCGGGACCCCGAATCGTACGACAATACTCCGTAGGAACTTGACAGCTGCCTCTTTTGTAATTTTCTGAATTGGCTCGGCCTCAACCCATTTTGTGAATGTGTCGATGCCGACGAACAGAAATCTGTATCCCCCGACAGCCCTTGGAAAGGGCTCGAGGATGTCTATTCCCCATGTGGCAAAGGGCCATGATAAGGGAATAGTCTTTAATGCTTGCGCAGGTTTAGTTTGCTTCCGTGCGAAGAATTGGCATGCCTCGCACTTCGTAACTAACTCAACTGTGTCTTGAAGAGCTGTAGGCCAGTAGAAGCTCTGTCGGAATGCTTTCCCTGCTAGGTATTGGGAAGAAGCATGTGATCCACAGATTCTTCCGTGAATGTCATGGAGCAAACTAATGCCCTCGGTCCGTGTGATGCATTTGAGGAGCATCCCGTTGCGGGTTAGCTTGTGTAACAGCCCGTCGACCAATTGATAGTTCTTGGCTTTACGATGGATTTTCTCCAGTGTAGCATCATCATCCGGAATAGCTTGGTTTGTGAGGTACGCCCGGATTGGATCCATCCAGTTCTCCTCGTTTCCAACTAGAGCGGCAGCTCGGGCCGTACCGACCAACATAGACTCCTTGATGGATTCGTTGGTTGTGGCTGTGCCCTTGGCAGGCGCAGTGTTTTGGTTCGGTAGTGAAACCGACACAGAAGGTTTAGTAAGAACTTCAAGTAACACGTTACCTGGGAGCCGTGTGCGCTCGGCAGCTGCCTTTGCTAGCTTGTCTGCGTCGCCATTGAATTCCCTTTTTACGTGTCGGACTTCAAGCCCATCAAATTTGCTTTCCATCCGCCTGTATGCTTCCAAATATTTGGCCATGACCTTGCTCCGCACGCTGTACTCTTTCATGACCTGCTTTGCCGCTAACTCGGAATCCCCTTTCATGAGCAGCTATGCGGAGTCCTGTCAAGAGTCCTTCATACTCGGCAACATTATTAGTAGGGGTTGGATCGACAAAATTGATTTGTAACACGTACCTGATGACGTCATTGTATGGCGAGATCAGGACCAACCCAGCCCCCGCGCCTGCTCTGCAAAATGCTCCGTCATAGAACATGGTCCAATGTTCGGGATTTTGGGCAGCTTCTTCAGGTTCGGGATTAGTCCATTTCGCGATGAATTCTGCCAGATCCTGCGATTTGATGGCAGTTCTGGGTATGAATTCAACGTCGTATGCCCCCAGCTCCACAGACCATTGTGCGATCCTACCCACGGCATCTCGATTATGTAAAATGTTGCCTAGAGGGTAAGTTGACACAACCTTGATCTTGTGGCTCAGAAAATAATGCTTGAGCTTCCTGGAAGTCATTAAGCATATAGCAATTTCTGAATCTGAGGGTACCTTGTTTTGGCGTCATGTAACACCTCGCGTATGAAGTAAACGGGGTGTTGTGTTGTTGACTTCTCTGTTGGTCTCTCGACCACCAAGACCGTGCTGACAACAGTTGGTGTCGCTGCTACGTACAACAGCATCTCCTCTTGTGGCTGCGACGGGACTAGTACGGGCATTTTCCGTAGGTATTGTTTGAACGCCTGGAACGCCTCTTCTGCTTCTGCCGACCACTCAAAACGATCAGTTTTACGTAGCAATTTATAGAATGGCATACCTCGTTCGCCTGACTTGGATACGAATCGACTCAGGGATGCCATCATTCCTGCCAACTTCTGGACCTCGTGGCGGCTGCGTGGAGACTTCATGTCGTCGAGTGCCTTGATCTTGTGCGGATTTGCCTCTATACCTCGTTGGGAAACAAGGTAACCGAGGAGCTTACCCGATGATACACCAAAGGTGCACTTGGCGGGGTTGAGCATCATCCTGTTTTTACGCAAGTTGTTGAACGTTTCGGTTAAATTAGTGATCAGGTCGCCCTTTAACTTACTTTTTACCACAATGTCATCTATGTATGCTTCCACATTACGGCCGATTTGGCCCTCGAGAACAATGTGAACACATTTTTGATAAGTGCAACCTGCGTTTTTCAGACCAAAAGGCATCTTTATATAGCAATAAACACCGAAGGGAGTTACAAATGCAGTTTTTCCTTATCATCAATGCACATGTTGATTTGGTGATACCCCAAATAGGCATCTAGAAAACAAAGCAGCTCGCATCCAGAGGTTGAATCTACAATTTGATCTATCCTAGGTAGTGGATACTCGTCCTTCGGGCAAGCTTTATTTAGATCGGTGTAGTCCACGCACATCCTCCATGTTCCGTTAGGCTTCTTCACCATGACTGGGTTTGCCAGCCACTCTGGGAAAGGGACCTCTCGAACGAAGCCGGCTTTGAGTAGTCAGTTGATTTCTTCGTTAATGGCGTCTCGCTTCTCCGGGGTGTATCTCCTTTGCTTCTGCTTGACTGGTCGGACGCCAGTTCGTATGCCAAGCTTGTGCTCGATTACCTCCCTGGGGATCCCGGGCATGTCAGATGGTTCCCAAGCGAACACATCTGCGTTTGCCCAGAGGAAAGCAATGAGCTCGAGTTCCTATTTGTCACCCAGACCAGAGCCCACCTGGGTGGTCTTGGTCGGGTCTGCCTCATCAAGGGCCACCGATTTGGTGCCCGGTTCGGTGCGTTTTGCCGGTGGCGCTCTTGGCGAGGCGGCGGCTGGCGACTCGCCTGCTTGCTGTGATGGCATCTCCTTGATCGGGGTCTGGTCCACCACAGTCTGCTTCTCGGCGGCGCCATCATCGGTCTTCTTTTCTCCTGTGAGCACTGGTTCAGGAACCTCTTTTCCCTTGGCCTTGATTGGGCCTCCGCTGCTCGGGAGGTTTCTGCCCCTGCTGCCTTTGCGGCAGCCTTTGGCAAGCTCTTGGTCTTTTTCCTGGCAGGTTCGGCAGCCTTGGCTGGCTCCTGCTCGTCTCCCTTGATCATGTCCAGGGTCTTCATGTCGCACTGGACCGCGCCCTTGCGATCGCCGCAGACGGTGATCGGGCCCAATGGCCCTGGGACTTTGATCATGGAGTAGGCGAAGTGGGCGACCGCCATGAACTTTTTCAGGAACGGCCAGCCCAGAATGCAGTTATAGGCCAACGTGATGTCAGCCACCTCAAAGGTGAGGAACTCTGTTCGGATGTTTTTGCCCTCCATGAGGGTCACCTGCAGATCGATCCTCCCTAAGGGAAAGGCTTGGATGCCTGGTATGACCCCGTAGAAAGGCTTCTCCACCGGGGACAAGGACCTCCTCGGGATTCCGAGCTCATCAAAGGCGTTGACGAACAGCAGATTGAGGGCGCTTCCACTGTCGATCAAGGTTCGCCCGATCTTGTGGGCCCGATCCAAGGTTTGATGCATAGTGGGAGTAGCGGCCCGTCGTATAGCGTCTCGGGGTGATCCCTCTGATCAAATGTGATCGGGATTTTGGACCACCTTAACGGATGCTTGCAGGGCTCGGTGCTTGCTATCTGCCTCTCGACCAGCTTTAGCTGGGACTTGGAGGTTCGGGTAGAATAGCCACCGAAAATTGTGGCGATCTCCAGATCCTCGGGAAGGTCTGGCTCATCGTCACAATCCATGTAGTTCGCCGTTCGAGGATTTTGAGTGGCCTGGTCGCGTGGAGCCCCCTGCTGCTGGCTCTCCTCCTCCTGCTTTTGCTTCTTGTACACCATGCAGTCGACAAAGTGATGCTTTGTTGACCGGTGAATCGGGCAATACATTGGGAGATCGGCAGGCTTGCCTTGACGCCTGTACGGGGGCTTGTTGTCCACGGCCATGACTTCGTCACCCTCGGTCTTGCGCTTTTTGTTCTTGTGCTTATTCTTTTTCTTGCCTTCCCCAGTTGGCTGGCTTTGTTCGGGCTTTCCATGGACCCGTGCTCTGGCATCCGCCATCTTGGCGGTCTCTTCCAGGATCCCGTAGAGCTCAGCCACCGTCTTCGGGTTCTTCTTGGCAAGCTCCTCTGCCGTTCACTCATCCTTGCAGCCCTGATTATAGGCCACAATCACCCGATCATCCACCATATCGTGGATGGTGTTATGGGTGTCGCTGAAGCAACGGATGTAGTCCCGGAGGGACTCTCCAGGTTTCTGCACACAATNCCTCGGGAAGGTCTGGCTCATCGTCACAATCCATGTAGTTCGCCGTTCGAGGATTATGAGTGGCCTGGTCGCGTGGAGCCCCCTGCTGCTGGCTCTCCTCCTCCTGCTTTTGCTTCTTGTACACCATGCAGTCGACAAAGTGATGCTTTGTTGACCGGTGAATCGGGCAATACATTGGGAGATCGGCAGGCTTGCCTTGACGCCTGTACGGGGGCTTGTTGTCCACGGCCATGACTTCATCACCCTCGGTCTTGCGCTTTTTGTTCTTGTGCTTATTCTTTTTCTTGCCTTCCACAGTTGGCTGGCTTTGTTCGGGCTTTCCATGGACCCGTGCTCTGGCATCCGCCATCTTGGCGGTCTCTTCCAGGATCCCGTAGAGCTCAGCCACCGTCTTCGGGTTCTTCTTGGCAAGCTCCTCTGCCGTTCACTCATCCTTGCAGCCCTGATTATAGGCCACAATCACCCGATCATCCACCATATCGTGGATGGTGTTATGGGTGTCGCTGAAGCAACGGATGTAGTCCCGGAGGGACTCTCCAGGTTTCTGCACACAATTGAGCAGATCTCCTTCGTGTCCGGGGCGTTTGTAGGTGCCTTGGAAGTTGGCTTCAAACATTTCCCGGAGATGGCTCCAAGACTTGATGCTGGCCTCGGGCAGGTTCATGAGCCATGTTCGGGCCGATCCCTGCAGGGCGGATGGCAAGTAGTTGGCCTTGACATAGTCGTCACCCCCGGTGGCGTCGATGATCGTGGAATAAATCTGAATCCACTCGCGGGGGTTGGTCGTTCCGTCATACTTCTCGATGTTAGTAGGACGAAACTTTTCCGGCCACCTAACCTTGCGCAGGCCTGGAGAGTATGCAAGACATCCTCCTGTGCCTGGTCAGGAGTCACGTGGCGGCGAATCGGGATGAGACCGGTAGTAGCCGTCACGTGCTCGGTAATCTCGATTGTAGTTGAGAGTTTCCTGAGCGTCGCGAGTGCGACGGTTGCGTTCAAGCTGCGGCCTCATGTCACGCCCTTCATGCGGGCCATAGCAGGGTCGTCCGTTAACAGATCGAGAGCGAACCGGTTGTGGTTCACTAGGCCTTTTGACGGAGCCTGTGGTGCGGCAGCGGCGGCCTCGAGGCGCTCCTTGGCCTTGTCTGCTGCTTCCCGAGCCTTCTTGGCGATGGTGGCCATTGGGGTTCCCTCGGCCATTGCCTCCATCGTCTCCAAGAGAGTTCGGATCTGCAGGTTGTCCTGCTCGACTGCCCAGAAATCGTCGTTAAGATTTCGGGGAGCCAGTGAGGATGCGACCTGCTGTGTACGGGTTTTAGCCATCTGAAGAGTTGGCGCGTTGCTGAAACACGGAGGAGGTATGGATCTGCGCGAGTGGGAGGACTCGGCGGCGGCCTCGCTCCCGTTTGCAGCTAGCACATGGATGCGGCGGTCTTCGGGCTGTTCCAACCCATCGCTAGATCCACTGTAGTCGAGATCCAACTGTGCAGTGCGATCGGCAATGTCTTCGGGAGTTGGCTCCGTGAAGGTGGCGAAAACTTCCCGACCGGCACATGTGAGATCGGGATCATGGATCCCTGTCAGCTTGAGCTCGTAATCACCTTGATGCTCGAACACGAGATCCCCGAAGTGGATCTCCCGTGTAGGCACTAGATGGCTGTGAGCGTAGAGATCAGAAGCGAAGCAGAACTCCCAATGGCCTCCGACTTGACGGAACTGGGCATGTAGGGCATCGATGAACTCGACGCGTCGGCGATCCAGACTCCGTTGACGATCGGCATGATCTTTCTTCACGTGAGGGCCCCTACCTGGCGCGCCTCTGTCGAGGTTGTACTCGGCAGATATTTGTCCGGCAAGCACCCCACTTTGTGCGAAGATTGATCACGACGGATGAACAGAAAGACACGGGATTTTATACTGGTTCGGCCCCTCGGGATCGAGTAATAACCCTACGTCCAGTTGCTGCTTGTATTATTTCGGCGAGTACAGATTACAATGGCGTAACAAGTACCCTCGCGTGTATTGGCTAAGATTGGAGATACCCTCTACGTGCAGGACCCCCACTATTTATATCCAGGGAGACGTGCCTTACAAGACAAAACAGACCTAAACCTAGTAAGACTCTAACTATCTTCGGGCCTTCCTTCTGTGATCCGGTCGTCGTGTCTTGTTCGGAGTCTTCTTTGTTCGGAGTCGGTAGTCGGTAATCCACGTGATCGGGCACCCTGGTATTATGGCCTCAACATATTCTGTTCTGAACACAAGGGAAAATCCATGAAGAAGAGGCAGGCGCAACGTGATGAGAACAAGGTAGCGGAGAGAACGATGACAACAATGAAGAGGAGCTTGGGCAATGCTTTCATCGAGCGTACATGATCAATTTCAGAAGCTTAGAACAAAAGAAAGACCCTCAAGAACATTGGCATATGAAGACACAAGCCGGCGACATCCAATACATGAAGATGTTTAAAGCAAACCACGATGGATTACAAGGGAGACATCAAGCTACATGGATATTTTGGATTCTCGCACAAAAGACCATGGTTTCGTATGAAAATAATCGAGGTGAGAAGTCTAGCTCTATGACTTTAAATGAAGCGCTTTGCGGGAGGCAACCCGATCTTTTTATTTATTATCTATATAAGATGACTGTCTACATTGAGCTCTTTAATCGAATCTTGTACCATTGCTCTAATAAATGCCACAACTTTATGTTGTATGATCTAAGTGTTATTGAGAGAGCACTTTGTTATTTGATCTTGGAAAACTTGTAGACCCTTTTTGTGTGCTTATTGTATTAGTGTTTAAAGTCTTTTTCTTTGAGTTTTTTTAGAGAGATTTATGAAGTATGGTACCACCCTTTGATTCTAAACTTGTGGCTAGTTAATCTAGGCTAACTTTATTTTTATTTTTAGACCACCTTATCATGTCATCCACCTCATGTTGCACTTCATGCTACATTGTCTTCACCTTTGTATTGCATTGCATTCTTTGTTTCGATCTAATTTTTTGTTAAACCCACCTATTCATTCCATCATACCATCATGCATTTGTTAGCTTGGCTCTTTCACAAAACTTCATAATGAATGCTTTCCCATCATACCATCATGCATTTGCTAGCTTGGCTCTTTCACGAAACTTCATAATGAATGCTTTCATATCCATGATAATGCTTCACTAGTGGCATTTTCATTTGCAATCTTGTGTAAACATGGTGTTTAGACATGATTGCAGACCATCATCATTTAGTTTTGAGAGCCTTGTTAGCATTTACATTGCATTTGTTGGTTTATAAGCTTTGCGACGCACCTTATTTTTCTTGTGCTATAAAGAAATATTGACCTTGGGATTGACATGGTGTTTTAACCTTGGTTAATAGATCTTTATGACTATGGAGAAATTCGGCAACTTAGTTGTAAATATGGTGTTTAGAACTAGGTGTAAACATTGTCTTTGTTTATATGCTTTCCTCTCATTTGCATACTCACTTTGCACACCCGCACACCCATTAGGTTTTTATTTTTTCTCTTTTACTAGGTTAATTATGCCATAAGTTAAGGTCTTAGGGATGTCATTGGTTGTTGGCATTTGCTATTACTCCCGACCATCACCACGGGGGTAGTTTGTGAGTTTCAATTGTTTTGCTGGCATGATGAAGGAATCCTATGAATTCGTGATCAAAGTTGCAACCAAGATCATCATCATCTCCAAAGATTTAAAGGGACGCTGCTATATTTTCATCAAAAATCTGCACATGTTCGGAGATGTACAAAAAGGAAAAGTGGATATTCAGAGACTCCATCAAATTGTCGTTCCAACGCATCCAAGATCAATGAATTTAAAAACCCATACAAGGAGATACGACAAAAACATTAGGCGCTGCGTGTTCTGAAATCAGCTCGGGACAGATTGCAGTGCTGGAATAAAATAGGCATAACTCTCTTGTTCGGAATCCGATTTGGGCAAATGATGACTCATTGGAAAGAGAAATTTGTGCACTTTGCAATGGAGCAATGGTTCAGTATATGTTCTATTCTGGAAGTAAAAGAAAAATTTGTGAAAAATGAAGCAGCAATGAAGACATCAAGCAAGGAGATGATAACGATAAGAGAAATGATTGGGACCAAAGCTTAGTGATAATGGGAAGGGGTTGAAGGAAAATTATGGCAATAAAGGTGAAGAAGCATAAAGACAATCTCCAAAACACATGGTGGAAGGACTTCAAGAATTATAAAATGGTTCACCATCTTTCTCCACGCTTAGCAACATGCTAAGCATGGGGGAGGAATTGTTGGACGAAAAGGAAAAGGCCATATGGAGTACAATGATCGTGTTCACCGAGGGAGGCAAGCGCTCACGATTCACCGGGAAGCGTCCCGAGCAGGGCAGGTGTTGGAGTTAATGGCACTTCTTGGTTTAATTTAATCTATAAAAGATCACTCAATAAAGAGAGGTTCAATTTGGACTTTTATTTCACAAAGAGAAGTTCAAATTGAATTCTGCCAATAAAGATAAACCCAACTTGGATTTCTACTTAACAAAGAGAAGTTCAATTTGAACTTTGCTAATAAAGAGAAGTTCAACTTGAACTCTACCTCAGAATAAATGCAAAGCAAGAGCTCAAATTGAGTTTGTCCTAGATTAGAGGATTCTAGAACAAACCAGATGTTGTTCTTGATCTAAACATGTATAACCCTTACACGCTTAAATAAAAGCAACTCGGAAATACATGAATAGAAAATAACAAACGTACCTATCACCCGATGAAGAAGCCATGATTGAACTATTGACGAAGAAGCTGCGGCAGTGAGTAGTCGCGCAAAGCGCTTCCCAAAAACCTTATTCGTCCTTTCCCGGTGCAGGATCTCAAGGACGATGGTTTCGGAGACCTACTCTCCCGATCGCCGATGCACGTCGGCAACGGGATGGAACTCCTATCTCTAATGGCTCAGAAGGAAGACGAGACAAACTCTAATCTCTATCTAGACTAGTGGCGAGAGCGTACCCAAACTTTTTAGGGAAACTTCTCAAACTACTAGCCTCTCTTGAGATTGAGTTGAGGGATGATTCATTAAGGAAGATAGGGTCCCTTTATATAGGAAAAGGGTCCCCCAACTCAACCTCAATTAGCAATATGGGATTATTGCTAATTGGGCTTTGTGGGCCTTTGAGATTTTTAGGATTAATTATGTGGGCTCAAAAGTTAATAGCCCATATAATTCTAACAATCCCCCACCAAATCTCAAAGGTTCACAGAGATTTGCCTCATCCAACCACTGTTTGATATACTAGTTTTCCAATAGAGACTGTTAAGTTGAACTTCTATCTAGAACTTTAAGCTATACTTATCCACAACTTGGACAATGGACAATACCTTGAATTGCAAGTTTTCTGCGGATAAGTTTCACATAAAGTCCAAACTGATACTTGGCCATTAATAGGTTATTCCTCGGGTGGAGCATATAAGTCATATCTCCTTGGTCCTTTCATGAGCTTATTAGAGGATACCCAGGTCTCATAGACTGCGACTAACAGTCGAGCTCATATAGGTGTGTTCATTCAAGGATGCCCTGTAGGTTAGCTCCTTCGCTAGTTAAAGCCAACAGAACACATTAAGGCTATAGCCAACCTGCCTTACAGATTTGAGAGTTTAGCATCTTATCTGGAGTGGGTTAAATATATATACTCTCCTACAGTTGTCCCACAGCTCGTTTCCCTAGATCCTAATTCACGGGATCTCCGATCACATAGGGTGGGTGAACACTATGGTTAACTCATGTGGGTCTCATACCCAACTCCCTAGATGTATTTTCTATCACATTCCGTGATAGCCCTTTAGTAAAAGGATCTGCCAGATTCTTAGCTGTATGGACATAGTCCAATGCTATTACTCCGGAGTTTCTCAATTTTCTGACAGACTTAAGATGTCTTTTTACATGTCTTGAGGACTTCAAATTATCCTTAGAACTTCCAACCTTGGCAATCACAGTTTGATTGTCACGATTCACAAGGATAGCTGGTATCAGTTTTTCAATCTCAGGTAAGCCCATCAAGAGATCACGCAGCCATTCTGCCTCAACAGTAGCTGTATCTAATGCTGTGAGTTCTGCTTCCATAGTTGACCGTGTCAGTATGGTCTGTTTGCAGGACCTCCATGAAACAGCACCACCACCAAAAGTGAATACATATCCACTTGTCGCCTTAATCTCATCAGCATCAGATATCCAGTTTGAATCACTATATCCCTCTAGTACGGCTGGGTACCCGGTATAGTGAAGGCCATAATTTATAGTACCTAGTAAGTAGCGCATAACTCGCTCAAGAGCTCGCCAATGATCATCACTCGGATTAGACGTAAACCGACTCAATTTGCTTATAGCAAATGTGATGTCAGGCCTTGTTGCACTAGCTAGGTACATAAGTGATCCGATGATCTGAGAATATCTCAGTTGATCTTTAGCAGATCCTTGATTTTTACGAAGAGTCACGCTGGGATCATATGGTGTTGGAGATGGCTTACTATCCATATAGCCAAAACGATTCAAGATTTTCTCCACATAATGGGATTGCAATAGAGTAATCCCATCCTCACCTCTGATAAGCTTTATGTTTAAGATTACATCAGCCTCTCCCAGATCTTTCATATCAAAGTTTTGTGATAAGAAAGACTTGACCTCGTTGATAATACCAAGGTTTGACCCAAAGATCAATATGTCATCAACATATAGGCATAATATAACTCCTTCACCCCCACCATAGCGGTGATACACACATTTATCAGCTTCATTCACTGCAAAGCCTGCAGATTGTAAGTTCTGTCGAACTTCTCATGCCATTGCTTAGGTGCTTGTTTTAGGCCATACAAAGATTTCAGTAACTTACATACTTTGCCCTCTTGACCATTTACTACAAATCCCTCAGGCTGTTCCATATAAATCTCCTCCTCTAGGTCTCCATTAAGGAAAGCTGTCTTAACGTCCATCTGATGAACGAGAAGACCATATGAAACTGCCAAGGAAAGTAGTACTCGGATAGTGGTCAATCTAGCAACAGGTGCATAAGTATCAAAGAAATCTTCTCCTTCATTTTGGGTATAACCCTTGGCCACAAGCCGTGCCTTATACTTTTCAATCGTACCATCAGGCCTAAGCTTCTTCTTAAACACCCATTTACAACCTACAGGTTTACAACCATAGGGACGATCTACTACTTCCCAAGTCCCATTTGCGAGAATGGAATCCATTTCACTACGGATTGCATCTTTCCAATAGTCTACATCCGAGAGATGCATATGCCTCTGAAATAGACAAGGGAGTATCATCCACAAGGTATATAGTGAAATCATCACCAAAGGATTTAGCTATCCTTTGTCTCTTGCTCCTTCTTAGAGCTTCACTATCATCCTCCTCATGATGTTGATCATGTATTTGTTCTAAGTGTTTGGCTGATGTGTTAGGAGTTATGGTAGATGTGTTATGCATATCTTTTATAGGAAATATTTCCTCAAAAAAGATTGCATCTCGAGACTCAAATATTATATCAACAGGCATGTCAGATATCTCAGATTTGACTGCTAAAAATCTATAAGCAGAGCTATGATGAGCATATCCTAGAAAGATACAATCCACTGTCTTAGGTCCAAGCTTGCGTCTTTTAGTAATTGGCACGTTTACTTTTGCCAAACACCCCCAAGTACGCAAATATGAAAGTGATGGTTTTCTTCCTTTCCATATTTCGTATGGAGTTTTATTCCTTATTCTTGCTCGGAACTCTATTTAATACATGACATGAGGTTAATATTGCCTCCCCCCACCATGTCTTGGATAGTCCCGCAGTATCTAACATGGCATTGACCAAGTCAGCCAGTGTACGGTTTTTCCTCTCGGCTATCCCATTTGACTCTGGTGAATAGGGAGGTGTCCTTTCATGTATAATCCCATGTTTCGCACAGAATAAGTCAAATTCATTAGAGATATACTCACCACCATGATCTGATCTAAGCCTTTTGATCTTCCTATCTAGTTGATTTTCAACCTCTGCCTTATAAATTTTAAAGTAGTCTAGAGCCTCATCTTTTGTTTTCAAAAGATATATGTAGCAATATCTAGACGCATCATCAATTAAAGTCATGAAATATCTTTTTCCACCCTTTGTCAACACACCATTCATCTCAGAAAGATTTGAATGTATAAGTTCTAGTGGTGTCAAATTCCTTTCTTGTACTATCTTATGAGCTTTACGAGGTTGCTTAGATTGCACACAAATTTGGCACTTAGAACCTTTGACAATAGAAAATTTTGAAATTAAATCCATGCTGGCAAGCCGATTCATACAACCAAAATTTATGTGACATAACCGTGAATGCCATATACTGACCTCACCTCCATTATCACATATATGGTTCACAACATTATGGCATACATCATAAAGAGAAAAACGGAACAAGCCTCCGTATTCATAGCCTTTACCAATAAAAAGTCCATGTCTAGATATAACTACTTTATTGGACTCTAACACCACTTTATACCCATCTCTACAGAGAAGGGAACCACTAACAAGATTCTTGTTAATTGAAGGGACATGCTGCACGTTCTTTAGTTGCACGATCTTTCCCGAAGTAAACTTCAGATCTACCACGCCTACACCATGAACGTAAGCATGTGTCCCATTCCCCATCAACACGGAAGAATCTTGTGTGACCTGTCAGTTCCTTCTTCAGTATTGCCAATGGTCACGTTGACAACTTTTGAGGATTGTCCTGCATCAGCCCTTCTTCCTTTACGGTGTGGACATCTTTTTGCCCAATGTCCAGTATCACCACACACAAAGCAAAGGTTGTCTGCAGTGTTCACCTTTTTCTTCTTCTTAGCATTGGTGTTCTATTTGGCTATGAATTTCCTTTTGTTCTTACTTTGCTCAATGCGATGCACCATATTGGCACTGGATTGTCCCTCAACTCCTTTACCACACATATCCTTAGCCCGAACTTTCTCTTCAACATCAAGAGATGAAATCAAACTCTCAACAGAGATCTCTTGTCTCTTGTGTTTTAGAGTAGTGGCAAAATTCCTCCATGAAGGAGGCAACTTGGCAATGATGCCTCCAGCCACAAACTTGTCAGGTAAGGTGCATTTAAGGAGTTCAAGTTCTTTTACAATGCATTGTATTTCATGAGCCTGCTCGACTACTGAACGGTTATCGACCATTTTGTAGTCATGATATTGTTCCATGATATACAATTCACTGCCTACATCCGATGCACCAAATTTGGCATTTAGTGTATCCCATAACTCCTTTGCGTCTTTTATGTGCATATACACATCACAAAGACGATCGGAAAGAACACTAAGCACACATCCCACAAAGAGTGTATTGGCATCATTGAACTCTTTCTCCTTCTCAAGAGTAAGAGGTCCCATGGGTTTGCCAGATGCAACCCAATAGACGTTCATAGCTGTGAGCCACAACTTAACCTTGGTTTGCCATCTCTTGAAGTGTACACCGGTAAATTTGTCCGGTTTCAATGCATCGGCAAAGCCAGCCATGCTTAAACCAAAATGCCTATAAGGAATAAGGTTATTGGATTGTTGGAGTTAATGGCACTTCTTGGTTTAATTTAATCTATAAAAGATCACTCAATAAAGAGAAGTTCAATTTGGACTTTTATTTCACAAAGAGAAGTTCAAATTGAATTCTGCCAATAAAGATAAACCCAACTTGGATTTCTACTTAATAAAGAGAAGTTCAATTTGAACTTTGCTAATAAAGAGAAGTTCAACTTGAACTCTACCTCAGAATAAATGCAAAGCAAGAGCTCAAATTGAGTTTGTCCTAGATTAGAGGATTCTAGAACAAACCAGATGTTGTTCTTGATCTAAACATGTATAACCCTTACACGCTTAAATAAAAGCAACTCGGAAATACATGAATAGAAAATAACAAACGTACCTATCACCCGATGAAGAAGCCGTGATTGAACTATTGACGAAGAAGCTGCGGCAGTGAGTAGTCGCGCAAAGCGCTTCCCAAAAACCTTATTCGTCCTTTCCCGGTGCAGGATCTCAAGGACGATGGTTTCGGAGACCTACTCTCCCGATCGCCGATGCACGTCGGCAACGGGATAGAACTCCTATCTCTAATGGCTCAGAAGGAAGACGAGACAAACTCTAATCTCTATCTAGACTAGTGGCGAGAGCGTACCCAAACTTTTTAGGGAAACTTCTCAAACTACTGGCCTCTCTTGAGATTGAGTTGAGGGATGATCCATTAAGGAAGATAGGGTCCCTTTATATAGGAAAAGAGTCCCCCAACTCAACCTCAATTAGCAATATGGGATTATTGCTAATTGGGCTTTGTGGGCCTTTGAGATTTTTAGGATTAATTATGTGGGCTCAAAAGTTAATAGCCCATATAATTCTAACAGCAGGCCACCACCGAAGAGACATCGCTCGATGGCAACTGGGTATGTTTTTTGGAGGTTTATACAGACTCCTACGCAGTCGATCGGTGATGTGGGGCTGTGGTACAGTGTAGCCGAGAGAGCTAGAGCTGAGTATTGATTCCAACAGATAGAAGGAGCCTCATTTTCGTGAGCAAATCAATTTCACCCAGACACCACGTCAGCCATCATTGATTTGACTGTATTGGATGGAGTTTATAGAATGTCTAAACCTAAGTTTTTCAGTCCCGGTGAAAGCAAAATTCGCGCAAGGACGAGTGATTTGCTAAATGTAATGTGCGGTAATGCAAGTTATGAATTGGTAGTCGTGAGGGTTCATATGGTAGTGGCTGGTGATTTATTTGTGGCTTTTTAGTACACAACAACAACAACAATAATTTTTTGAAGGAACACGCACGAGATTGTACCTATTTCATTGATAGACAAGAGAGTTTACAACCAGCTAGCCTGCACAAATATTTAAGAGTGAGAAATTATACAAGCTACGTATTTTGCACCCGATTTCCCCAAGCCGCCACTTCATTTTTTATCTTCAGCAGGAGGCTGCTTGAAGATGCTTCACTGTGGTTAAATATCACTACACTAGTAGAGAAATACCCTTTGGTTCCATGCAGGGGAGGAGGCATTTAGTCTCGGTTGGTGGTTTCAACCGGGACTAAAGGGAGGCTTTTAGTCCCAGGCTCCCAGCTGGAGCCACCAGCCGGGACTAAATGGGGGCGCGCCCTTTAGTCCCGGTTGGTGGCTCCAGTTAGGGCTAAAGGGACCTAAAGTCCAAAAAGAATATTTTTATTTTTGTCCTAAGTCAAACCATCTTATATTTGATCAAGTTTATATAAAAATATCAATAGTTTTGATACCTAACAAGTTTTATTAGATTTTTTATCAAATATATTTTCATGTCATACCTATTTGGTGCTATAAATGTTGATATTATTCATTGTAAATTTGATCAGATTTAAAACAGTTTGACTTAGCACAAAACTAAAAGGACACTATTTGTGGGACGGAGGGAGTAGGCCCTACGAGGCCTTAGATCTTGTTTGGTTACCAGGCGATGATGTGCTGTCTCCTGTGTAAGCAAAGGGGGCATGACAAGCAGTGGGGCCATCCACGCCGCGCTAGTGTATCAGCAGACCACATCCAATTTAGCCTTGTTTAGATTCACAAGATAAGTTTGCAAAATTTACTGTAGCAAAATTAAATCGAAGATTAGGAGGACTAAACATGATCTAATTATAAAACTAATTACATGGATGGACGGAAAATCGCGAGACGAATCTATTAAGCCTAATTAATCCGTTATTAGAGATTATTTACTGTAGCACAACGTTGTTTAATCATTGCCTAATTAGGCTCATTAGATTCGTCTCGCAAAGTTACCCGGATTGTGAAATAGGTTTTGTCAGTTATCTATATTTAATGCTCCTAATTAGTATCCAAACATTTAAATTTATTGTAGCAAAACTTATCTCGTGGAACTAATCAAGGCCTTTGTGCGTCCGATAAAACCGTGCCCTGCTCCATATGATCTTATCCTCTAGCTGTGGCCATAGCTCAGTGTGTCGTACAAAATTCTAGAGTGTGACGAATTCATTCAAATGCGTGCTTGTGATACTACCTTTGACCTCGACGACGCCAACAGCCCAACACCGACCAAGCGTTGTTCAGTTATCCAATGTCTTACCACAGCAATCATGAACTGCGTTTCCGACTGCTGGCTGCGACCTTCAGGCAGTTTCAACTCGTAGCCCTGCTGGCTTTGACCTTCAAGCAAGGGCCGTGTTTGGTTCCTTGGGGCAAAAATTTTGCCCCAAGGAATCTCGCATGCATGGAGTCTTAAATGAAGTCTATTTATAAAACCTTTTCACAGATGAGTGCAACTTTGCGCGACGAATCTAATGAGCCTAATTAATTCATGATTTGGTACAGTAATGCTACAGTAATCATCCTCTAATCGTGCGGTCAAAGGCCTCATTAGATTCGTCTCACGAATTTGCCAGGGGGTTATGGAGGTAGTTTTGTAAACTGGTTTTATTTAATACCTCTAATTAGCGGTCAAAGATGCATTTAATACTGGCAAACAATTTGCCAAACACGCCCCAAGACACGTACATGGCCCTGCTGGCATCGGGCAAACTCATGCTACTTGGTTGATCAGGCTGTCCGCACCGGGGACGGTAAACCGTCCTCCAGTGCATGTTTACCGGACGGCGTTCGCTAAAAGGTACGCTAGCGTTGCGGACGAGCAACGCTACGCTATTTCTAGCGCTCTCCCAGTATCTCCGCTACGCTCGCACCAGCCCCATCGACACAGAATGCGCGCCAGCGAGAGACGGCAGCTGCGAGGAGGCCAGACACCGAGACCCGTCCGCCGCCGTCGGGAGCTCATCGCCGTCGGCAG
>CM014277.1:21587091-21663358 GCA_004135705.1 Alloteropsis semialata | reverse complement strand
CACCCTCCAACTATTATAAGTGTCTAATTTTCAACCTTCCAATGCACAGCCAGACACTATAGGCTACCAACTATCAAAATCGTGCACATTTGGCCCTTTGGGGGTTTCAAAGGTGTTTTTTCATTTTACAAATTATTTCAAACAATTTTTTTAATGAAAAAATTCATAAATAATTCATTTTAAATTAGAAAAATACAAAATCAGTACCAAAAAAATTACAAAAATATAACCTATATGTTGGTACGCTAATAAGAGTTACTTGAATCTTATTTGTTCTTGTTATTGCTATTTCATTGCTTCTAGTCATGCTTGTTATTTATAAGACACAAATAATTCTCCATAGAGTACTAACATATAGGTTACATTTTTAGAAATTTTTGGGTATTGGTTTCATATTTTTCTCGTTTGAAATGAATTAGTTATGAATTATTTGAATTAAACCTAATTTTATTAAAATTTTCAAAAAATGGAAAACCACCCTCGTATAACCACCTGAAGGGCCAGATTTGCATGGTTTCGATAGTTGAATGGCCTATGATGTCTGTTTTTGCAGCAAAGAGTTGAAAAATTAGACTCTTGTAATGGTTGAAGGGTGTTAGCTGGAGTTGTCCCTTATTTAAACGGTATTGTATGGTTAAGGGGTTCAAACATTTTGTTTGTAGTTCACAGGTTGTATTCAATCTTCCATAGTTTGGGGGTTATGTAGATTTTTTTTTAGAAAATCAGTGCCATACTCGAGGTAAATGTGCAATTAAATCCAAACAAATTTGTTTCGGTGTAATATCAGGAACTGTCACCATATATAGTGGCAACTAAAGCATCCAATAGACTGTTTTTTTTATAGCACAGGCAAATAATTGTTGTGGATGCGTGTAAGCTAACTTGCTAGCTGGTTAGCCACTGGGCATTGCGTGCGTGCAAGCATAACCTAGATCACACCGTGCACCCACAAATTATACGCTCTAAAGATTGAAAAAAAACATATTAACCCACTGAAAGGCTATTGGAGATCCAGCTCCATCAGCATATTTCGACGTGTTGACTGAACGAAGTAATTGGTATGGCAAGCTAGCTGTTGCAGCCACTTCATTCTGCTGGTAGCCAGGTTGACCTTTGGAGAGGTGGATACATCATGACTCATAGCTGGTCTTCATCTTTTCCATGTGGAAGCTCTATCTTTTGGTTGACCAGCAGCTGGTGACCAAGATTGAATATACAAGCAGGGTCATCATAGGCCGACCAACTGTACTCCATCACTAAAAAACTTGCAATCAGTGGCATCTTAACTCTGATTTGCTATATTCCTAAGCAGTACAGTATATGCATGCACCACAAAGCTGAGGAAATTAGGTCAACAGTAGATTTACTCAAGTGTGAAATATTGGTCTTAGATAACTAACATGCATGCATTTGGTCCTATCACCAACAGAATATATAACATAGATATACAGGGATATAATGAATCTAGTTTCTACTTAGTTGACTCAATGAGGCTGCAGAAGCTGATAAGTTTTTATTTCCATCAGCCCATTTGGTCCATGGATGTAACTGGCCGTTCTTTTGGTTTGCTCAATGCTTGTTCCCTCCAAGAAGAGCACTGACCAGACAGTTTATCTTCCCTGCAACGGTATGCACGCATTATGCTAACTGCACAATGATTCTGAGCCTGCAGATCTCACAGTGTATATTTATTTCTGGGAGAAGTACATCTTGCGTGCAAATGGCGCCTGACAGTGACAGATCAGAGCTTAGGGGGTGTTCAGCTCGTTTTGCAAAATTTTACATAACACACGCTTCCCAATGTACTTTTTTCTCTCTATGACACGCGACCCAATGCATAAAAATACTATGCATAACAACATCTAAACACCCCTTACATGCATGCATGCTGTAGAGATTGATAGGTCTGACACTATTGTTAGCTGGTAGCAGGACAAGTTAAAGCCTCGACAGGCTCCCAGCTGCAAGCTCACCTAATCAAAATCTGACAATAAACGGTTAGCAGTCCATCAGGACAGTTGCAGCCCACGCTGTCGCCCCTAGTAACACACAGCATTCCAGCAGCACCATATAACAGTATAACCTATAAATTTGAAACCAAAAAAAGGAAGAAAAAAGTGGAAAAAAAGTTCAGCAAGCATTTCAGCAGCAGTTCAACCTATATTTGTCCGCAACCGTGTAGAATTACTGCTTGTTGCACAATATTGATCTTTTTGGTGCAGAAATTAATATTTTCGCATTCTATCTTCTTACAATGCAGATGTACATGTTGAGCAGGACATAGATGATCCAATGCTAGTAATGTTGATCTGTGTCTTATTTGTATATTTGTATATTTGATATTGCAAAACTCAAGGTGTGGTGGTCCCAAATCAGACTCGTGTTATTAGAATTGTTGGCCGGCATCTAGTGAATGCCTCGGATACTAGACAAAAGACAAAATGAAGGGTTTTTTAAAGGCACTTTGAGATTTATTTACATGCAGACACTTGATGGTCGAGCCCTTCTCGTTATTGCAAAATAACAAAACAACAGATCACGCCACATTAAGGGCCTGTTTAGTTTGGAAAGAAAATTTGCGAAAGAAAGTTTTCAACTCTAAATCAAAGATTAGGAAGACTAAACATGATCTAATTATAAAACTAAATACACGGATGGACGGAAAATCGCGAGACGAATCTATTAAGCCTAATTAATCTGTCATTAGAGATTGTTTACTGTAGCACGACATTGTCTAATCATGGCCAAATTAGGCTCATTAGATTCGTCTCGCAAAGTTGCCGGGGGTTATGGAATGGGTTTTGTTATTAACACACGTTTAATACTCCATGCATGTAAGATTCCTTTTGATGAATAGTAAAGTTTTAAAGTTTCAAAAGTTTCGTGGTGATCTAAACAGACCCTAAAAAAATAACTGCAGACAAGATGGGCATGGTTGGCGGCTTGAGAACGGATGGAGAACAGAGTACCACGGACACATTGGAGATCAGGATGCCGTCTTTTCAGTTCATCAGTTTCAGTGACGGTTCAGGAATGGATTTCCAATGCAGCATGTATAGGCCCTGTTTAGTTGCGGGGAAATCGATGGAATTGACTGTTCATTGAATTGGTTGCAGGTTTGAGAATGAATAGTGTATTCAACCAACCTCCAACTAAACACAGCGAAGTGACAAGGGTGTTTAGTTGCAGCAGACAAAAATCACAGCAGCAGCAAGTATCCTGTGCATCATTCATGAGCACGTTCATTCATCAGCAGTACAACATTACTGCTTAGAAAACTGCAGCTTGCACCCGTGATTGCACACAGGGAAGTGCATGAACAACTTTCTGTCACATTCATCAAGCTACACTGCACAGAACCCATGTTCACAGGGAACTAAACAAATGGACAGCCTTAAACATGCATCACTGTCAACAAAAATATTGTCCAAAACAATCGTACAAAAATATTGTTCAAAATTTATACAACCCAACATGCACATCATGCCCAACAAAACTTCTAGTTACAGCACAGTTACACATGCACACAGGTAACAAAAATGCAACATCTACACATGAAACAAAACTTCAACATGCACACAGCTACACATGAAACAAAACTTCAACAAGCACACAGGTGACAAAAATGAAAGGCAGCATGCACACAGGAATAAAAAATCAGGCCCGGCTCATCAAACCATCTGCAATGGAATCCCGAACTTGATTCATCGGTGCATACGCATCCCTATATTCAGGCTGCTGTTGTGGCTGTGAGAAAGAAGTTTCATCTGGCACATAGTTCTCATCACGATCGCAACGATCAAAGTCCCTATCACGTAGTCCACTCATTATAATGAAGTTATGGAGTGCCATGCATGCAACAATTATGTGAGTCTGCTTTTGTGTCGGATAACTTGGTATTGAGTTCAACATACGCCACTTCATCTTGAGCACACCAAACGACCGCTCAATGACATTCCGAAGAGATGAATGTGCATAATTGAAAAGTTCCTTTTTACCTCGTGGTTCAGGGCCATCTCGAAACTCTGGAAGATGGTACTTGGTTCCCTTGTACGGCGCAAGGTAGCCGGGCCGGTTGGGGTAGCCAGAGTCCACAAGGTAAAATTTGCCTACACCAAGCACAGCATGTCAATGCCCATTTTTTTGACAAATCATGTTACATGCTGCATTAGAAATAGAGAACACGTGTTACCTGTGGGGGGTGTGGAAAGACATGGCCGTACTTGTTCATAGCATCGTTGAACACCCGCATGTCGTGGACAGACCCAGGCCATCCAGCAAGAACAAATGTGAAGCGCATGTCAAAGTCACATACTGCCATCACATTTTGTGTTGTCATCCCCTTGCGGCAAATGTGCTGAACCATCTTCCCATTTGGCACTACACACTGTATGTGAGTCCCATCTATGGCTCCTATACAATCGTTGAAGTATGGATAGAACCTAGGGTGTGTCAATCTTGGGTGAGTGGTTCTGAATTCTGGGTCCACAGGCTTAATAATGTCTGCTGCTAGCTTCACCACAGCATTCAGACATCTCCCAAACATGCTATGAACTGTCCCTAAAGATCTCTCAAACCTATCCTCAGCTTGCCTAACTGACTGTGGTGATCCTAATATCCAAAGAAACATTCCCAGAGCCTCAATGGACGAACTCTTGCTAGTAGACTGGAGTCCATAGGACTGTACAAGGAGGTCATGGAGACGGTAGAAGACAGTTGGGGTCATTCTAAACATATCATAGCAGGTGTTTGGATCACATAACTTTCTGTGTACACAGTCAATCCCACTCACTAATGGCGACCTATAGGCAGACCTACTGCAGTACTTGTCGATATGGATAGCATAGTGCATCATACCGTAAAGAGCCTCAGTCTCATCTCTGTCATCCAGCAGCATCAGCAAATCTTCATCAATATCAGAGTCCTCAGAATGGTTGCCTGCACTTGGTTGAATAGGTCCCTGTAATTCAACATAATGCAGCAAAATCAGTAACATATAAACCACTTTAAAACCTTGCCTGATACAAAATCTAAACCAACACCTAATCAGCAAAAAAATGTCACTGCATTAGATGAAATCAGAATCAGCAAATATAAAACAACAATTACAATTACATAATAGATGCAAATGTCACTGCATTAGATGAAATGGCAATCAACCACTCAGTTCACATATTAGTACACACTTATCAACCACTCAGTTCACATATTAGTACAGACTCAAATAAAGAAGATAGAAAGTTCTAGTTGTCCACCCCGGCAAAGTGGCGAATGATAGCCAGCCTTGTACTTGGAAGTTGGGTCTTGATGAAGTAAGTCATGTGGTGCTCAGACTCTATGATCTTCATGACACCAAGCCAAAGAGGGACATTTTCTTCTACTGCACCAGCCTCTCTTGCCAGCCGCATCACTAGTTCCACCTTGTGGTCAATCCTGTCAATCTTCTTCTCCAAATGATTAACCAGGATATTATTCCTGGTATCCTGCAGGTTGCCTAACCGCTGCATCTGATTGGTCATGCACTGAACTGCAACGCCCCTTGGCTTCTTGCTGGGGCTTGAAGCTGTAGTGCTGGTGCTGCTTCCTCTCTTTGTGCTACGAGGTGTATGCACAGGAGTGACGTCTTCCGGTGGATCTTCTGCAACATATTCCTCATCAGCTGGCTCCTCGGCTGCCTCATGCAGTGCATCAACGTCAATCGGCGTGTCCTCTCCAGGCACAAATGATGTGGACCCATCGGCAGTTGTCCCGAAGAACATGCGGTCCATTTCATCCAAATAATGAGGCCACCCATTCTGTAGCTTCATCCATTCAGGGTGATCCTGCAGAACATAAGCATATAATAGTAAGAAAGGCAGCATGTTGGTGAATGACAGCATAGACAAACAAGTTAATGACAGCATAGACAAACAAGTGTATAGAATGCTACCGTGGTCTTTGATTTCCACCAATCATCATCAGCACAGATAGTTCCATCAGGATTGGTTCCCAATCCAGTGTCGGTGCGGAGCTCCTGAATGAACTGCCAAAACGTCTTCAGGCTCCTGTACTTGTATTGTATCTGGATTCTATCATGCACTAAACCAGTGGCGGACCAGTACTTATGGAGGAGCTCCTTCCATCCTTGCTTGTCCAGGGACCCTTGCACACAGTTACCTTTATCCATTTGATCACACCATATTTGACAAAAAATCAAAGTATTTGCCTCATTCCAGATTGCCCTGTCGTTCCTCGCCTAAATATGCATCATGATGCATTTCTATCGCGGATAAGCACCCGGCACAAACAAGAAAACAAGCAAAGGGTTCAGTAGCAAGGAACATTACCGGGAGTGCGTAGCTGGGGCCGTCTTCGAGGACAGCTGCGGCTCGGCGACGACCACGGTTGCGCCTCGATGTGCCGGCGCCATTGGCACCAGCACCACGTCCGTTCAGCGCAGCTCCAGCACGGCCGCGTGTTCCTCCGCCACGTCCAGCCCGCGGAGGCACGGCGTCTCCATCTGATGCGGCAGATCGAGGACCTCCATAGGACGGACGGAAGGCCGGACCCATGGAAGCGCCAGATCCGTCCCCTCCATAGCACGGACGGAAGCCCGCACCCATGGAGGCGCCGGATCCGGGCACTCCGGACCACGGAGGCGGAGCCGCACCCTGGGATGCGCTCATTCCGTGCTGGAGTCCACCCGCTGCGCCTAGACCGCGGCGTGTCCGGGGCGCATCTACCCCGGACCGCAGCAGCCCCTCGTAAGACGGCATCTGGGTCCACTCGTCGCCGGCGTTGAGGTCCATGGCCGCCAGTCCGCTCCGGGGGTCGTTGTAGAAGGTGGTAACACCACCCGCGTTGGAGGCTGGTGGTGTTCCCAAGGACAGGAAGTCCTGGGTGCCGTCGGCGGACCAGTCCCCGAAGGGAAACCCGCCGTCGTGGCTCCCGTCCATGCTCCTCCTACTCCTTCTCACCGCCGGGGGTAGGCTCCGGATTGACGAGGGACAGGACCGTCGCGGGGGAGGGTGGCGAACGAGGACTTAGCTGGGCGGGCGGAGGGACAGGAGCGAGGGCGAGCTGGGTGGCGGACGGACGGAGAGCTGCGGCGGCGGCGCTGGAGGGTTAGGGTTTGAGGGGCGAGCGGAATGGGGGAGGCGGGGAGGAGGCGGAATGACCGAGAAGCGGGTTAGGGTTTGAGGGGCGAGCGGAATGGGGGAGGCGGGGACGAGGCGGAATGACCGAGAAGCGGTGGAGTGCGGCGGAGGCGAGCGGATAAGCACGGGTGCGTGTGCGGCGGAAGCCGTTCTGCAGGCCTGCAGCAGGCCGCCGGCCCATTTAATGTTGGCCCGTGGCCCAAGGGCAAATTTGCCCAAATTCTCAAATCTATCCAATTCAACCAAATTTCATTTAGGTGTTTAGTTGTTTCAACCAAATGTGTATAGCACATTCAACCAATTTCATTGAACTAAACAAGGCCATAGCTGTGGATAGCAGCATGCCACACTGCACATGGCTGATGGAGTGATGAGGTCCAATGATAATGATATGAAGTGTTTCAGATTGCAGGGAGACTTGATTGGCTCTGTTTGGCATCGCTGTCTTCAATGGACTTTGTGATTTGTGGTTGCTTGCAAGCAGATGACTGATCAAGCATGCATAGCAGGATAGGCTGGCGTGTCCCAAGATACCTGGGCACAGTCGCTGGCTGCCCATGTTCTTCGGACTAGGATTTTACTGTTTTTTTTTCACTGTGGGCATTGCCCGAATTTCATTACTAGGAGGAACGAAATTACAAATGTTTGTCTGAGGTGAAGTCTCGTAACCAAAGCACAACGCGCGGCTGGCCAAAAGTGCCAGGAGAAAAAGAAAGAAAAAACAGATACTACATAGTCACGGTCTGAGACGACGCATACAGGAAAGCTACCGCCGTAGCCTTCAGTGTTACATTTAGTTCTTTTAGCTAATAGTATTATATTTTGAAGAAAGTTTTCTTGACATTTCCATTCCCTCAGGTATTGCAAGGTTTATATCGAATCTATAAGGAACAAGCAGATTTCTAGATGTGCAATTACAAACTACTAACAAGGGTATGGAAAGAGTAAATGAAATCTACTAAACTTAATGAAGTAAACATGCAACGGTTCTGCTTCAAGTGTTGTACAGACAAAGATGTAAGAGTACTCCTACCAAGGATATCCGGTTAATCACAAGCAACGGATATGGATCAGGAGATGATCAGTTGTTACACTCACATAGGGCGACTTCACCAGGGCCCTGTCAGGACGTTTAACTACATCTACGCTCTACTTTACATCCAATATAACGACGGGTTGGCGACGGTTACTACCGAGGTTATGGCAGCTTCCCTAAGGCCTAAGGTGATACTAGCTATTTCAATTATAACAAGATTATGCATGCAACGCATGCATCATACGTGGACATGACGTGCTCCCCGGGGCACCCGTCACGAAACCTAACTACTACTACATCAACGCCCTGCTTCCCATATGCTACATGGTGGGTCTGCAATCACTACTACAGAAAAAGCATCACAGCCGGTCCGGAACCCCACATCACAGCCGGATTTAAAAAGTGGTGCTGATCAAGTGGCGCTAAACCGGCTGCGTTCACAGCCGGTTTTGAAAAAACGCATGTGAAAATAATTTCAAAAACTGAAAATCAAAATTCAAATAAAAATGTTAAATGAGTGCAAAAAAAAAATTAACCACATGGAAGGCCAGCTCCATGAACCATGGCACCATCACCTCCAACAACACAATTTTTTGCACTCGTTGCATTGTCCATTATTCGAACCCGTGACCTCTTGCTTCGCATGTAGGTCCAATTACCACTGCACCACACCACCGATTGTAACTTAATGAGTGAAGCACTCCTTTTATATTAACTCTACCGAAATTTTATAAAATTTTAGAGGCCACACCATTGATCCAACTAGGTTGACAATTTTTGTGGTAGTTCCTTACAAGCACATACTTTCAGAAAAATATATCAAAAAAATATAAAATAAAAAAGAGTTGTATGAAAATCGATTTTTAAGTGTTGAAAATTCATTTAATTCATAGAACATAGCAATCATTTCAAAAAATTCTTAATCTCCTCCATGTCAACTTTATATGTAGTACCTTTCAAAAAAAAACTTTATATGTAGTATAAAACAAGTAAAAGCATATTTATACATCATATGAGCAAAAATAAGTTTTATGATGTACAAACATCAAAGTTGTCTTTAAGGTGTGTATGAAAGAGTATGAGAGATGTATATGTTTATGAATAATGTATACTCTAATTTTCTTGAAATGCATTGAATTTTTTATGAGAAGGTTATACACCTATAAAAGGACTCCATGACAACTTTTATAATTTTTGGACAAGTTTTTGATATTGTTATTATTTTCACAAGTAAAGGAGTAAATTAAAGTGTCAATTATACATAGCAAACCTATTGACATTTCATATATTTTTTAGGATTTGATCTAAACTAGAGTATATGTCCTTAAATACTATTTTTCTAATATTTGGTAAGAGATATTTAAGAGACATGTAGTTCAAATTAGAATTACTAAGAATAAGTATCTAAAAGTTTATTTAATAGTTAGAAAATAGCAAATCATTTAAAAATCCAAAACTGCTCCATGGCAACATATATATAGTGTAAAACATTCAATACTTGTTTCATTCTAATATGAGAAAAAAGTAACATTTTAGGGTGTGCAAACTAATCGATGTTGCACTTCTTTAATATTAAACGTTTTGAATTTTTATAATTTTTTAGAGACCACACCTTAGATCCGATTGAGCTGAATTTTTTTTTGTTGTCCCTACTGTGCTCTTAGTGCAATAAAAAATATCAAAAAAATAAAATAAAAATAAAATAATTTTGTGTACTGTAGCTTAGAACCGACTATGAAAATAGATTTTCACATGTGGTTCGTGTTACGAACCGGATGTGAAAATAGATTTTCACAGCCGGTTTGTGCCTAGAACCAGCTGTGAAAATGGATTTGATTCTCACAGCCGGGTCAAGCCACAAACAGGGTTTGAAAATAGATTTGATTTTCACAGCCGGTCTACTTACTAACTGGCAGTGAAAATGTATTATTGCCACTTTTTAAAACCGGCTGTACAAATAGTGACTAGAAAAATCAATTCGGTAGTAGTGAATAAGCTCTAACTGCCATAGTTACAACAATCCCACATTGGTGCTGCTCAACAAAGATACTAGCAGTGAATAAGAAAACATTGCATAGACCAATCATCCCATAAAAGTTCTAAGGAAATGGATGAATCAATATGACAGTATGGAGCTTCAGATCGATCTATGGCCGTGTCAGCCCCAAGGGCAACTCGGGCGGAAACTACTGCCACAGCCCAATAGTGTCTCTGCCCGTCTCCTTGCCCCTCACCGCCGCCGAAGCACCACGCTGGAAGTCTGTGTGGGTGCAAGCACAGCGGCACCAATGCCTTGCCGGTATTTCCCCTCCTCTCACCATGGTCTCCACATCAGGACTGTTGTTGTAGCCAGCAATGGTGGCCACCGGCGCCCAGATCCGCACCCTACCAGCCTAGATCTCATGCTGGAGATGGAGTCTTTAGGCTCACGAGGACAGCTCCTGCTCGGTGGCTGGGCCTTTCTGTTGATTGGCGCCCTTGGTCAGGGTAGTGTGTGCTAAGGCGGTGGATCTAGGGCCTCTTGGTGTGGATCTGGTCCATACCAAACCGCATCTGTTATTCCCATGCTTTCTTGCTCGTCAAGGCTTCATCGACCCAAAAGTTGTAAACCAGCATATGTTAAAAAAATCATTATGAAGACACACTCAACAATATTGACAGGTTCTTATGTATACAATATTATAAGACAATGATTCAATTTCCTTACAACTATAGGTGAGTACTTTTATTGTCTTGTGCATCTTTCATTTTTCTTCCTAACACCATGTTATTTCAATTGACGTGACTCTTCACATAAAACATGCATGTAATAGGTTCCATTGGATATTATTTGTTATAATTCCACACAGAAGCATGTTGGTCGTTATGGACTCAATGAGGGGACCACGGGAAGTGTACCAACCAATGGTTGACCTCCTGCAAAAGTAATTTCCGTTCTCACACTATTATTCCTCTTTAGATCATCTGAGAATTCCATTTATTTGCTATGGTACGCGGGTGTTGGAAAAAGTTTTGTACAGAACAGAAATGTCCATTGAAGGAGGAACTTATGTCAAGAGAGACTTTCTACTATACGCAGACACATCTCATTTTGTTTATTTCTCCTATGACTTGTCCATTTCTCCTATAAAGTGTTACAGGAAGAACGAAGGCACCAACTTATGTGGATAATATGCCTATGAGTTCATGCACACTCTTGTTGGGGAGAGGACGACCACCACTAATTGGGAACTAACGATATGTTTCATTTCCGTGGATATCTATATCTCTATCTATATGTGAGTCACCATAGGTGTATGAAATCACCGACGAGTGAATTTGGTGGATTGCATGTTAGGATCGGATGGTTCACAAGAGGACACAAGGATTATACTGGTTCGGGCAGAAGCCCTACGTCCAGTTCAAGTTGTTCATGTTACTTGTATGTTTGTAGTAGGGGTTACAAACGAGCGAGAGAAGGAGATGTCTCCCAAGTCTCTCTGTGTGTGTGTGTCGGTGTGTGAGATGCCGAACCCCTTGTACGGGAGATCCCCTTCCCCTTTTATAGTTCAAGGGGAGGAAGACCGTTACATGAGAGTGAGTGAGTGAGTGAGAGAGAGAGAGAGAGAAGCCCCCGGTCCTCTGTGCCTTCCTTCGGCTATGGGCCCCTCTGAATCCTATAGATGACACTTGGGGGAGCGCGCACACGTCGCGTCCATGTAGCCACGCCCCTGCAGCGCCGCCTAACACCCCCTCTGTCACATCTCGAGGCCAGCTATGACGAAGGAGGGTGAGATCATAGGGTCATGGCCGCTGCCGGGCACATCCGGGGCAGTAAATGCCCATCCCATCTAGTTGCTATGACTGTAGTCCCTTTTCCCGATGCTTGACTTTTGGGGCCAAAGCCGGGAAACTCTTGCGACCCCGCGGGAGGGGTTTGGGCGAGGCAGAAGTGCCTTTCGAGAGCCATGGGTGCGCTCAACCCCAGTGGTCGGGGTCGGGCGAGGCAGAGATCTTTTCCAAGGGTCATGAACGTGCCCGACCCCCATGATTGGGGACAGGCGAGGTGGAGATCCCTGCTCGGGGTCAGGTGAACCATCCCTCACATGGCGACCTCGGTCAGTCAGGGCCTGCGTCCCTTCGGGGGTCTTAATCGTTGATCTCTTTTGGGTTTGTAGATCATCGTGCATCTAGTCCCCTTAGTTTACTTATCTCAGATATTGGTATCCGTCAGTAGCCCTCGAGCCCTTGAATGGTTCACCGACCCCTTTAGGGGCTCACCTTGCCGTGGCTGTTTGTTTGTAGGCGACTTTGTGGGTGTGCACAAGCGCACCCACTGGGTGTAGCCCCTGAGCCTCTGGGTGAGTAGTGAATTCACACAGAGGGTCAGATCCGCCGTATGGGAGATGTTGTTTTCCACCAGGGGGCACGAGCACACCCGGTGGGTGTAGCCCCCGAGCCTCTAAGTGGATAGTAGATTCACTCACAGAGTTAGATTTGACGTACGAGAGACGATGCTTTCCACCGGGGGCGTGTGAGCGCCCCCGGTGGGTGTAGCCTCCAAGCCTCTGAGTGGATAGTAGATTCGGACAGAGCGTTAGATTTGCCGTACGAGAAACGCTGCTTTCCACCGGGGGCGCGCGAGCGCACCCGGTGGGTGTGGCCCCCGAGCCTCTGAGCGGATAGTAAATTCGTTGAGATGCTTAGATTCGTTCGCCTGAGCTGTCATCTCACCGTTGGCAAGGGAAACTTCTTTTGAGGGCGCCTTGTTACGCGCGCTGTCCTTGCCGCCGAGAGCGCTAGTCGCCCTCTTGCGGGGTTCGCAGTGAAGGCAGCTCTGCGGCGCCTTCAGGCCAACATCGTGCTGTCTTGTCGATCTATGCCGTGGTGCAGTGCGACTGTTCTCCCCATGAGGGCGTTGGGTCGTTCGAGGCCATTGTAACACCCCGCCCTCCAACACCGCACAACGCCGCCCTTTCGTAGGGGCTTGCCCGCTTACACATAGCATCATACTTACACTTTCGTCCTCGCTTCGTGTAAAAGGGTTAACCCGAAGGTGCTACGGCTGGAGGACAAGCCTTATAAGCTAGTTCCAACCTTGCTGAACTAGCATTGTAGTACTAAAAATGTGCACCTGCACTCATGAGCCACAACTGGGCCATATCCAAATTGGGCCGGGTGTCACATACACCCCCCCTCAAAGAACCCGACGTCCTCGTCGGTCCAGCTCATCCACAACTTGGACAAATGTCCCAGACTCCCCCCTCTTAGCGCACGACCATATGTCCAGGGCCCGACATATGTCATGCCATGTGTCCCATCCTAGGCCCACACGGTCCATGTGCCATATGCCTGCACACTGCGTCCGTACACGCAACCATGAGGGTCGGCTCTGATACCACTTGTAACACCCCGTCCTCCAAAACCGCACAGTGCCGCCCTTCCGTAGGTGCTCGCACGCTTAAACATAGCGCCCTACTTACACTTTTGTCCTTGCCTCGTGTAAAAGGGTTAACCCGAAGGTGCTATGGCTGGAGGACAAAGGCTTATAAGCTGGTTCCACCCTTACTCAACTAGCAATGTGGTACTAAACATGTGCACCTGCACTCATGGGCCACAACTGGGCCATATCCAAATTGGGCCAGGTGTCACAGTGGTTCCCATTCCACTGCGTGGCGAGGATTTGGCGGACCCCGCTTGTTAGGCCCACAGGACGCTTTCCCCTATAAATAGGGGCTTACACTCCCATTGTTGGTTCATCCCCAGTCCGCCTTTCACTACTCGCCTTGCTCACAAAAAAGATGATGGTTCCTCTTGCTCGAGTGCAACCCCCGGAAGCTCGGGTCAGGGGCGTGGTCCTTTGATGCTAGAAGAATCCCCATGATGGGCAGGAGCCGAGGCGCCGAGTGCGTGTAGTCCTCGATGTCGCATGGGAAGCAAGCACCACCCGCCCCCGTCGTCAATCATCCCTGCGACGGCCCATTTGCAGGAGTCTTTCCCGGAGGCACTAAGGATGATGGGCATCAAGAAGGCCTCGCACATATTTTGCTCGAGACCGGTGGCTAAGCCCCTTGGTCCTCTCCCCCCTAGGCGTCTTTGATGGAGCCGATGCCAGAAGAAGGCTCGCGACATGTGCACACTTGGCCTTTTGCTTGGTTTAGGAAGAACTCCTTCTTTGGACATCTATTGTTGCCACTTAGACGTGCAACTACCGTTTGTATCTTGTAATGGCCTCACACCAAACTTGTTTTGTACTCATCTTTTTTATATTCATTCATTGTTCGTTGGGGTGTCTGTTTTTTTCTGTGACCGTGTGCTTTGTCTCTGTTTGCGATTCCGTCCCCCACGTTTTGGCCCAGTGTGCGGACCTGGCCGGATGGTCAGGTTCGGCTTTGTTACATTCTCCCACAAGCATTCCTTTCGATAGGATGGAGGGGTCGAGTCGCGTCATGTTTTACCCCACTGGCCGAAACATGGTTCTTGGCTAGTCACGAACAGGTTAGTTCGAGTGAGGCCCCAACGCCCCGTCGGAGGGGAACCGATGGATCAGCGGGTGATCGGCCTCTAGGTCCTCGGTGTCCATCCCCAATGGTTCCCATGACCGTTCGACAAGTCACGGGGGCTCTTTGCCTTTTTGCAATGAAAAACCAGGGGTTGGCATGTGTCAAAGCTCGAACGCGGGTCAGGGCGCCCTTGGTGTCCGGTCACCAGGGTGATGGCCGCTAGCGGACCCGTCCTTTTTCGCCCCTCATTCTATTTTCAACCGGGGGTGGCTGTCGGACCCGTTCGTGGGCCGAACATAGACCTCTTAGGCTGTTGCTGGGCCGTTGTTGACGCTCGTTATACGTACACTTTTAGTGCTATTTAGGTGGTGGTTTTAGACTAATTCACATACTAACCCACCACTTGGCACTTAAAATAACCCCGTTTTCGTATGTGTGTTGTGTTTTGGAGCATATTATGTTTTTGCAGGAAAATGACCTAATTTGGGGCATTTATATTCAAGGCCCAAAACTAACTACGAGCCCAAAGGAATCGAGCCTAGTGGAGGGAGCCCAACTGATGGACCATGTGGGCTTTCATAGCCCAACTCATGGTCCTAGGTGTTCAGATTCAATGAACCTTGGCTATGAGAGACTTAAGCATGAAGGAATTGAAGATTTGAAAAGTTATCCACGAGATCAAGGCAACCTCAGAGATATTTGCGCACCCAGGACAGCATGATATTTTGGTACAGATTCGAAGATCTAAATGACTTCTAATGACAAAATGTTGAATATCAAAGTTGTAGCCATCATCGAGATCTTCAATTTGGACATGTGGAAAGCATAATTTGGAATATGGAGCTAGAAGATATGGCCCCCGAAATGCATGCTGCGCAGAGAAGTCTAGAATCAGGTAGATTATCTTCCGGCGCTGTTTTGGAATCTTAATTTCATTTCTAAGGAAACTCATGAATACCAAAGTTGGAGATAATTTCATGCTACACAATTTAGAATCTGAGTTTGTGCTATTTGAAGTCCGGATGAGGAAGATATGACATTGGGAATGCAGGGCTGCGAATTAGAAAAATCTGGACGAGTCAAATCTTATGGAAACCAAGTTTGCTTAACTCCCAAGCAAGGGTCTCATGGAAGGGAAGGTGGAGCACGCCCCAAGGCTCCCCTAGGGTATAAATATAACCCCCTAGGGACCCTCAAGAAGGGGGATTCAGATCTATCCACCACAAGTCGACGCGAAGAGAGACACACACACCAAAGGAAGCCGACGGCCGCCGCAAGTCCTCGAGGTTGCCTAGGAGATGGCTTAGGCCATGCCCTACCGCCATGGTTGGCCCTGCGTGGTGAAGCCATGGTGGAGTTCCGGAGCCATGCCTTGAACTCATCAAGGCATATGTACATTCGATGGTGATATCAATCTACTTGTCTTGTTTACTCTGATCTTCTAAGATGCATGCTCTCTCTTATATGTCTAGCTAGCATATGTTCTTAATAGAAATAGATCTAATCGTGATGATTAGTCTATGCCCCGCGGATACATCTTAGTAGTGCATAGGAAGTCGGCATGATTATCCTCGTGTGGTGACAGCATGCAGGAGGGAAAAGGTCGAACGATTGCGTAATGTTGAGTAAGATCCATGGCGAGTATCATGGGAGTTGTTGCACGGCCACCAAGGAGGAGGAGCTTCGAGTAAAGAGCACTTGGTGGGCGTTTGTGGTAAAGCTTTGCGAAACCTTAGGCATTGACGTGCACCTCGCAAGGGCGCCCATGGGAAAGTTCTTAGAGGTGACTCTTTATCTTTATACAAGATTAGATTGATTATCGTTTTGGCCAGAGTTGCAACTAGAAGACGATAGGCTTGTGCTACCTTTGGTCGTGTTACCTCGTGTCGTGGGGTCGTGATCCATTCATTACATTCATCAACTTCACACACATGTTTAACCTCGTATGCAATCTATGCTACATGATTGGATTAGATCCGTTTGGCTAGATAGAAAACCCTAGGTAGTTCTTTGTCGATCCATGGATTGAGAAACCTTGGGGGAATACTCTAAGAGAAAAGCTACCAACGATCCGTGCACTTGCGGTTCACAATTGGTGTGTCTACAAGCTTTTCTGGCGCCGTTGCCGGGGATCGGCAACACGAACGCTAGGGAGATCTATCTAATTTTTTGGACTATCTCTAATTTTATTATTGCATATATCCTGTGTTTCTTATTTGTATCCAAGAATACAGGTAAAACCCTAGATACAAAGCAATCGAAAAGTTCTCAACATCCGGACTTTGACAAGTCCAAATCTCGCTCAAACAAAGTTGATGGCTACATGAAGATCTTCTCTTTAGTGGTAAGTGCTAACTTTTGTTAGTGGCCCATCATCCGCTATCGAGCAAACACACAAAACAAGTGAATATAAACAAGGTATGCCGCTGTGTCAATTAATTTTTAAGACTAATGTATCTTGAAGATTTGTTTGTCCAAGCTACAGGTGATGAATTATGCCCCGACGAAGTCGTGAGATCCGATCATCAACATCTCTGGAAGGTTGCTGTTGAGACCATTTTTCGCCCATGATCAGAGAGGTACTGTTGACGCGGAAAATCGGCGGTCGTATCCTCCGCGGTCAGCACACGAAGACCAGGGAGATCTGCTTCGCTCCAGTGCCAGCCCACACTCCAGTTTAGGTTCGCAGCGTGCCAGTCAATTTGACCTGAAATTGACAAGGAGATAAAATAGTTAAATTACTCTTTGATTGTGCCGGCTCTATTTCAGACGATGGAGTAACGTCGAATTTTAGCCAAGACCCAATCAGGCACGTGTCGGCCGATACCAATCAGACCTCAAAATCGGACTTCATTGATGACGTCAATCAGACCGAGTAATCGGACCTCAATCAGACACCGAAATCGGACCTCAGAATCGGACCAATTAGGATCGGACCTTGATTGATATAACAGATTAGCCTTTGAATAATAAAATAAAGCATAAAACAAGGCCAATATGTAAAGTAATGGATCAGCTGTGTCTTTAAACAAGATATCAAATAAACAAAGTGTAAGCCGATACATTGTCCATCTTGCCTAGTTGCCAGTTTGACTCATCTTATCGGACCATCTAACTAGCCAATCGGACCATAGCTTTTTCAGAGAAATCTAGCTCCGACGTAGGGAATCTAGATTTCTCCAGCTATGATCAAATCAGATAGCTAAATAGTCAAATTCAACTTACCAATCTGAGAACTAAACAAGATGCTCGCACAGATGTTAATCAGATTAAGCAAATAAGCAGATAAAACATTAACAGGGTCGTTCTGATTCTAAGATATGCTACCAAATAATCAAGCAAGATCTAGCTCCGACGTAGGGAATCTAAACCACACTTAACATTCAAATAGCAATAAGGCATAACCAAAGCTTCCTTTGACTAATCAAGATGAATCTAGCTCCAACGTAGGGAATCTAGACCAAGCATGACAATCAAAGATCAATCTAATCGTATTGCGAAGATCCAGCTCCGACGTAGGGAATCTACACCAGCGCAATACTCAAAGAACAACCAGATTAAACCACAAAGCATGGATCGGACCTAGAACGATGCTGTAAGATAAATATTGCTTAAATCGGACAAGACCAATGCTCAAAGCCGTTGAAGAAGTATAATTGATTCACATGGCGTAGATCTAAACCAATCTAGCAACTCCAAACAAACCGCAAAAACTGCCTTTAGTAACCAAGATGAGTCTAGCTCCGACGTAGGGAATCTAGCCTAATCTTGATATCTAGCTCCGACGTAGGGAATCTAGACTTAAATTGCAGTCCGATAAACGATAATCTGTTGGATAATCAATATTGATCTAGCTCCGACGTAGGGAATCTATATCAATCTTGCTTATCCAGAGATAAATCGGTTGAACAGTATAAACGAGAAAGGGCGATGTGCCTCAATTCAAAGCCTATACTAGTTCGATAAATTGACTAACTTACTGGTAAGCCGGAGATCAGAACTGATGCAGCCCGTCCACCAATGAGCTTCGTCGGTAACTACTACTAGGGTTTTTGGCGTGAAACCGGGTTGTATTGATTGTGAGAATAGTTTTTACAATGGACGAGGGTTCATATTTATACCCTGGTCATGGAGAGTCCTGATCGGACCAGACTAACTTGCGGACAAAGTAAACTAAATCTAATATAGAATGGGACTCTCAATATGCCTTCAAAAAGGAAATAGTCCCTGCATCTGATGCGCTTCCTTCTCAGCCGACGCGCCTTTCCTCTTGTACTCGTTATCGGGTCGGATTCTTGCTTCATCGGATCTCTTCTGCATATCGGCTTCCTTCTGTCATCTTCGGTTTTCTTTTCTGGTACTATTTGTTTGACCAGTCAACGGGCCCACTGCGTAATTCCAGCCTCACCACGTCATATCTGACTCAGCATATCTGGTGCGAAAACCTGGTGTCAACACATGCCCCCCAGTTTCGGAGTATGAAGGATTCATGCTTCGAAATTCTGTATATCCAGCGTCTCAATCTCCTAGCCGATGCAATTCGCTTCATAGATTCAACACCTTGACTTCTCTAGCACTGCCCTTTTCATAGCCGATACCTTTCTTCAAGCTTCTTTATCATAACATGTTAGCCAATATGAATAATCAAGAAAACTCTACTCTTCCTGCTAAATAACTTGGTTTTTCATTTTCAAATCAAAACATAACTTCGCTCCTCAAATGATTCTCTCAGATCGCTCAATGTGTATTATTCCTCACCAAGGCACTGTATCGTCTCTTTTTCTTCCTACTTCTAATAAGGCTTTTGTGGAGCTCAGGGTAGGATATAGAAAGGAAGCATACTTGCACTGCATATCTTGCAAAGTCAAAAACCGGATCGAGTGGAGAAAATAAGTCATACAATCAGATCAAGATGTGCATGTGTGTGGAATTTTTTGGGTGAAACTCCCTTTTGCATGACTCTTCATTTTACTTTTCTTTTCAGATATGGGCTATCTTTCATATATATTTTTATCTCTTTTTTTTTGCATAGCCCATACCTTTTGCATAATGAATTTGAAGAGTCATGTCAAAGGGACGGAATATTTTTGTATGGATGGAAGGCATGTTTTTGCGTAACTCCCAGTATAGAAGTCAGCATATGAATAGTCGAGTATGTGAATCCAGACCAAACGACAGTGATGTGCCCAAAAATTAAAGTCTAGCATACTCAACAATGGAATAATATGTGGAGTGTACGTGATCTCGATCTTAAAAGCATGAAACAAATCTCACAAGGGTCACAAACAATTTGACAATGCTCAATACAAAACAAGCAGCATATGTGTAAGGTTTTCAGAAGATATCAACATATGGCTCTGGTAGGAATTTCATATCATTGAGGAGCTAAACTATGTATTTATTTTCACAAAATAAAATTCCCAAGTATTTCGCAGTAAGAAATAAAGTTTACTTGATCATACCATAGTTTTCGGATCGACGAACCGATGTCGTGTTAGCATAGATGTTGAAATCCTTTCTTCTGAATCTTGATATTCCAGCACTGTTCCTTCATCAGCAGCGACGGCATGAGCAGCAGCGGTATCGGCTTTACGAATTTACCCAAATGCTAGGGTAGTACTTCTTCAAATATTTCCCGTTCAAAGATTTAGGAAATGTTTCCCCTTCAACCAAGACATGTCTGATTGATTTGTAACGTAACTTCCTGGAAGTCTTGACATAAGAATCCTTCAAATATTCAACGATTTCTTTCCTCCAATCTCCTTCTGGTATCTCCTGTACCATCACATCGGACATAGGCCGATAGCCAGACGCCTTTTGCGCCAGCCGATCTACTTCCTCGTTACGATGTCTTGGAATATACTTAAGAATTACCAAGGCGAACTCAACAAATTGAACGCCGATCTCTTTAAGAATCCGGAGATCTTTCATCAATGCTTCATATTCCGCCTGATTATTTGTGCACTTTTCAATTGGATAAGCAAACTGAATCTTGCCCCCCGAGGCAAAATAATAAGAAGGCCGATTCCGCAACCATCATTGCAAGATGAATCATCAAAGAACATGGTCCAGGGAACTACGTCAACCACATCAGCCTCTGTATTGATCGAACCAATTGCATCAAGCTCCATGGTGCATTGTTCAACAGTATCAACATTAGGTCCACAATGATCAGCAACCAAATCAGCCATTTAAAATAAAGTTTCAGAGCCGACTGCTTGGACCGGCTGTAATCCTTGATCGGACACCTTGAGGAAATCTCCATCCCATGTTTTTCCTGATAGGCATTCAATCCCTTCAAACTCCCAAATCGTTGACTCGGCTGTTGCAATGCTAACCGAATCATCAGCTGGGACGATCTCCACATTGTTGCCCTGCCATTGGATTAAGCACTGATGCATTGTGGATGGGATACAGCAGTTGGCATGAATCCAATCTCGCCCGAGGAGCATGCTATAGGAACCTTGTCCATCAATCACAAAGAAAGTGGTCGACAATGTCTTGCTGCCGATGGTCAGCTCCACATGAATTGCCCCCCGAGGCTCTGAAACATTACCGCCAAAGTCCTTGAGTGTCATATTTGTCTTGATCAGATCATCAATCCCTTTACCCAGCTTGCGGAACGTGGAATAAGGCATGAGATTGACAGCAGCTCCTCCATCAACCAGCATCTTGGTCATCGGCTTCCCATCAACGTATCCCTTAATGTACAGAGGTTTCAGGTGCCGATATCCGTTTGCATTTGGCTTCTCAAATATCGCCTTTTCTGAATCAAGAACCAAGCATGCGGCGGCTTCCTCCAGTTCATAATCGACCTCATCATCGTCCTGTTCATCAGGAGCAGCAAAATCAAAAGGCAACATCAAAACCATGTTTATTGCGGCCGATGTGCTTGCTTCATCATCATTGGCCATCTTAATGCGCCATGTCTTCTTTTCTTTTGCCAATTCCGCTCCTGAATCTGCTCATGATAGCGCAACTTCTGAACACGTCTCTTTTTGGACCTAGAAATCCCTGATGGGCACCACTGTCCAGGCTTCATTTGAGGTTCTTTAATCCGATCCCGAACTGGAGCCTTTTCTTCCATTTTTTCAGGGCCAAGAGCATCAACCTGGCCTTCGATATTTTTATGGCCATGAGCATCAACTCGGCCTTCATCTCCTTGATGATGATCATCAATCCTGACGCCGATCCGTTCATGAACTGATCGTCGACCTCTTTTGAAAGCTCTGTATTCTTCATACTGGAGGCTGCATTCAGGACAATCTGCTTTGGATGGCAATCTGAGCTTCTCATTCCAGCAGAATACGAAGAAAGGACATCTCCAGTGATCATCATCCTGATCGTACCGGTCATAAACTTGACGCCTGTCCATATGCCAATCAGACCCATAACCGTACTGACGACGATCGTCGACTCTATCATCAAACCAGTGTCTGCCATCGGACCTGTCATCATATCGGCGTCGGCCATCAGACCTATCATTAAATCGGCGTCGACCATCGGATCTATCATCACGTCGGCGCTGATCATCAAACTCTTCATCAAGCCGCCTTGCTTGATACTCGCGTCTCCGACGTCGTCGTTCCTCGCGTTCTTCCCATGCTCGAGCTGCTGCTTGCTGCCTCTTGTACTTGTTAATCAACATCTGGGAAGTTACACGCGGCCGATATCCACCAGGAGCATTAGATTCTCGCCCAAACGCCTGATGATTCCTCCGCAGCTCTTCAACAGTAACTTGAACTGCAGGATCAACGGCACTAGAACTCTTGGCGTGGTCCGATGTAAGCACCTTAAACTTCCCCTTCTCATCAGCATCAACCATATTAATGGAAAAGGAGAAATTAGCAAAGTTATTCGGAAAAGGATGACCGTCGATCTTCATGGCTTTCTTGTAATCTTCAAACTTGATCTTGCCAGATTCTATAGCCAATTGGATCTCCCTTCTGAACACTTTACATTCATTGGTCTCATGAGAAGTCGAGTTATGCCATTTGCAATATTTGCGTTTCTTCAACTCATCGGCCGATGGAATAGAATGATTTGGAGAAAGCTGGATAAGCTTCTCACTGAGCAGTAAATCAAATATCTTATCGGCCTTAGTTATATCAAATCCAAACTTCTCAGGGTTCTGCTTGACCCATGGGAGCGATACCGGCTTCTTGGATTTGGTCCATTCAGCTATGTTGACATCAGCCTCCCCTTCAGAATCAGAGAGATAAGATACTTGCTTGAAAAACTTTGTACGCTTCATCTCTTGATATCGGACCTCATGGGCTGACACCTTCTGAACCAGTTGTCCCAATGTCTCAAACTCCTGAGCAGAAAACTTTTCTTTGATCAGCGCGAGCAAACCCTGGAATGCAAGCTCGGCCAACTGCATATCAGATATCTTCAAACTATAGCACCGATTCCTGGTATCACGGAACCGTTGAATATACTCCTTGACGGTCTCATCGTTTCTCTGCCTGACAGCAATCAAATCAGAAATCTTCATCTCATTGAGACCAGAAAAGAAATATTTATGGAACTGCTTCTCCATATCGGACTATCTTGTGACCGACCCTGCTGGCAACGACGTAAACCAGGTAAACGCTGGCCCTGACAGTGATAGAGGGAAAAATCTGAGCCTGAGTCCCTCCTCTGAAGCAGCTTCACCACACTGAGCCAGGAATCGACTGACATGCTCAATAGTGGTCATATCATCCTGTCCGGAGAATTTGGAGAAATCCGGCACTCTGTAACGCGGAGGAAGTGGCACTGCATCAAAGTAAGATGGGTACGGGTGCCGATACAACCTCGCTTCATCTTTAGGCTTCAAGCCGAATTGATTCTGGATCACCTCGGCTATTTTCTGTGACCAATCGGACTGTTGACTTCCAGTTGGCATCCCATCAGCTATATCCATCATATAATTATTGTAATCACCGACCATACGCTGATGTGAAGGAATCTCTGTACGTAGCCTTGCAGCTGCAGGTTGTTTTTCTTGTTCGTTCAGAGTTCTAGCATATTTTTCACCATGTGGGCCGACAATAGTTCCATCGGCCATCAACAGAAAACCGTTGGCCAGTTCAACAGGAGGTGGTGGAGCAATCGGAATCTGTGGAGCAACGGTCATTACATTATCTTCAGTTTCTTTGCCTTTCCCTGATCCTGATGCCCCTGCAGAATCTGCTATAAACACTGGACCTTTCAAGCAAATAACATCATCCACCGCCTTCTTGATGAGATTATCTAATGAATTCACCAAAGTGCCTGACTGGTTAATCAATGCATGATGAACAGTTTGGTGAATCATATCTGTCATGTTGACCTGATACTCCCGAGCATCAGTTGTCTTCTTGATCAATTCTGGATCTGGGAGAGGACCTTTGAGTATAGGGCCTGAACGATTACGTCCAAATTGGCCAAGGCAGAGCTTCTCAAATGCATCAATTTGAGCCTGAACTGCATCCAATTGAGCTTTAGACAGATCGGCCTTTGTAATTGGAATGGCCGTCTCAGGCGTCTTGTTCTTGTCATTCTTGGCCTTCTCAGCAGCTTCTTTTTCAGCAGCAAGTCTTGCTGTAGTTTCTTGTTCAACATCAGACGACGACATCTTGGAATTTGCCTCTCGTGTCCCACTGGGCATGCCAAAAATGTGTTGACGCGGAAAATCGGCGGTCGTATCCTCCGCGGTCAGCACACGAAGACCAGGGAGATCTGCTTCGCTCCAGTGCCAGCCCACACTCCAGTTTAGGTTCGCAGCGTGCCAGTCAATTTGACCTGAAATTGACAAGGAGATAAAATAGTTAAATTACTCTTTGATTGTGCCGGCTCTATTTCAGACGATGGAGTAACGTCGAATTTTAGCCAAGACCCAATCAGGCACGTGTCGGCCGATACCAATCGGACCTCAAAATCGGACTTCATTGATGACGTCAATCAGACCGAGTAATCGGACCTCAATCAGACACCGAATCGGACCTCAGAATCGGACCAATTAGGATCGGACCTTGATTGATATAACAGATTATCCTTTGAATAATAAAATAAAGCATAAAACAAGGCCAATATGTAAAGTAATGGATCAGCTGTGTCTTTAAACAAGATATCAAATAAACAAAGTGTAAGCCGATACATTGTCCATCTTGCCTAGTTGCCAGTTTGACTCATCTTATCGAACCATCTAACTAGCCAATCGGACCATAGCTTTTTCAGAGAAATCTAGCTCCGACGTAGGGAATCTAGATTTCTCCAGCTATGATCAAATCAGATAGCTAAATGGTCAAATTCAACTTACCAATCTGACAACTAAACAAGATGCTCGCACAGATGTTAATCAGATTAAGCAAATAAGCAGATAAAACATTAACAGGGTCGTTCTGATTCTAAGATATGCTACCAAATAATCAAGCAAGATCTAGCTCCGACGTAGAGAATCTAAACCACACTTAACATTCAAATAGCAATAAGGCATAACCAAAGCTTCCTTTGACTAATCAAGATGAATCTAGCTCCGACGTAGGGAATCTAAACCAAGCATGACAATCAAAGATCAATCTAATCGTATTGCAAAGATCCAGCTCCGACGTAGGGAATCTACACCAGCGCAATACTCAAAGAACAACCAGATTAAACCACAAAGCATGGATCGGACCTAGAACGATGCTGCAAGATAAATATTGCTTAAATCGGACCAAGACCAATGCTCAAAGCCGTTGAAGAAGTAGAATTGATTCACATGGCGTAGATCTAAACCAATCTAGCAACTCCAAACAAACCGCAAAAACTGCCTTTAGTAACCAAGATGAGTCTAGCTTCGACGTAGGGAATCTAGCCTAATCTTGATATCTAGCTCCGACGTAGGGAATCTATATCAATCTTGCTTATCCAGAGATAAATCGGTTGAACAGTATAAACGAGAAAGGGCGATGCGCCTCAATTCAAAGCCTATACTAGTTCGATAAATTGACTAACTTACTGGTAAGCCGGAGATCAGAACTGATGCAGCCCGTCCACCAATGAGCTTCGTCGGTAACTACTACTAGGGTTTTTGGCGTGAAGCCGGGTTGTATTGATTGTGAGAATCATTCTTTACAATGGACGAGGGTTTATATTTATACCCTGGTCATGATGAGTCCTGATTGGACCAGACTAACTTGCAGATAAAGTAAACTAAATCTAATATAGAATGGGACTCTCAATATGCCTTCAAAAAGGAAATAGCCCCTGTATCTGATCCGCTTCCTTCTGAGCCGACGCATCTTCCTTCATTCGTCACTAGATCGGATTCCTTTGCCTTATCGGACCTCTTCTTCACGTCGGCTTTCCTCTCTGTCATCTTCGGTTTCCTTTTCTGGCACTATTTGTTTGACCTGTCAACGGGCCCACTGCGTAATTCCAGCCTCACCACGTCATATCTGACTCAGCATATCTGGTGCGAAAACCTGGTGTCAACAGGTGTGCATACCGCATTTGCACCGCTGAAGACGATCATCATTCCAGGCTTGGTTTGACATCTTCTCGATGAGGAGCTTAGCAGCAGCCATAGTCAAGGAGAGAAATACCTCTCCAGCAGCAGCGTCCATATGTTCACCGGCGGTCTGGGGCAGCCCATGGTAGAAGTTCTGGAGCACGAGCCATTCTTGCATACCATGGTGTGGGCATGCCAGGATGTAATCCTGGAAACGATCCCATGCCTCCGATACGGTCTCCTCGGACTCTTGCTGGAAGTGGATAATTCTTCCCCGAAGGGCATTGGTTTTCCCAATGAGGAAGAACTTGGCCAGAAATGCATTGGAGCACTTGGTCCACGTGTTCACCGTCTCACGGTTGGAGTAGAACCAGTGCTTGGCTCTTCCCAACAACGAGAACGAGAACAAGAGAAGCCGGATGGCCTCTTGTTCGACTCCCTGAATGGTGATGGTGCTTCATACCTCTAGGAAATGCTGCAAGTGAGCACTAGTGTCTTCATTGGCCTTCCCACAGAAGGGACTAGCCTACACCTTGTTGATTAGTGGGGCCTTGAGCTCAAAAGCATGGTCCCCCATAGCCACTTCTGGACTCGTAGGGATCTGGGCAGCAGACAGGGCGGAGTCATCGTGGATTGTCCTGTCGGCCATGGCTTCTTCCGGTTGGGGTGCTACGGGAACGGGTTGTTCTCCTTGGTTGGATGACTCTTCGATGGCTGGCTCGGTCTCTGACAAGAACACCTGAGGGATTACGATACGAGAATGTACCCTCCTTCCTATGGTATTCGGGTTCTCGACGGAGTTGGATGGCAGTTGGAAACCAGTCATACACTACCCTGTTTCACGTCACACAGAAACAGAGCAAAAAGATAAACCTGCTAGATTACTGGCAATTAATCATGCTGCATTAAATACATGGATGATCAAGACCCTTTAACCATTGCTTTCCCCGTCAACGGCGCGAGAAATGCTTGTTGGTATTTCTTAGCATCACCGTGACAGAACAGCCCTACTTAAACTGACTCAGGTGTGATCCGTAGTGTGAAACACTAACACGTCACACACCTGGGTCAGCATAAGTCCAGGGTTCCATCGAGTCTTCACTGTCAGCTGTTCTCATCACAAATACACAGGATCCCAACACCAGAGGAAGCATCACAGATATTGCACAGGTAGATTATACAACACAGACAGGTAAGATTTATACAAACCAGAGTAGCTTAATTTAAATATTACACACAAGTTCTAGGTTCAGCAACAGTTTAACAAGGTAATTAAACAACTAACATCAGACCATGTCGTGCCCTAACATGTCTGGATCCACGGACCTCCTCGGCGCCAGCAACTGCCTACTCCTCAGGCTCAACTGCAACAAGGGGGTCAAAGAACCCTGAGTACAAAGGTACTCAGCGAGACTCACCCGACAGACTACTCTAGAGGGATCTCAAGGGCATGCAAGGCTGTGAAGTTTAATAGCAATAAACAACTCTAGCTAAGCATAGCTTAATTAATTACTATTCTAATTACCAAATTTTAATTTGATAAGATAAAACCCTGTTTAGCTAGGTGAACCAACCACTACAGCCAAACAGTAGGAATATTAAGGCATAAGAGCTGAACATTACATAAACATGCAATAAACTATCTGTCAAGATCAAGCATGTATCAAAACCGTGACACTCGGCGATTCGAATCGATTTCAAACCCTGCAGGGGTAAACCTGGAACACACGCCGCGTGCGCGCCCCCGGAAGGCCACACGAAGCTACCTTTCCCGCTGCGGCCACCATTGCCTGAACTGTGCCCACATAGACCGGAGTCGCATCCCCATTCCCTACACAGTGCCCGGGCAAAGGCATGTGGGTTACTGACTACAACCCCGCCAACTTTCCTCGCCAGACACGGTGAGTCACAGTTCAACCGTTAGTACCACAGAAGTACATCAGTTTCCCGGCTCCCTATACCGGTATGTGCCCAGTACGTTCAAAGCTTGACCACAGGCAGATCACAGCAACTCCTATACTTATTCAGTGGGCAGGACCAACTCAAATTACCCAAAACATCCAACAAAAGCCTTAGTCATCAACCATATGTCCTGCCCAACACTTTCAAAGACTTACTAACAGGTTTAGCTCTTTAAGCCAACTTTGCCTAATGGCCAGTGATTGGGATAACACCTGATTTACTACTATTGTGAGCAGGTCTAAGCAACTCTACTCTATCTTTTTGAAAAGGTGGCAGAGATGCTCTAAACAAGGATGGATGATGCATCAAAATAGGATTCACTCTATCCTACTCTAATGCACAAACATGGGCTCAATCAAAACACAGTAAACATGTTAGTATTGGGACGGGTATGCTCCGGGGCTTGCCTAGCTCACAGATCTCCGGCTCGGCAGCAACAGGGGCTTCTGGGGCTCGCGGTACGGCTTCGGTCTCCGCCTCGAACACCACCTCGTCCCCCTCCTGGACGTCGTCGGGGACCTCCACCAACTCCGGCTGCAACGGATCCTGGTCTATACGATATGATGCAAAAACATGGAAGAATTAAATTAGAGACCCTCATGCCAACCTAAACTTGATAAAACACCTAATTAGCATAAAGGAATTAATTAACTTAATCAAGGATTATAATAAAGAAATAACTAATTAAAAACCTATTTTCTAATTAAACCAACCCTTAAATCCCATCCTAAAATCAAGGATAATAATTATAAAAGCATCTAATATACTAAGCAATAATCTAGATGCATAACTAACAATGCAACTATTGCAATAAAGTTTACTTCATTAATTTTAGAGGTTCCTACAAAAAGATATGCATTTCTAAATATTACTCCTATTGAAATGCATTTCTAAAAACACTAAAAACCTAAATAAACCTAAAACTCCCCAATTTTGCAGAAAACCCCCTGGCTTTTTCTTTAATCAAACCCACAGCCCAACTTTTCCCACTGGGCCGACTTCTGGGCCCGGCCCATAACCCTTCTTCTCTTTTCTTTCTTTTTCTTCCCTTTTTCCACTGGCCGGCCCGGCCCACTAGCTCTCTTCTCTCCCACGCCGCTGGACGGCACACTTGGCTCGGCCCACTGGCTCTTCCTCCTTTCAGCCGACGAACGGCCCAGCCCAAACCGCCCATCGCTTCGCCCCCCCACTCGCAGACGGACGCCCACGCGCGCGTTCGCGCCAGAGCGCGGCAAGGACCGGCTCTGCCGGCGGCCAACTCGCTGACGGCGGCCAACTCGCTGACGGCGAGGCCCTCAACCCCCACAGACCTCACGACCTGCTGTTCTAGCTCACGACAGATTCAACCCCGGCCGAACCCCTGACCAAGGGTGACCGGAACCCTCCTGCCAAGCACCCGCGGCGGCGCTCCGCAAACTTTCCAAGAACACGTTCCCCAGGGCAACAAACGGCTCCACCAGACTCTACCTCACCTAGGACACGCTGCGCTCTCTCAAAAACCACCTCAAGAGGACAGGCCCCTCGATCTCTCCCTTGCGGCGGCCGTGAACGCACCGGCCGCCATGGCGGCGCCATTGCGTTCTGGCCAAGTTGGTCACGAACCAGGGCAACAAGCCCCATGGTAAGCACCACTGGGACCGGAGACACACCGCTATGGGGTTGGTAAGGGACAACGGCGGCCGGAAGGGGTAGCTCACCGTGGGCGTGCGGATGGCGGTGGTGACACGGCGAAGGACGACGACGGCGTGGTGGTTGCTGGCCAGAGAACCGAACGCGGATGAGCTGGGTGATGAGGGTGGATCTAGGACGCTCACTCGCGGCAGGAATTGAATGGAAAGGGCAAGACGACGGTGGATTTCCCGGCGGCGACAGAACGGAGGACAGGCTCGACGGAAAGGGCAAAACGGAAGAAAGGAAGAACAAGGCTGGCTCGGCTCGGTTTTCTCCTTTCCATGGGCGGCGCGAGTGCCAGCAGCTGTTGGCTGCCCGTGCGCTGTGCACTACTCACGCCGGCGCGTGGCGCGCGAAATTTGGCACGCTGCTGAGGGCGGTGAGGCGGCGGCGTCGGTCGAAACTCGACTGAACCCGAGCGGAGGACCCGACTGAACCCGGCGCCAAACACACTCCCAAACACCTCAGCCATTGGCTATCCAAAACATTGTCCAATCTGAAACTTGTAGAGGGCACATTCATCTTCCATTCTCCTTATATGATCTTGCTCCAGCACTCAACCAATGTGAAGATTCATTGCTCTGAATATCGGTCTGATCACTGAATCACAACTGAACTCGATTTCTAACTCTGAACTCATTCAAACCAGCCACTTAACTCAACTTTTCCTTCAAATTTCATATCTAAACTCTTGAAGCTCAAAATATAAAAGTTGTAGCCCAAACATCAGGCTACATTTCTCCTAATATGACTTTGGTCCAAATCTCAACAATTTTTGAGATAAGGACCACTGAATATCGGCCACAAAACTGTCTCCTGCTGAAACTCGTGAAAACCAGCAGATTCACACCCATTTTTCTCCACATTTTGAATGTAAACAATCAAATCTTCAAATACAAAAGTTGTAGCCTATACATAGACCTTTATTTTCTCTAATATCGCCTTGGGCTAACTCTGCCTGGATCAGAAGTTAAACTGCACCGAATTGGCCCCTTTTCAACCGCTCGTTTTCGGAAAAAGTGCAGCTAAGTCATTCTTTGAAGCAGCCACCATCAACTCCTTTTTACTCCATATTCCACATGTAAACTTTCAAAACTCCCAATGTAGCTCTTATTGCTGATACATTAAGCTTCACTTTCTCTTATACACTTGTTTGCTAATTTTGCTTAGTTTGGAAACTACAAGGCCTTTACTTTGATCCAAAAATTCAAACTCAAACCTTTCTTCCAAAATCCCTTTTCTCCTTTTTGATTTAACCTCACTAATCACTAATTAAGCCTTAAAGACTTTGCAAGGTCATCCAAAATAGTGTTTAGAAGCTTAATGAACATAGGAGTGTTACAGCCCTCCCTCCTTAAGGAAATCTCGTCCCGAGATTTAGCAGGATTACAAGCTATTACTGAAACAGCGGTAAGGAAAATGTGTCATATACATAACTTCTTTTATTTCTCACCAGAACACTGTGGTGTCTAATTACAACTCAATTTACAAACAACTCTGGATACTTGGACACTAAATCTTCTTCTTGCTCCCAGGTGGCTTCGTCCTCTGTGTGGTTACTCCACTGGACTTTATAGAATCTGATGCTCCTTCTTCGAGTTTCTCGTTCTATCTGATCCAGTATCTTGATCGGGCGTTCTTCATATGTCAAGTCAGACTCAAGCTGTACTTTTGCTTCGTTGATAGCTTCTTCAGGCACTCTAAGACATTTCTTGAGCTGGGATACATGAAACACGTCATGCACCCCTGCTAAGCTCTCAGGTAAGGCAAGACGATAGGCCACTGGGCCTCGGAGCTCCACAACCCGAAAAGGTCCAATAAACCTGGGTGCTAGTTTTCCTTTTACTCCAAAACGATGCACTCCTTTCATGGGAGAGACCTTGAGATACACAAATTCTCCCTTCTGAAAAGAGAGCGGTCGTCTTCTTTTATTTGAGTAGCTCTTTGGCCTTGACTGGGCTGTCTTTAAGTTGTTTTGAACTTGATGGACTATCTCTTCAGCTTCTCTTACTAAGTCAGGCCCAAAGATACTCCTTTCTCCAGATTCAGACCAATTCAAAGGTGTTTTGCACCTTCTTCCATACAAAGCTTCAAATGGTGCCATCTGAATGCTCGCTTGGTAACTGTTGTTATACGCAAACTCTGCCAAAGGCAAGCATTCATCCCACCTCTTCGAATTGGTGAGGACATAGGCTCGAAGCATATCTTCTAAGATCTGATTCACTCTCTCTGTCTGTCCTCCAGTCTAGGGGTGATAGGCTGAACTTCTGATCAAAGTAGTACCCAGTAACTTGTGCAACTGTTCCCAAAATCTTGAAACAAATTGAGAACCTCTGTCCGACACAATAGTCTTGGGTACTCCATGCAAGGAAACTATCCGGGACAAATACAGCTCTGCATATTTCTTGACTGCATAAGCTACCTTCACAGGTATGAAATGAGCTATCTTGGTAAGTCGATCAACGATTACCCAAATAGAATTAAAACCCTTGGAAGTAGGAGGCAATCCTACGATGAAATCCATGGATATATCCTCCCATTTCCATCCTGGTATTGCTAATGGCTGTAATGATCCTGCAGACTTCAAATGATCAGCCTTTACCTTGCGGCAAACATCACATTCTGAAACATACTTGGCGATTTCTCTTTTCATTCTGGTCCACCAAAACCTTTGCTTCAAGTCTTGGTACATCTTATTGCTTCCAGGATGTAGCGTCAAGCATGAGGTATGAGCTTCATCCAGAATCTGCTTCTTCAACTGTGGCATTTTAGGTACCACTAATCTTCCGTTAAACCACAAGATTCCATTCGAGTCTTGAGTAAAACACTGGGCTTGACCCAGTTGTAGCTTCTTCCTGATGTGTTCCATACCTTTGTTTCCCTTTTGAGCTTCTTTGATTTGGTCCATCAAAGTGGACGTAACACTGAGGTTATGCACAAACCCTTCTGGCACTATACTGAGATTCAACTTTTCCATCTCCAGACATAAGGTAGTATCTAGCTGCCTGGCAGTCATACATGCACATTGAGCCTTTCTACTCAGAGCATCAGCCACCACATTAGCTTTACCTGGATGATAATGGATTTCTAGATCATAATCCTTTATCAACTCTAACCATCTTCTCTGCCTCATATTCAGATCTGCTTGAGTGAAAATGTACTTCAAGCTCTTATGATCAGTGTAAATATGGCAGACACTACCAAGGAGATAGTGGCGCCATATTTTCAAAGCATGGACCACAGCTGCTAACTCCAGGTCATGAGTTGGATAATTCTCTTCGTGCTTCTTAAGTTGTCTTGAGGCATATGCAATGACTTTCCCTTCTTGCATCAATACACACCCTAACCCAATTCTGGAGGCATCACAATATACATCAAAGGGCTCTTCCAGATTTGGCTGAGCTAGGACTGGAGCTGTGGTGAGTAATTTTCTCAGAGTGGTGAAAGCTTCAGTACATTTCGGGGTCCACTTGAACTTGTTCTGCTTCTTCAAGAGCTCTGTCATTGGCTTGGCTATATTGGAGAAATTAGGAATAAACCTCTGATAATAACCAGCCAATCCCAGGAAGCTTCGGACCTGAAAGACAGATTTTGGAATCTTCCAATCCAAAACTTCCTTAACCTTACCAGGGTCTACTGCAACTCCTTCTGCTGATAGAACGTGACCCAAAAATGGAACTTCCTTTAGCCAAAAAGCACATTTACTAAGCTTGGCGTACAACTGATATTCTCTTAACCTCTGGAGAACAATCCGAAGATGTTCTGCATGCTCTTCTTCATTCTTGGAATAGATCAGGATGCCATCAATAAACACCACTACAAATCTATCCAACTCTGGCATAAATAATGAATTCAAGAGATACATAAAGTATGCCGGGCATTGGTTAAACCAAAGGACATTACCAGATATTCATACAATCCATATCTGGTCGAAAATGCTATCTTTGGTATATCTTCAGCCTTGATCTTGATTTGATGATACCCAGACCTCAAATCGATCTTGGAGAACACCTTGGCACCGGCCAACTGATCAAACAACAAGTCAATCCTCGGGAGAGGATACTTGTTCTTGATAGTAACTGCATTTAGAGGCCGATAATCTACACAGAGCCTCAAGCTCTTATCCTTCTTCTTGACAAACAAGGCTGGACAACCCCAAGGTGAAGAACTAGGTCGGATATAACCTTTATCTAACAACTCCTTCAACTGCACCTTCAACTCTGCTAACTCTTTAGGAGTCATCTATAAGGGCGTCTAGAGATAGGGGTTGTACCTGGTTCAAGCTCTATAACAAACTCTACATCCCTGTCAGGTGGCATTCCCGGAAGGTCGTCAGGAAACACATCCGGAAACTCACATACCACCGGGATATTCTTCAAGTCCACTGCTTCAGTCTTATGGACTGACCCAACTGTAGTTTCCATACCGGGCAAGCTAAGAGTGAAAGATTCCCCCTCAGGAGTCTTTAGTTGAACACATCAATAAGATACATCCAGAACTGCCTGGTAATGCCTCATCCAATTCATCCCTAGTATAACATCTAACCCCTGATTTTCCAACACAATTAGGTTGGTAGGGAAAACCACCCCATTAAGCTCTAACTGAGCCTGATCAACCACTTGATTAGTTACTTGCTGGGCTCCAGGAGCATTAATAACATATCGAGTTCCTTGAACCTTAACATCTAACTGATGTTTCAATGCAAAACTCCGACTGATGAAAGTATGAGACGCTCCAGAATCAAATAACACAAAAGCTGGACGACGGTTGATAGTGAACATACCAGCAAGCACTGGCTCCTCGTCAGGAATCTCCTCCACATTCAGGTAGTTCACCCGTCCAGTGCGGGTATTCAGGAACTTCTTCTTCACAAATCGAGGACCTGCACCCTGAGCTGGTGCAGAAGTAGCCGCTGGAGGCGCTGGAAGAGCTGGCACTGACTGATTAGCCTTAGGAAAGCGGCAGTCTCGGGCAAAGTGCCCAGGCCTACCACAGTTGTAACAGGGCTGCTGGCCACTGGGTGCACGGTAATTAGGCCCAGCCAAGCGAGGCACATTGGCTGGCGCACGCACAACCCACTACCGGTTCCTGTACTGCTGCTGCTGCTGCTGCTGCTGACGAGCTCGATATCCAGAACAAGCAGGAATGCGAAACACTGTACGCATCCTCTGTGGCGGTGGTGGTGCACTGGAAGATCCACCAGGAGTAAATTTTCTGTTTTTCTCACTGTGGTATGCCTTCATCCTGTCCTCTGCCTGGATAGCCTGGCTGACCAGACTATTAAAATCTGGAAGATTGCAGGTGGACAACTTGTGTTGCATCTTCAAACTCAGCCCTTGATAATAGCAGTCTTTCTTCTTTTCATCCGTGTCCACAAATGGATGGGCATACTGAGCTAAGAAGTTGAAATCATTAGTATACTCCATTATTGACTTACTGCCCTGCTGAAGCTTCAGGAATTCTTCCATCTTCATTTTGAGCAGCCCGCTGGGAATATAGTAGGCGCGGAAGGCAGTACGAAACTCCTCCCACGACAGTACCTTCCCAACCGACTGAGTGGCCAAGAAGTTGGCCCACCAGGTCCCAGTAGGACCTTGCAGCTGTTGGGACCCATACTCCACCTTCTGCGCTTCAGTTATGCGAGGGATTAGACGGAACTTTTGTTCCATAGTGCGGATCCACTCATCGGCTTCCAGTGGATGCTCTGGCTTCATAAACACAGGGGGATGAACATCCATGAACCTCTGATAGTCCACCCCCTCAACAGGCTCATGCTGCCTCTGAGAGGAAGAACCCGCCATGCTGTTAGCGATCATACCCATCAACCTTGTGAGTTCATCATTGTTATTCACCAGATGTGCTATCACATCAGTCAGCAACTGGGGGCCCGACCCGGCTGATGGGGTCGCCCCATTACCTCCTGAACCATTTCCGGCTGGAGTTAGAGAAGACATTCTACAAAAATATGAATGCTTGATTAAATGTTGATCTCAATTTGGTGATACTTACAATAGTAAGAATACAACAATTGGAAGAAATAAAAATACAACAAGTATTAGCATCCATTTCATACATCTTGGCTAAACTTGCATTCAAGGAAGAAACTTAGTACATCAAAGCTTAAACAACAAAGTTCACCTCACACCCATAATTGTACAAACTCTATTACAAAATTTCAAAAGAAAAGGACAGCCCTCGAGCTCTCTCCCAGCTCGGTTATTCTAATTACTATTACACAGATTTATTATATAAACACACTCACTCCCTCCAAGTCTCCCTACTGGTCTCTACCGTCCTCGTGACCCAACTGGCGAAGCATCTCACAAATCTCGTCCTGGTTATCCTTCACCAGCCCAAACAGATTATCGTAGTTCATGTGGAAACCACCTGAAGTACCATAATCGCCCCTGTATTCCCCAAAAGAGGGGACTGAATCCTCCAGATAGGGCACAGAGGAATGGTTTTCTAAACTAATGGGCCAAGATGGTTCTTCCGGGTCCTCCTCTTCCTCCTCCTCCTCATCGTCATCATCATCAACCTCAAACCAACCACCCTCTCCAGGCATCTCAGGATCCTCCTCAAACTCCTCAAAATTGTCTCCCTCCTGCTCAACACCCTGCCCCTGCCCCTGCACCTGTTCTGGTGGTGGGGCTTGGGCTGCTGCTTGGGCTTCTTCTAAAGCAACTCTTAAGGCAGCAATTTCATCAACATGTTGCAGCCTTTCCTGCTGCAAATTGTTGACATTGGTATTGAGCGCCTGGATCTGCTGGTCATACTCTAAAATCTGAGTATGGTAGTGATTTGGGCGGTCTGCATGTTCTCCTCTAAGGAGCGGATTCGCTTTTTATACGAATCCTCCAACAACCCCACGGTGTCATTCCTAACTTCTGCCATCTCCTGCTGGTGCCTAAGCTGTGCTTCTAACTCCGCCCCATACTTCAGGGATTGCTCATATCCCTGCTCTCTCTCATGGCTCAGGTTATACAAGGCTTGCATATAGCTGGTGTTGGCATTCATGTATTCATGGTATAAAGCCTTGGGAGTCTGGTGGATTTTCCTAATCCTAGAACCCCACAAGTCATAGGGTCTCACCTCAGAGGGGTAGAATCTAGAACTGGTTTGCCCAACTTCAGTGGCGTGCTCATCACAAAGCTCAGTGAGAGCCTTGTGTGCTACCAAGTTGGTAGTGTCAGACCTCTCCATCCCCTGTGCATGAACTGTTTTTGGTGGCCATTCTGGGTGCTGTGGGTTTGGGGGTAGGTGTAAGTACATGTCACAAAAACTGCGCCCCCAGTGAAAGCCTCCCTAGACACATACTCAGGGTGTTCCTCAAAACCCAACTGCTTCATCGTTCCCCAAACCACCTGAGGGAAACCAGGCTCATCCTTACAAAAACCGTGGGTCCAACCTTCCTCGTCTACCCACTGGGCTGCCATCTGTACAACAGATAGACAAAAACCTTAAGCCAGGGTAAAACAAAGGGTTTTAAAGAAAACAGAAACTACCCAAAAACCCATGCAAAGGTATGCAATGCACATGCTCGGTTCCTATGACCTGAAAAGAGCACACAACCTCTCGCATAGACACAGTGGCTTTTTCGTACATCTCTCAACTTATAATAATCTACCGATTCTAAGAGTAGCGAACGAAGTTAGGGTACCTGCAGAAGACCATACATTACCATTCACTATAGAAATGGCACCCATGCGTTCAACAATGCATGGACAGTGCTTCATACGTTTACACGTATTCACTTGTCCCATACTCACCACCGTATGGTCGGCGTTTGCGTGCCCATATCATTGCCATATGGGGTGCCCCTGAGTAGGCCACTCCATAGGGTTAAGCGACCATGATTAGTAAGATCACACGGCAGGAACTCCGCACCCCACATCACGCGGCAGATGTCGACAAGCCTCAAAGATAAGCCCAACGGGCTAGCCAATGGACAGGTCGCCCCCCGAACAATCAGTGAACGGGGCCCCTCACACAAGCAAGCTTGTGCAAGTCAGAGTCATAATATTATATCTTGCTGAATTTAACTTACCATCATACCTGATCGGAGGTGCGTCGTTACAAAATCGCAAGTTTAGCAGAAAGTAAATACACAACTCTAGAAGTTAGTTTACTAGGGCCACCTCATATTAATCTCATAACTACCCACTAGGGCACTCTAACTGGGTTCAACTCAACACCTGTGATGTCCTGAGGATATAAGCTCTGATACCAGCTGTTACGGAACAGCCCTACTTAAACTGACTCAGGTGTGATCCGTAGTGTGAAACACTAACACGTCACACACCTGGGTCAGCATAAGTCCAGGGTTCCATCGAGTCTTCACTGTCAGCTGTTCTCATCACAAATACTCAGGATCCCAACACCAGAGAAAGCATCACAGATATTGCACAGGTAGATTATACAACACAGACAGGTAAGATTTATACAAACCAGAGTAGCTTAATTTAAATATTACACACAAGTTCTAGGATCAGCAATAGTTTAACAAGGTAATTAAACAACTAACATCAGACCATGTCATGCCCTGACATGTCTGGATCCACGGACCTCCTCGGCGCCAGCAACAGCCTACTCCTCAGGCTCAACTGCAACAAGGGGGTCAAAGAACCCTGAGTACAAAGGTACTCAGCGAGACTCACCCGACAGACTACTCTAGAGGGATCTCAAGGGCATGCAAGGCTGTGAAGTTTAATAGCAATAAACAACTCTAGCTAAGCATAGCTTAATTAATTACTATTCTAATTACCAAATTTTAATTTGATAAGATAAAACCCTGTTTAGCTAGGTGAACCAACCACTACAGCCAAACAGTAGGAATATTAAGGCATAAGAGCTGAACATTACATAAAGATGCAATAAACTATCTGTCAGGATCAAGCATGTATCAAAATCGTGACACTCGGCAATTGAATCGATTTCAAACCCTACAGTGGTAAACCTGGAACACATGCCGCGTGCGCGCCCCCGGAAGGCCACACGAAGCTACCTTTCCCGCTGCGGCCACCATTGCCTGAACTGTGCCCACATAGCCCAGAGTCGCATCCCCATTCCCTACACAGTGCCCGGGCAAAGGCATGTGGGTCACTGACTACGACCCCGCCAACTTTCCTCGCCATACACGGTGAGTCACAGTTCAACCGTTAGTACCACAGAAGTACATCAGTTTCCTGGCTCCCTATACCGGTATGTGCCCTGTACGTTCAAAGCTTGACCACAGGCAGATCATAGCAACTCCTATACTTATTCAGTGGGTAGGACCAACTCAAATTACCCAAAACATCCAACAAAAGCCTTAGTCATCAACCATATGTCCTGCCCAACACTTTCAAAGACTTACTAACAGGTTTAGCTCTTTAAGCCAACTTTGCCTAATGGCCGGTGATTGGGATAACACCTGATTTACTACTATTGTGAGCAGGTCTAAGCAACTCTACTCTATCTTTTTGAAAAGGTGGCAGAGATGCTCTAAACAAGGATGGATGATGCATCAAAATAGGATTCACTCTATCCTACTCTAATGCACAAACATGGGCTCAATCAAAACACAGTAAACATGTTAGTATTGGGACGCGTATGCTCCGGGGCTTGCCTGGCTCACAGATCTCCGGCTCGGCAACAACAGGGGCTTCTGGGGCTCGCGGTACGGCTTCGGTCTCAGCCTCGACACCANTATACCGGTATGTGCCCAGTACGTTCAAAGCTTGACCACAGGCAGATCATAGCAACTCCTATACTTATTCAGTGGGTAGGACCAACTCAAATTACCCAAAACATCCAACAAAAGCCTTAGTCATCAACCATATGTCCTGCCCAACACTTTCAAAGACTTACTAACAGGTTTAGCTCTTTAAGCCAACTTTGCCTAATGGCCGGTGATTGGGATAACACCTGATTTACTACTATTGTGAGCAGGTCTAAGCAACTCTACTCTATCTTTTTGAAAAGGTGGCAGAGATGCTCTAAACAAGGATGGATGATGCATCAAAATAGGATTCACTCTATCCTACTCTAATGCACAAACATGGGCTCAATCAAAACACAGTAAACATGTTAGTATTGGGACGGGTATGCTCCGGGGCTTGCCTGGCTCACAGATCTCCGGCTCGGCAGCAACAGGGGCTTCTGGGGCTTGCGGAACGGCTTCGGTCTCCGCCTCGAACACCACCTCGTCCCCCTCCTGGACGTCGTCGGGGACCTCCACCAACTCCGGCTGCAACGGATCCTGGTCTATACGATATGATGCAAAAACATGGAAGAATTAAATTAGAGACCCTCATGCCAACCTAAACTTGATAAAACACCTAATTAGCATAAAGGAATTAATTAACTTAATCAACGATTATAATAAAGAAATAACTAATTAAAAACCTATTTTCTAATTAAACCAACCCTTAAGTCCCATCCTAAAATCAAGGATAATAATTAAAAAAGCATCTAATATACTAAGCAATAATCTAGATGCATAACTAACAATGCAACTATTGCAATAAATTTTACTTCATTAATTTTAGAGGTTCCTACAAAAAGATATGCATTTCTAAATATTACTCCTATTGAAATGCATTTCAAAAAACACTAAAATCCTAAATAAACCTAAAAGTCCCCAATTTTGCAGAAAACCCCCTGGCTTTTCCTTTAATCAAACCCGCAGCCCAACTTTTCCCACTGGGCCGACTTCTGGGCCCGGCCCATAACCCTTATTCTCTTTTCTTTCTTTTTCTTCCCTTTTTCCACTGGCCGGCCCGGCCCACTAGCTCTCTTCTCTCCCACGTCGCTGGACGGCACACTGGGCTTGGCCCACTGGCCCTTCCTCCTTTTAGCCGACGAACGCGCAAACGGACGCCCGCGCGCGCGTTCGCGCCAGAGCGCGGCAAGGACCGGCTCTGCCTGCGGCCAACTCGCCGACGGCGAGGCCCTCAACCCCCACAGACCTCACGACCTGCTGTTCAAGCTCACGACAGATTCAACCCCGGCCGAACCCCTGACCAAGGGTGACCGGAACCCTCCTGCCAAGCACCCGCGGCGGCGCTCCGCAAACTTTCCAAGAACACGTTCCCCAGGGCAACAAACGGCTCCACCAGACTCTACCTCACCTAGGACACGCTGCGCTCTCTCAAAAACCACCTCAAGAGGACAGGCCCCTCGATCTCTCCCTTGCGGCGGCCGTGAACTCGCCGGCCGCCATGGTGGCACCATTGCGTTCTGGCCAAGCTGGTCACGAACCAGGGCAACAAGCCCCATGGTAAGCACCACTGGGACCGGAGACACACCGCTATGGGGTTGGTAAGGGACAACGGCGGCCGGAAGGGGTAGCTCACCGTGGGCGTGCGGATGGCGGTGGTGACACGGCGAAGGACGACAACGGCGTGGTGGTTGCGGGCCAGAGAACCGAACGCGGATGAGCTGGGTTATGAGGGTGGATCTAGGACACTCACTCGCGGCAGGAATCGAACGGAAAGGGCAAGACGACGGTGGATTTCCCGGCGGCGACAGAACGGAGGACAGGCTCGACGGAAAGGGCGAAACGGAAGAAAGGAAGAACAAGGCTGGCTCAGCTCGGTCTTCTCCTTTCCATGGGCGGCGCGAGTGCGAGCAGCTGTTGGCTGCCCGTGCGCTGTGCACTGCTCACGCCGGCGCGTGGCGCGCGAAATTTGGCGCGCTGCTGAGGGCGGTGAGGCGGCGGCGTCAGTCGAAACTCGACTGAACCCGAGCGGACGACCTGACTAAACCCGGCGCCAAACACACTCCCAAACACCTCAGCCATTGGCTATCCAAAACATTGTCCAATCAGAAACTTGTAGAGGGCACATTCATCTTCCATTCTCCTTATATGATCTTGCTCCAACACTCAACCAATGTGAAGATTCATTGCTCTGAATATCGGTCTGATCACTGAATCACAACTGAACTCGATTTCTAACTCTGAACTCATTCAAACCAGCCACTTAACTCAACTTTTCCTTCAAATTTCATATCTAAACTCTTGAAGCTCAAAATATGAAAGTTGTAGCCCAAACATCAGGCTACATTTCTCCTAATATGACTTTGGTCCAAATCTCAACAATTTTTGAGATAAGGACCACTGAATATCGGCCACAAAACTGTCTCCTGCTGAAACTCGTGAAAACCAGCAGATTCACACCCATTTTTCTCCACATTTTGAATGTAAACAATCAAATCTTCAAATACAAAAGTTGTAGCCTATACATAGACCTTTATTTTCTCTAATATGGCCTTGGGCTAACTCTGCCTGGATCAGAAGTTAAACTGCACCGAATTGGCCCCTTTTCAACCGCTCGTTTTCGAAAAAAGTGCAGCTAAGTCATTCTTTGAAGCATCCACCATCAAGTCCTTTTTACTCCATATTCCACATGTAAACTTTCAAAACTCCCAATGTAGCTCTTATTGCTGATACATTAAGCTTCACTTTTTCTTATACACTTGTTTGCTAATTTTGCTTAGTTTGAAAACTAAAAGGCCTTTACTTTGATCCAAAAATTCAAACTCAAACCTTTCTTCCAAAATCCCTTTTCTCCTTTTTGATTTAACCTCACTAATCACTAATTAAGCCTTAAAGACTTTGCAAGGTCATCCAAAACAGTGTTTAGAAGCTTAATGAACATAGGAGTGTTACAGTCACCACTTAGATTAGTGATGGCACTAGCGATGCCTTATCGTAAATCTAAACGTTACAGAGATTCTGCAAGCGCACAGAAGTACGTTGTACCATTTCACCCAGAAGTATTCCAGAGTATCGTTATTTGTTTATCCGCAGGGAAAGCATTTAGTTAAAGAGAGGTGTTATCCAATGTATTTACTTACAACACTATTAATCTACCATAATGTAGATAGGGGTAAAAGTATGGAAATGAAAGGGGTAATGTGACACACAGAAGTTCATTGCTCATCAATATGGTAGTCTTAGTTAGTCATAGAACATTAGTAAAGATTATAAAGGGTTCATTAGCATCATACAAATGGGACTTGGATACACTATAATACCCTATACAAGCTCGTACAATGGACATATGCAAGAGGACATATCGAGGTGTCCAGTGGTTCCTTCATCAAGGGACGATAGGAGGACGTCTTATCATAAAGGCCTAATATCATCTCCCAAACGTGGAGGATTACAAAGGACGGACAGGGCTGTCACCACCTGCCGCCTACCTCTACTAATCCGTGGGGCAGCAACACCCTCAACAGTACTCCATAATCCAAACACCATGCTTGCAATATGAAATACTAATCTATCTATCGCGCTAATAAATAGAGCAGCCAGAAGGCACATTGAGCCAATGTCATCGCATATATTCACTTGAACAAGGTGCAAGACATAAGTAGTATATACTAAGTGGATAAAGTATAAATGAGGCATACAACATAAGTATGAAGATACTTCCATTAAGCTCAGAGTATTACAAGTAAGTAAAAGAATGAGTAAAATATATGGGCGGTCCTCAAACTTGTCTCAAGGTGTCATCTAGATCCTTGAACTCTCAAAATGCATTTTTAGATACCTAAACTTGTTTGGATGTGTCATTTGGGTCCCTAAACTCTCAAGATGTATCTTTAGGTCCCCAAACTTGCATCAGTTGTCATTTAGGTCCCTAAACTCTCAAGATGAATTTTCATATCCCAAAAAATCTTCATTAATTAATTGTATTTGAAATGGATTGTTTACTAAACTTTTTCATGCAATTCATTTAGAAATCTACCGCTAGGACCATTTTAATTCTAAATTAGCTGCTTATTAGTCATACTTCATGTGCTAATCTAGACCATCAAATCATTAAAAAAATCAATAATGGATATTATAGTTTTTTTTGTTTAACATGGAAATATCTATGCTAATTTCAAATATTTCCTACTGACTGATTATATTATGCATGCACTTTGTATAACTTTAGTAAGATAATTTGTTTTTATTCTCAAAAAAATCAAAATAGCACTTCAATTAAATTTAAAGTAGCAAAAGCATTTTTATTTACTTAAAGTAGCAAAAAAATTTTAATAAATTTAAAATATCATATTAAGAGTTTAGGGACCTGCATGGCACCGTTTGACAAGTTAATGGACCTATAAATGCATTTTAAGAGATTAAGGACCTATATGATACCCTGAAGCAAGTTTAGGGATATGAAAATGCATTTTGAGAGTTTAGAAACCTAGATGACACACTGAAACAAGTTTAGGGACAGCTTGTATATTTTACTCTAAAAGAATACAAGAACTGAACTCTAGAACTTACCAAGACTCCTCGGAAGCCCTTCAGAAGATCTACTACTAGAACTATCACTACTAAGACTAAGACTAAGTTTGTAGTAAAGGAGAGCTATTCTTCTGGTGTGTGTTTGAGTACCGCGCCCCTCGCAGGTATTTATAGCATCCCATAGGCGGTTGGAGCCGGCTAGAGGCGGTTGTGGTAGTTTGGAGGTGAGCCCAGGTCGGCCGAAGTGCCCAGGTCGGCCGACCCTCTGATGAACCGCCTCTGCTGGTGCACGGTCCAGATGTCACCCTAAAGTCAGTATTGATGCACCAGTCAAGGAGGGACCGATTCGACCGCGCAGGGAGGTCGGCCGACCTTGGGGGTCGGCCGACCCAGCCCTGCCACCTCTCAGGTCCACCCTCCTCTGGGACTCTGCCTGGTGGGACCTGAAGTCGGTTCCAGGTGGGTACCGTCAGTTTGGGTGCATAAAGCTTTGGTTCTGGGCCCTTCGATCCATGTGATGGTGTTGAAGCTAAATCTTGTCCTTTGGTTTCAACCGTCATTGAATCAGCACTCCAGATGACTCAATGCTGTGCTTCTTTGTCTGTAGGGAGACTGGGCTTGAATGGGTGCCAGGCCAGGTTGCCGGACCTAGCCAGGTCGGTCGACCTGGGCCTGGGCCCATTTTTCTCCATCTTTCGCACAGTAGTCCCTGTACTCAAATATATTCTGGATATGCGTGCCACTACAATATTTGGAGACAAATGTCTAAGTTACGCTTGATCTTTATTAGTTTTCTGAGCCTATTGACGGTCGGATTTCCGTTATAAGGACCGTCAACAAGGACAAAGGCTTAGAAGCTAGTTCCACCCTTGCTCAACTAGCAATGTGGTACTAAACATGTGCACCTGCACTCATGGGCCACAACAGGGCCATATTCAAATTGGGTCGGGTGTCACATACACCACCCTCAAAGAACCCGACGTCTTTGTCGGTCCAACTCACCCACTCTTGGGCAAATGTCCTAGTAGACCGCCCCCTCTTAGCGCATGATCGTACATCCAGAGCCCGACATATGTCATGCCGTGTGTCCCATCCCAGGCCCACACGTGTCGTGCGCCATATGCCTGCACACTGCGCCCGTACGAGCAACCGCGAGGGTCGGCTCTGATACCATTTGTAACACCCCGCCCTCCAACACCGTACATCGCCGCCCTTCCGTATGGGCTCGCCCGCTTACACATAACACCCTGCTTACACTTTTGTCCTTGCTTCATGTAAAAGGATTAACCCGAAGGTGCTATGGCTGGAGGACAAAGGCTTATAAGCTGGTTCCACCCTTGCTCAACTAGCAATGTAGTACTAAACATGTGCACCTGCACCCATGGGCCACAACAGGGCCATATTCAAATTGGGCCGAGTGTCACATGTAGAAAGTGCCCAACGGCTATCTAACGGCTAGTTCTTCATGTTAGGGCTATAAAACCCCTCCACCCAGCCATTTAAAGTGTGTTAGAGCTTGGCGAAGCTAGTGGATGTTGAAGTTCACCACTTCATGTGCTCTGTCCACCAAAGTGCTTAAGAGAAGATTAGACAATTAGCAACAAGCCTTAGGCTTTGATTAGTGCTAGTTTATGCCGCTTAACGCTTTGCTTTATGCTTTAGTTTAGAGTTTAGTGACGTTTGCATGCCTCTTTGCTATCGATGCTTGCACGCACGAAGTGCTGTAAATCCGGGGCATTTTAATCTTGCGAGACCCTCCGACAAAGCTTTGTAGAGAGGCCGCCGGTGGTTGTGCAAGGGAGGAGAGGCCCTTGGCGGTTCGCCGAAGCTCTAGCATAGTGAAGTCGGCAGAGGTCACTGGTAAGAGGTCAAGCAGAGACCCACTCATGTTGTGGGTAGTCCCGTTGGCTATCACAGAAGTTGCCTGCCACCGGAGCATTGCCCTAAGAAAGGGGCATTTCCCAAGAAGGGGCTCCAACGAGGACTACGGGGAGTTAGCCAACTTCCCGATACCTCGGGAAAAATCGCCGTGCCGAGAGTTTGCGTTCTCTACCTTTTACACTTCCGCATTTACATTATGCCATTTACATTCCGCATTTACCTTTCCTAGAATTGCCTTGTGTAGATGATAGGATTGGAACCTAGGGTGCAAAACTCTTTTACGGTAGAGATAGCAACACATAGAAAACCTAGTGTACATCTAGATAAAAATTGGAATAGGTTTTTATATGTGCTTGGAGCCTTAGGTCCTGTTTGGTTTGAAGGGACTTATAATAAGTTCATGAGCCTCTCATAAGTACATACTTATAATAAACCTAAAAAGGTGTTTAGTTGAAAGACTTATAATAAGTCTTTATGGTCTTATATGACTTTTATACCCCTGCCCAAAGGAGAGAGAGAGTGGGAGAAGAGAGAATGGGGAGGGGTAGTAGTTGGAAAGGTGTGTTTTGGGCTGGAACCATCCCTATAAGCACCTTTGGAGGGGCTTATGGGCTTATAATAAGCATCCCAAATAAGCCCCAAAATAAGCATGGGTGTTTGGATGAAAATGTATTTATTTGGGGCTTATTTGGGGTGCTTATAATAAGCATCTCTAAACCAAAGACCCACTTAATTTTTAGGACATCTAATTCACTCCTCCTCTTAGGGAGTCACGGCCCCTTCATCCTCACCAAGATGCAGGCTGGGTCCAGCCCAAGTAACCCTGAGTAGCATTTGTAATTTTAGCCTATCCTCAGCCCGTATAAGAAGGCCCAGCCCTAACGTGACACCGTAGCACTCACCCTGCCGCAGTTTTGGAGCCCGTGCCTGCGTGCTCCGCCCCCGGTGATCCTGCATCGCATCGGCGAAACTCAGGCACCCAGCCCCCCGCCCAGCCAGAGCCAAGCACATTGGAGGAATCGGGCATGTCCTTTCAATCGCTAATCTGCCTCCCTCTGCTCAGCATTTTTGGGCTCTAGTGTGCTTCGGAACTTTCATGTTGTCTAGTTGGATAACTATAAGAGCCATAGACTGTACTGGAAATTGGTGAGAAATGGTAATTGTCTAATTTCAGATCTTGATTGCTCTGTTAGAATTGCTCAGTTTGTGTGCTCAGTATTCTCGAATTTACATATTTTTTTAGGTGTATTCGCTGCTTCTGTTCGAATATGTATCTAATCATTAAGACTTTAAATTTTAGAACCATTATTTGCTGTAAAATTTCTCAATTGCTCAAAATGCATCGTCCCAGCCTAATTGTAATCTTTTCCTCCTGTTCTGTCTTGCTTTCTTTCCAGGGTTTTCCCCGGGTTTTTTCCCGGTAACTATGTAAATTTTGTAACCTTGTTTGTTTGGGCAATAAAGTTCAGGCATCTAGTATCCAAGGAGTGCCGTAGTTTCTCTCAAAAAAAAATGCATCGTCTAGCTTTATTTGCATATGTACATCATTATTTGACGCAAATACTCAACTAGTTGATTTTTTTCTTTTCCATTTAGTATCATCACCAATTTACAGCATGCTGATATGGATTTGTTTTCCTATAGCATAAGTACACACATGTTCAAATGCCCAGGCACATGAATACAGTGAAACTTGGAAGAACTGTACAGTACCACTGTGGCACGGGACTGTAAAGCACATTCTAAACACTGAATACATGGCATTCTGCAAGACGAGAATACACAACCTCAGCATCCTAAAAGACTCTACAAATAATTTTTGTTACTGTGACGTCCAGCATCATAGAAAACAATGTTGTGCAGAGATGAACAAGCATCTTTACCACCGTAATAACAATCCATATTGCTTTCATTTCACACAAATGTGTGCCATCCAAAACTAATCACAGTTTCCAATAAATCCCCAATTTGTGCAAGATGCCTGCCGCGACACCCCAGAACACAATCTCACAGAATATGACATACAGAAGAGTTCCCAGCCTCTGTGAATGCCAGACATTAACAAACACATGCTTCACGATCCAATGGACCTGCCAGAAAAAAAAAACAGTAAGAAGGAAGCAATTCAGGTTCATCAGGTGAGTCACAGCAGCAGGGAATAAAAACCAGAGTTAACCCATGTTCTTATGCCAAATTAACCTTCACCCAGTACTTACCAGAGATTTTTCTGGTGTTTCGTAGTACCATCCGTTCACAAATGCAGCCAATATCCCTTGTGCTCCTAGGACAAACACAAGCATGGCATTCATGCCAATCCACTCCAGGAACAGGAATGGTGTCCTCAGGCCCCAGACATCAATCTGTCCAACAAAGAAGGGATGCAGTATTTTTTTTTTTTTGCCTGTAACATGGAGTTGCAGAATTTTCTAGTGTAGAATGTAAATATAAGACATACCAGTATATAGAAAGCCGAAAGAACAATTCCTGCTGCGCCGCCAGTGAAGCAGACATAGCTGAAGCTGTAGAGTTGCTTGTTAATTGGGATTGCTGCAAGAACAGGGGAATGCAGGGGGGAATGAGTCCAAGGATTGTAAATTTCAGTCCATGTCTCACAGAACTAAATATGCAGGGATAAGTACCCTTCGTGAAGTGTAGGATAATTCCAACCACAAGGAGTGAAAAGCCCATCAGAAGCCAGTGCTTCAGTCTCTCCTTGTGAGTCTGCAAATCAGAGACTTTCTTGATCACATTGCATTCATAAAAGGAACATACAGATGGAGCAGAGTTTTCAGCAATAACCTTGAAATGGATTAGAACATGGCCATAATGTATCCCGATTGTCCCTGATAATATCGATGATATCGAGCTGAAAGTGGAAAAGATCGTCAGATACTTGAATTGTTGACTGCAAGTATTCATCTTCATCTGTTAATGTTGTCGGACTTCCACCTTAATAAGCCTTCTGGTTCGAAAGGCGCAAGGCACCACGCTGGTGCATCAGCTCGCAAGGGACCCATGTTTGGTGAGCTGAATGTACAATCCTGATCAAGGTAATTTTAAGTACAGTCTTGGTGGTTAGCTAATAAAATATTGCATTGTGATTGAGAAAAATTATCATTGCTAATGACAAGAACCAAGAGTTACCTTTGATCGGATCCAAACTGGCTGCGTATAGAGATGATTAATCCCCCAAACCTGCCTATCAACAAAGCCAACTGCATTGCAGGCTTGGTCCAGGCTAGCCCTCACACCGCATTGTACCTGCAGGAACAAGCAAATACTGTATCAAATACGAAAATTTCAGTGATTACAGCATGTCCAGGACAAGTTGCAGATACCGTAAATTGCTTGCCGTCATTGACATCACCATCATTGTGGTAAACAAAGCTCCAATCCGGTACATATAGCGAGAATGTTGTAACTATGTATATGACGAATGCGATTAAACCACCTAACCTGTTGGTTTCCAGAAAGAAAGAGCCAAGGATATGCTCATTCAGAATCAAGGAAAAATGGAAAGATATGTGCAGTCACAGTGCTACTCAACTATCAAGAAGAATAAGAATTGTGTACCATTGCCATCGATACGCGTCGAAAATGGCGTAAGGACCAGACCGCACTGTGGTAGGCCTTACTTTTGTGGTGAATGCCTCTATCAGAGCAACCACGAAGTACACCAAAGCTATTCTCTGATGAGCCAATGCGAGCAAAAGAAAGAATACCAAGTTATTGCCGAGATATACTCTATGTAAGAGGGGTGGTAATTTTTCTTAAAGGTGGATGAACTGAACCTGTAGGATGCCACACCATCTGATCTTCTTCATATCCACTCCATAAGAGAGGTCATCCGGAGCATGAGAATATCCACCTTTGTACATGTCATCAAATTAGACAGTAACAAAGAATGTTTCAACCAGAAGCGAATTGGAACAAGAGCTACCGCAAAACCATGGTAATAAAAGAATTACCTTGCAGAAGCACACCCCAGAAGAGCATTTTCAGTGTTCTGAGGACAATCTTCTTCACGGCGGCACCTATATTTGGAACCCTCTGCATTCATGTTCACCTGATGATCAGTTCTTTCTGCTAGGATGAAACAGAGCAAGAGATATAGAGTATTGACGCCGGCATTGACACTGGCCACTTAAAACATTTGTGACTAGTAATCTACTGGTTCAAGAGCCTCTGCATTATGGAATTGTCACTTCAATTGTGTATATGCTGATTGCTAACTCACCTTCAATGCAAAGGCTATTGCGACACCAACTATGAAGAGGAAGAACGGCATGACGAAGTCTGCCAGAGTGCACCCGTTCCACGGTGAGTGGTCAATCCGCTCATAAGCTCCACCGCCATCGTCCACCAGGATCATGAGCTTCAATCAGGGAAACTCAACAATTTATATGATGATTTAAACATTTTACCCTTTATAAAACAAAAGGATGTATCCTATAAATAAAAAAATGCAGTTAATCGCAAAGTCCACATACTTATTTGTTCTCCAATTTAGAAGCAACTTTATTGAATCATTTTTAAGATCATAAAGAAGCTTAGCAACTAGAACTGCTGTTGAGACAAAAAAAAAACAAGTTTTTCAGATTAAAGACCAAAATGGATATATGAGCCGACGGGTGTATGTACCACAATGGTTAGCCCTCTGAAGGCATCAAGAGCTGCCACTCTCCTGCTCTTCTTCTGCACCTCCTCTGCCACAGCCACTCTCTTCTGCTCGATGTCCTCGCCTTTTCCATCAGCATGCTCGACATGTCCAACGTCGATTATTGCGTGCTGCTCTGGACCTTTGTGGCCCTCTGATGCTGCTATCTCCTGCTCCTTCTCCATATCCACCGCCTATATCTTGGTTGGGATGTATGTGGAGGTTTAACTTGCTAATTAGTTTCTAACTTCGACTTGAAAGTTGTGGCATTGGTATCAAGGTGACTTATATACTTGATAAGTTCAAGTCTGTCGCATTTTTATATATACAGATATCTGGTTTTAAGAACTGTCTCTCTTGCTGTCCAAAAATTGTTGTTTAGTTGCAGCAAGTTCAGTTGGCGTTAACGTTGGGTTGCCGTCGTGTAGTAGGTGACGCAAATGTTTTCCACGGGCGTTTGTCACTGTCCATGTTCTCTTGGAGTGGCTTCATGTCCTCTGTTTCCAAGTGTCAAAACCTTGCAGATTCCACCATGTATAGCCTGCACTTGAAAATGTAACAGTTGTCTATTGAGGTCATAAGTGTAAACAAGATATGTTGTGTAGTTGCCCTTAATCCTCGCAACGACTTCAGAAAGGCCATATGTAGAATTGTCTCTCTAGGTGAAGAATTTTGCAAGGAACCAATGATACTCTCAATGCATAGTGTCCTGACGTTATATCCAAGACATTCCTTGATTTCCTTTGATTTTTTTTTACTAAACTGTAACGTGGAACCCATGCATATTTTGGATCCCATTTTTCAGTTCATATATCTTTGTGACTAATATATGAGATAACTTTGGGTCATTATAACAAGCAGAGTTTCGCTTTCTTATCTCATGCAAAAAACCAAAGTCCTGCATCAAGATTGTTGCAATGCCTACGGACGAAGATTTTCTTATATACTTAAAAATAGTGTAAGGGGGATAATTGTCATGTTAAAAGTTCAACAGGATCGTCTACGGTCAACATGCAGCCTCTGTTTTCAAATGTTGTATCTGCAATGATGGAGCCCTGCGTATATATAAACGTTGGAAAGTCAGTCCAGCCGTGTGGAAGAAGCTGACAGGCGTTGCCGGCTGCGTTTGGACGCTGCTACACATCTTTGTTATTGTGTTGTTCCTCCATTTGGAATCAGACGAGTGAGTCCGAAGAGTTGTATAAAGTGAGACAATAAAGAATAGTAATAGGTTCCATATCATGCAAGCGGTGATGTCTGAGTGATCATCTAAACGTTTTGGACGGCGACAACTAATGTTCTTTTTCCATGATTTCAAAAAAAATGTTTTTCCCACTGAGAAGTAAGCCATCAGGCATCAGGGCGTCACACATCAACAGGAGGGCAGGACACCACAAACCACTTAAGGCCCTGTTTGTTTCAGCTTCTGGCGAGCTTTCCGTGCATAGCTTTCCATATATCCGAAAGCCGGAAAGCTCTGAACAGTGGAAAGCCAGAAGCCACTTTTCGTGAGCTTTCCAGCTTTCCACTGTTCAGAGCTTTCCGGCTTTCGGATATATGGAAAGCTATGCACGGAAAGCTCGCCAGAAGCTGAAACAAACAGGGCCTAAGTGTTCACCATGTTTTTTTTACGAAACAGGAGGGGAGAGTCCCCTGGTTATATATTAAAACTAAAGCCAATGCAAGTACAAGAAAGCAAACAAGACTGTCAGGAGACAAAGAAGGAAACAAAAAAGATGAGCCAAATTACACAGGGTCTTCTAGCCATGAGGTCATAGAGGGGGAAGTCTCTCATTCGCTCTGAGAATAACCCATGCGAATTCTACTCTGAACAAGGCTTTGCTGGTCTGAATTGTGGCCGGAATGTTTCTGAAGGTGACGTCATTGCGAGCTATCCAGATGCACCAACACATAATGATGATGATGTCCATGGCAAATTCATTACCCTGCTGCTGTTTAAGACTCTCCAGTTGCTCGTAAGGGGAGAGCAGGATGTCAATCTGCAGATCAAGCATGGCCCAGCAGGCTTGGGAAAAGGGACAATAAAGGAAGAGGCGGATGATTGATTTCACAGGTGGATTGGAGCAAATAACATATATATAGGATGGCAAGAACCAGGCCCGGGCGAGAGGGCGTGCAACCTGTGCAGGCACACAGGCCCCCCAAAGTTAAGGGCCCCAAAATTAGTATATGTTCTACAGTGGTTAACTCATAGTTTGCTATGATTTTTTTTCTAGAAAATCTTTAGAGAGAACTTTCCCTCTTCTAAAGTTTTCTAGCAATTTACGGATCATCTCATACTTTCCCATAGAACTAACAGCTATGCTCATATCTGATTCTACTTTCCCCGATTAATCCATGATTTTCTCTAGAGTGGAATGTATGAACGGCCATTATACTTGTTAGTGTGTTTCAGTTTAGCCACTGTACTTAGAAAAACGTAAACCGTGGCCACTAAACTCACAAGACTGTACTAATACGGTCATCGGTCTATTAATCATACATTATTTCAATGACATATAGTATGTTTGATTAATGACTTATATCTTTGATCTCACCGAAGTAGCTCGTTCTGTAGCTTTGTTGGTTTAGTTTACTATATCTCACTACTTCCAAGTAGCATGTTGGCCCAGAAGAGATCTAGAGTGAAGTGCCTTCTATTTGAGTTTTAGTTCGAGAGAAGCTTCAATATGCACAAATTAGATCCAATTCGCATGGATTTATGCAGGATTCAAGCGCTCTTAAACAGAATCGAGCTCTATTGTAATTTGTCCATGCTAGACAAATACAAAGATGTGAAAATCAGGAGAGAGAGGGGGTCAATAACAAAAAATATGAATGGAAGGATATCTATTGTGATTTGTCCAAGCTAGACAACACGTCATTAATCAAAAACACTCCATATCATTCAAATACATACGGTTAATGACCGTATTGATGCAATCTTGTGAGTTTAGTGGCCACGATTTACACTTTTCTAAGTATAATGGCCAAACTGAAACATACAAACAAATATAATGGTCATCCATACATTTTACTCTTTTCTCTAAAAAAAATTGGTTAAACCATGGATCAGCCACAACCCAACCTATTGATACTATTATTACTATCTAGATGCAAGATGAAGTAATATGGAACCAAGATCAATTAGGTGTGACTCCTAATGAATTATGTTACTATGTACTTCCTCCGTCCCAAATTAAGATTCATTTTAGCTTTTCTGTATTCATATTTTTTGCTATTTATTTACATATACATTGTCTATTTATAAAATCCAAAACAATTTGTAATTTGGGACGGAGAAGTAATAATTATACCATATTGATTATTTTATTTTTATATTTCGCTAGCATAATAGGCCCAACTTTAATGTTTCACACAGGGCCTCCATTTATGCTGGCCCGGGCCTGGCAAGAACATCTATTTACGTCGCAAGAGCTCCCTGGTGTTTAGTCGATCTCTTAGGAGAAGCCAGAAGAACACCTTATACTTCTGTTGGCATGAAGTTTTTCCATGTCCACTTGAAAACAGGATGAACATTTGCAGATCCCAACAGTCGTTTATAGACTTTGGAGGAAGAGAAGAGATTATTGCCCCATATGTAGCCCCATCAATCAAGATCATCTGACAAAAGAAGGTCATCTAGGCTTTGATGAAGGAGTTGGAGTTGCCCAAAGGCTTCTTGAGACAATAGCAAATGAAATATCTCTTCAACAGAGGAGGCTTGTAAAGTGCGTTGCACTGTGATGAATTTGCTTTTTGCAAAGGAGTAAAGCTCTGGGAAAGCTTGGCTTGGCACTCTTTCTACCCATAGATCTTGCCAGAGATATTCACCATGTTATTTACTTATTTTACTGAATAATTATATTGGTGAGCGGGTGCGGAACTAGGTTCAGAGTGCTGGGTGCAGCCACACCCAGAGGAAATCCAAAATCAATTATCACACACAAATTTTTTACCATGCTTAGTTCAATATCATGATGATACTATGAAGAACTGCACCACCCTCTTTTGTTCTCTAGCTCCGCCTGTATATGTGCACCCATTAACTTTGTTCTTTTTCATCTTATTTCAGATTCCATCGCACCAAATGGCAAAAACACATAAAGAATGATGTTTATCATGAGACTACTATGCCATACTCGAGAGTTGGAAAGACATGTGTTCAAGCAAGCAACAAGTATAACTTTTTGTCTAGCTATCGAATTGCAATTAAGTACTTATTGTTATAATTTTATTTTTGCATTCAAATGTAGACTCCATCTTCGAGGTTGCCATAGGGTTTCAGACATTTCTGGAACAAGTGTAGCTAGACAACACCATTGCTACAAACAGTAGCAGAGCTTGCATGGAATTTCTGATGGGGAACTATCTGGTTGTTGTTCCAAAATCACAAGCTTGCAATGACAATGCCCACCCATTCTAGTGAACGTCTCCTACCTCTATTTCCTTTTGAAATTTCCTTCCACTTTCGGTCCTAGTCCCCTTTCACCTTCACCTGCTACTCACCTTCACTTGCTACTCTTAAAGGAAAAAAAAGAAAAAAACTTGAAAAAAGTGGCAACCTATGTGCAAAATGTGTTTCAAGGAACTTGATCAAAATAATCTTTGCTTTAGATATTTCTTTGCAAATGTTTGTTATGAAGATTTTAACTTCATTATAACTTTAGCTTTATCAATTTTTTGTTTTATTATATTTTTGATGAATTTTTAGAAACTGTTTTGAAAACTTATTTTGTCTCCAATTTTTTGTTTCATTAATTTTGATTCTTTTTACTGTTAGGCTAGGCCCAACGCTCCATACTGGCTGGGAGCCCCAACTTCCACCTCATCTCCCTATGTCCAAATCAACATTGCTGGTGGCTTCGTAGCAGGTCAGAGAGACCTACAGAGGTCTCCGGTTCCCCATCTGACACAGAGCAGAAACCACCACAGCATGCGTTGGGAGCCTAGAGGCCAAAGAGAAAACCAATCAGATGCCCTGCATGCCTAAAGTGCCAGCGACATCATGCAACTGGGGAACCACGCGCATGGGCCAAAGAGCACTAGTCTCGGTCCAGTAGCCTTGTCCCTTCCTCATCTAGATGGCAGCTAGATTTTTCACCAGGCCACCACTGTTGGTGGCTTCCATTGGGCCTGTCCTTATTGGAATCGAGGGAATCTGGTAAAAATGTAACGAGGATAGGTGACTATTCACTAGTTGGGGGACCACGCACGCGCCTCGGTGTGCACAAGCCAAAGAAAAAGTGATGGTGGGGTCAGGGAAGTGAATGAAGTGAGAAGAAAAGGAGAAAAGGAAAAGATTTGTCTAGAATCGATGGTAGGAAGGCCAACACATGGATGCTCGTAAATTATTATGACCATATAAACTGCCATCGTGTCTATCGACCCGATGGACATGGTCGGGTCCTGCTATGTCCCGACTTCGCATGGGCCCTCCTCTATCATCGTGCCTCGTCAAAGGGGCGTGTACTTTAGATTAGCCAGTTGTATAGTGGATGGTCTCCAAAAAAAATAGTGATGGCAATGGGCAGAGCTTTTTTTGGCCCAACCATCCTCCACCCAGGCTCAAAATAGGCCTTGTTTGGATCCATTGGCTAAAAATTAGATGTATTAGCCGAAGAAACAGCTAACAGCTAATTTTTATCTGGGTGGTAGATAAATCACTATCTAACCTAATATATTAGCTGCGGTTTTCAAACCGGTCCTCAGATAATCTTTAGCTGACAGAATCCAAACATGGCCATAGACCAATTGCCACACACCACCGAGTTGTCACCTATCCAGCACTACCTTACCTTAAGATCAGAAAGAGGCACCGTGCTGGAGTCGGCCTTGCTCCTATCTTAGCATCCTAACCCAATAGCTTATAGGAAGAGAATGTAGGAGGGGCCATCAATCTCAACCCGTATCTCAGAGCCAAAAATAAAATCACAAGACTTTGGAAGAAAAGAATACATCTATTGAAAGATATATTACAATATGTTCCTTATTTTTCATGAGCATGCGTTTAAGACTTTGTGGCACACGTTTCGTACCTTACAAACCAGTGAAATGGCGCACTAATATCATTAAAAAACTTAGTTGCTCAATCATGTATCAGGAAAACCATGAATCAATGCAGAACAAGCTGGTTGCTGATGCCGGCAATGGTGGAGGATTTCGGGACGCAACAGCAAGAGAGGACGCCGCCGTCGACCTTGCAGACCCCAACGCCGTTGATGCCGAGGACGGCGCACGTCGCCCCGCACGTGTTTTCCTTGCAGTTCTCAGACACGGAGCAACGCTCCGCCGCTTCTTCCAGCAGGAAGCTGCGCCTGCCCGCCGGCACGGCCGCGGCGGCGAGAGCCATCAGCAGCAGAGCGGCGACGAAAGCGAGGGTCTTCTTGGAGCACGCCATGGCACTAGATGCTAAGCTTTCTCGTACGTAGCCTTCGTGAAGTGGTTTCTTGATGCCCCTTCGTATTGCGGGTGCGATCTTATATAGACTCGAGCCATTTTATTTGTTTCCATTATGTCATTTTGTATCACGTGACGTAATTCCTTCGCCAAATCAACATATACACATGGTAAATCTTTCAGAGAAGTATGCATTTATTGGCTGGCAATACATCATATCAAATTTGATCTTGGCGAATATTTTTCTGATACTAACGTATCGTGTACAGATGTACTACTTTGGTGCATTTATTGGCTGCCAATACACCGTATCAAATTTGATCCCCCAGAATATATCAACTCGGTTTTACAGCTGCTCTTGGATAGTTATCCCAAAGGGGAAAATGTCCATTTTTCTTACTCCTAAGTTTGAGCATGTCTAATTTGGACCCAAAAAAACCATCTAAAATGGACACCCCGATGCGGCCTAGCTGAAAGTTTGGCAAAAGTTGGGCCTCTATCCAAATACTTTCAGCGAGATAGGCCCAGAGTCGCCAGCAGACTGCCAGCCCAGGCCCAGCTTCGTCCCCCTGAGTTTACGTGGGCCTGGGCCAAATCCTCATAACAACAAGCAGCTGCAAGCCTTGGACTGCAACGCTTCATCCCTCTCACTCACCAGTCCATATGGGCACGTTGTACAGGAGATCAAGGCGCGAGCAGGAAATTTTGTTCATGTGGATTTTGTACTAGAGGTTCTAACGGTGATGCACATCGTTTGGCTAGAAGTTCTATATATGATATAACGGACAGACATGTTTGGCTACTGAATCCGCCTCAGGACGTTTGTAACTCATATGTTTCTGATTAATAAAGTTTTTAAGTTTCCTCAAAAAAAAAAAACCAGGCTGTTTGGGCTTGGGCCTGCCAGTCTCTAATGCACGCACGCCTTTGTCGCCAGCGGAACTCCCAAAGCTTGTAGGCATGGGCAAAAGCCGTTGCGCCTCTCCAAACGCATGAACCATCGTCCATCCAAAAAAAAAACTCTGATTTTCCATCTGATAAACATTTAATTGTGCTAAAAAAATCCAACAAAAGTTTATGAATGGTCAGAGTGTTCACGGAGACGCGTCGTCTCGTCGCTGCAAGCTTCGTTCGCCGGAGCTTTCGCAAAAGCAACGAGCCAGGCCGTGTCAGCGAGCGGCGGCAGCATCTGTTCCGCATCTGTGGCCCGGACGCTATGGACAGCGCGCCGCGCAGCTCGCCCCGCTCGTCGGCTTCCACCTGTTGGCGAGCGGCGGACGCCACCACGACGGGTGGACCGCAAAGGGACCTGGATGGACCACGGATGGCGCGCGGCCTGTCGACCTTATCCTCCTCGCCCTCTCCCTTTCCGCTCCGCCTGCCAGGACGTACCGCTCGTACTGATCGATGATCTCGGGGCACCAGCAAGATCTTCTTGGGCGAACCCCCCCACACACAGACCACGCCGCGAATCGGTCTGCAAAGAAACGTTCATGGTCCCGCAAGGATCGCAGGACGCGCTGTTTGCAAAGCCCGCCGGAGTTGCTCTGGCCCGGAACGGCAGCAGTGGTTCAACAAACGGTGGTCCGGCCGGTCCCGGCCAGGCAGCAACGCCGCACCGCCAGCCCGCCACCGACCGATCCGCCGGCCGGCCACATCAAGTCTCGGCCCGTCCGTTCACCGCAGCTTGCACGGCGCGGCGCCCACTGCCAGCCGTCAGCCCGTACCGCCACAGGTTCCAATCAAATCTGCGGACGGTGGGAAGAGGAAGAAGACAGGCGGCGGTCGGCGTCAATCAAGCGGCGGACGCCAAAACCGCTGGCGGGTGGTGGCAGCGGCGGCCTTATCTTTTTCCTCCTCTCGCGGATGGGATGGGGCCGCCGGTCCATCGATGCCTTGCTTGGCTTCTCGGCCTTTCCTTCCCCTTTTCCAGGACCAGGAAGAGGAGAGGGGGCAAAAAATGGCGGATGGAGACGTGCGAGGATGACGGCGATACAGATGGGTGGCGGTTGGCTCTTGGAGAAGACGAAGCTTCACTTCAGCCCTCCTCATCCTCCCCACTAAAAAAATCGCTAGGCCATGTCAACTCTCTCCGCCTCCATTGATTGGTGATGGTGGACGCCAGCGGGATTGGAATCAAGATCATGATCGCCCGTTGTTTATTCGGTCAGGAAAAGGGTAAACAATTGCAGGGGATGAGTTCGAGGTGCTCGGCAAAACCGGATCTTGTTTAGCGGCGGCAGCTGTTCAACAAGCATCGGATCTGGATCGGAATGGACATGGATGACAGGAGGCGAGCTTGGATCTCACAATAGCACCAGCAGAAGTAGTAGTATGTACAATAGCTGTTATTACTCGGCTAGCAAAGCATGGCTGTAGGACAAGAACAGCAAGAAAATAGTCTGCGTCCTTCACCTCGGGACAAAAACACCACCACAATCATCTCTCATCGGAACACTCACCACCAGCAGCAACAAAGGAGGAATCTTTTTTTGTTCTTTTCTTTTCTGCAGCCATGGCTCGCTCCTTGGATCTGGCGTCAATCGGCTCAATCTCCTTCCTTCGATGGGGCATACTAGTAGCAGGCAGATTTAATTTGTAGATCCATGGTAGACGCGCAGATCTCAGATCCCAGCAATGGCGACGGGCATACACGCACTAGTAGTAGTAGTAGCCTTCTTTTTGTTTTCTTGGTCGGGGATGGATGGATTTGTAGATCCATGGTAGACGCGCAGATCTCAGATGCGGACGGACGCGACGGAGAAGACGAAGCCGGCGAACTCGGGCGGCGGGCGGACCACGGTCCAGTTCTTGGTCTTGACGTCGAACACCCAGAGCGCGTGGCGGCCCCCGCCGCCCTCGCCGTCGAGGGCGCCGGTGACGACGACCTTCTCGCCGCCGCCGACGCAGACGGCGCGCGCGGTGCCGGCCTTGAGCCCCGGCGGGTAGGGCCCGACCTCGCGCCAGCCGCGGCGGGCGCCCATCCACTCCATGACGGCGTTGCCCTCGATGCACCAGACGCAGCCGCGCACCACGACGTGCGCCGCGGAGGGCGGCGCCCTGACGCGCTCCAGCCTCCGCCACGCGCGCGCCGCCGGGTCGAACCACTCGGCGTCGCGCTCGAACCCGCCCTGCCGCGCCGTGCGGTACCCGCTGACGGCCAGGAAGCGGTCCCCGGCCACCGTGGCCATGCCGTCGCACTCGTCGCGCTCCTCCGACATGTCCGGCAGCGGGTCCCAGGCGTCGGCGCCGGCGTCGTAGGCCTCGGCGGTCTTGAGCGCGTTCTTGTGCTTGTCGTGGCCCCCCGCAACGTAGATCTTGCCCCCCGCCTCGGCGCAGGCGAAGAAGGACCGCGCCGACCGCATCGGCGCGCCGCGGCGCCACTCGCCCGTGGCGGCGTCGAGGACGTGGACGTCGGCGACGGGCTCGAAGGTGCGCGGGTCCCATCCGCCCAGGACTGCCACGCGGGTGCCCACCGCTGCGCACTGCGCGAACACGGGCACCACGGGCGGCGCGCCGCGCTCCCGGCGCCACTCGCCGGTGGTGACGTTGTAGACCGCGACGCCGTAGGAGGGGGTGTTGGCGGGCGCGTCGCCGTCCTTGGGCCCGTCGTCGGCGGACGGGTTGCCGAACTGGAGCATGTAGACGAGGTCCTCGTTGGCGCCCGCCGCGGCGCGGGCCGAGGCGAAGGACGGCGCGGCGGCGGCGCTCCGCCAGCCGCGGCAGACCCTGCGTAGCGCGCGGTGGGACGCGTGCGGGACGCGCGCCAGGCAGTCTACCGCGACGTCGTCGGGGATGCCCGGGATGAGGTCGACGTGCTCCTGGGCGCGGCCGCCGACGCCTCCTCGTGGGCTCCGCATCTTGCCTTCTTCCTCTTCTCTTTGCTTGCGAGTTGAGCTTATCTCCTCTCTCTCTCTCTCTCTCTCTCTCTTCTGGAGGGGGGAGGGGAATGGGATGCGGCCTCGCCGTGCAGGGAAGAGGTGATTATATAGAGCGGTGGCGGCGCGACGTGGCGCCCGGTGATTGGACCGATCTGCACAGCGAAGCCGATAAAAAATTTTGCAAATTGGTGGTGCTATGATGCCGTGATAAAGCTCGGCAAACCTGATTGTTTTCTGCCGGTTTCTGATGCCTGTGGAAGAAGGAAAAAAGTTTGCATCTTTATGGGTCTCAGAAAAATGGAAAGTAAAAGGTTTGCATCGATCCGAAAAGATGACGAGAGACTGGTAGTGGACCGGAATGATCTTTTTACATGCATCTAGAAGGATGAGCTGTGACCGTGATGGGGCGCGCGCGCACACAGTGTGCAGATGAGCACGAACTACACTTGAGGCGTCGTCTTGGGAGCTCTATCGGGCCGGGACCTCTGGTGCATTTGCTGGTGGCGGCGGCGGTTTACAACTTCGTCTTCTTTCTGTGCGAGTGATGCTTCTTCTGAACTTGCCTCACTTCACTTTGTGGTCATCACTTTGGTTGTCGTGGTCGTTGCTTTGGCGGGATGGATGCTTTGCCATCTCGGTCGTGGTTCTGGGTGGATGCTTTGCCACCATTGCTTGCTCTAGCGGATGCTTTGCCGCTATGGTCATGCTGATCCTCGGGTGGATGCTTTGCCACCCCCACTCGGTTCGAGCGGATGCTTTGCCGTCGTGGTCTCCTCTTCAGCTCTGGCAGATGCTTGGCCGCCATGGTTTCTCTGATGGCTGCGTTGCAACCTTAGTAATGTCTTTATCTTTCTTGCAGGTTCTTTAGTGGGTGGTCTGGGTTCCCTGGGTTTTGTAGGTTCGAGTTTGTTCTCCTCCCCTGTGTTGCTGCTCCTAGTTGTGGTGTTGGTGTTTGTTTTCGTTGGCTTGTTTCATTTTTTCTCTTTCTTTAGTCCTTTGTGCTCTTGTGTTGGTCAAGCTCTGTTTGGCCGCATCAAGAATATGTCTGTAAACTGCTTTCTTCTTAATGAAATACGTGCTAAGGCACGGTCGCGAAAAAAGAAAACACTCGAGGTGGGAGAGCTGTAAAACTCGACCTTTGCCTTGCGATTAGAACAACAGACAAGCGGATGAAGATCGAAAGGTGACAGTGATGCTGACCTGTGTCACGTAACAGCAAGTGGCTTTCTTTTGGGGGGGCGAAGGAGGAGAAACCAGGGGTGGTGTGGTGTGGTGTCCAACTTGTTAACGGCCAGAAAAAAGAGGACTTTTTCTTTCTTTTCGCTGTGCCGTGATCTCATCCGGGGTTTGCAGAGTCGTCCCCTTGACAGAGTCTCTGGAGACTGGATCGATGGGATCACAGAGATGGGATCGTCTTATCTTGTGGATCACTGCAGCTGTTTGTGCGGATTCTTTTTTATTACCCGTTTTCGATTTGGCTATCGTTGATTGTGTCAAGTAATGTTGTAATACGAATGAGCATCTCCTCTCCTGCATCGCGTACGTCGTGAGGCTTGACTGGCCTTGTAGTTGTTGGGGTTTTTTCTGTTTTTTTTGTTGGATTTTTTTAGGACTGCCTTGGTGGATGCGCAAAAGGAATTGGAACTGGTCCATGAATGAAGCAGGCAGATCAGCCTTGAGGTAAGCTGGAAAAGATGCGAGGCCGTAAATGGAGTTGCCCGCGGAGCATGGCAATTGACCTTGAAAACCCACGGGCCGTTGTGAGTGTTTCTTGATGCACATGCACGGGTCACCTTGGCACTTGGCAGAACGAATTCTTCCGGCAAAGGTGGTCTCATCCCGTACATCACCTCCAGTTGACCTGCCGACTACTAATGTTGCACGTACGCTGCCAGTTCCACATGTTGTTCGTAATGGAAAAGTTTGCATCTTTGTTCTCTCGAGAAGATAGGGAAGATAAAGTTTGCATCTGAATGAAATACGGAACATATGAGACATGATCTTTTTTTTGTGGGTGCCTAGATTCTGAACGAGCTGTGACTGATGTATTTTAGCGTTGATGAGCACAAGTTGGCCGATGCTTGGGCGGTCGAGATGTAAACCTTGCCTCTGGAGAACAAGTGGAGATGGATCAATGCAAGCTGCGCACAGAGGGGGCAGTGACCTGTGCGCAGCCCAAGTGGCTTCAGTTTTGCGCTTTTGCTTGGGATAAAACTGTGGGTGTTCCAGTTGTCAACTGCCGGGGGCATAAAAAATAAAGAAATATAGAGACTGCATTTCGCAAGGCCGTGGGCGGCCTCATCCGGCGGCACTGGTAGCCCACGGCGACAGCGGTAAGATATTACTGTATCATACGTACCTCGCTGTCTCTCTCCCTTTGGTCTCCGTTTTCCGTTTTGGAGATGTGAATTTTTTTTGGCGCGAGCAGAGCACGCGCACGATACGTCCTTATGTTATACCTAACTGTAGCATCTCGTGGAGCACGTATCGGCGACGTGAGAGGCTCTCTACTTGGCCCTCACCGTGATCCTCGTACACGAATCCGTGCGCAGGCTAGTTGCAGTTGTGCCACCGGGAGGGTGCTCTGCTCTCATCCCACGCATCGGCCACAAGGTGCAGAACGCCACGCTCGGTCGCTCCGTCGCTCGTCAGCATCATCAGCAGAGTGCAGAGAGGCGCCCGGCCGGCCTTATCCACAACCCCAAGAAGGGACACTGGTCGGCCACAAAGTCCACGGGCCAAGTCACCACCTGAGGTGTCGCTAATCCCTCCACTGCCCCCCTGCCCGCCCGGGGGGATCGATCTACCATGAATGAATCCTCGTCAGCTCCACCGCTCGCTCTCGCCGCGGATGCCGCCGAATCGCTTGCTGGCCCGGGCTGATCGATGGATCGGACGGCCCAGATCCACCGACCGGCCGGAAGCGAGCAGAGATCTCGTGCGGGCTTTGCGCCCCCCAAGGACCGGCGCCAGGGAGGGAGATTCCCTCGATCGCGAGCATCGCTGTCGCCGCTGTCTCCGGACCGGCGCGGCACGCCCCGGATGCGGCCGCAGACTGATAGCAGAAGCTGTTCCATTCGCATATTCGTTTGACTCTGGGATGGAAGGCAAGCGCATGCGCGCGTTTTTCTCCCATCCCCGATCGGGATCGATCCCCAACTTGCCCGGCCGGTGTGCACCTGCTGTATCACGCTCGCTCCGCGCTCTCTTGGATTTCGATGGGCTCGTCTCGGGGACGGACGAGGGAGCAGCGGCGTGCTTGCATCGACGTCAGCCAGCTCTGATTTTTCTTTCCGTGGAAAAACGGGGCCGGGCCGCACCATCATCTGCAAGCGGTGCCACCGCCCAATCCTGGACGTTTGTTTGTCTGTTCCAGCTCCGGTGAGTGAGCGAGCTTAGCAAAGGGGGGCCGTGACAGGTCAGTGCCGACGCGGACGGCCGTACGTGTCGGTAATTATCCGTTGCCACGTCGGTCGCGCCAGCCTTATCCCCTCCTGGCTCCTCTCAATCCTCCGATCCGCCCTCTGTATCGCAGTCGCAGTCCATGACCATCAGCCGCAGCGTTCAGCGGCGTGTGATTATGTGATTGGGTCCGGGGCACCCGACGATGTGTCGATGCGGGGGCAGCCCGGCCGGGGCCGCCGGGCCGGCGAGTCACCAGCCCCGCCCCGGGGTCGGACCGCCCGAGTAGGGATGGATTCGGATCGCATAGGCATAGAATTGAATTCGGATATCATTTTTTATCATATTTTAATTCAAATATAAATCGGATGCGAATCTTGCCGAATACGAATACAGATGCGGATGTTGTCCATTCTTGTCGGATACAAATACAAAACGAATACATCGAATACGGATTCGCATTCGGATAGATGGCTTCATCACGTGTTAATTCTTCACGGATATGGATATATATGATATTTCACATTTTATTCGAATACGAATATAGATTCGGATAGAGAAAAACAACAAAAATCGAATTTGGATATTTCTATTTAACATCCACAGTAAAATCGAATACGAATACGGATACCCATATTGATGTTTTCGTCGAATACGAATACGGATAATTCGGATGTCTGAACATCCATATCCATCCCTACGCCCGAGCGAGCGAGAGAGAGATCTTGAAATGGATAAGGATTGCGGACGACCACCGGACCAGCGCATGTGGGGTGACATAGCCGGGGGAGGGGAATGAGAGACTGAGGGGGTGTTTAAATCCGGTGAATTGATGAAAAGTGGTAAAAAAAATTCACACTGAGAAACGTGCCCTGTGAGAGGAGGCACGGTTGTCAATGTAAAAACTTTTGATGATTTTTTGGTGACTTTGAGGCTAGCCTGTTCACTTGGCTTATCAGCCACCAGCCAGCAGTACTTCAGTCTCACAACAAATCAGCACCAGCCACCAGCCACCAGCAAGCCAGCAGTACTTTAATCTTACAACAAATCAGCACCAGCCACCAGCCACCAGCCACCAGCCAACCGAACAGGAGTGGCCTGGCCCGGAGTGGGCGCGGTCCATCATCATGCAGCGCCCTCGCGCCTCCGAGTCCAGACGCTAGCAGCTCTTCCCTCCTGCTCTCACCGTCGCTATCCACATGGGCACATGCCCACATGGGTGGTGGGTCTGGTCCGAAGCAACAGGCGGTCGATGGCCCCCACACTCACTGGTAGCGCTAGCGCGTGTCTTCCTGGTCTGATGATGAGTCGGGCGGGCGGTGCTGCCCTGCTGCTGCTGCTGCTGCTCACCGATTCAATTCTCTACGGGCCTGCATCCTCGCCGCTTGCTTGCTTGGCCCGGCCGGTGGCGGTGGGTGCGGTGCCCTGGCTCTGCTGCATCCCAGCACGGGCACGGCCGCACCGGGGCACGGGGCACCGGTGCACGCGCACGCCAAGGGCATGCATGAGCCATGAGCCCACGACCACACCAACATCGGATCGGCTCGGGTCAGGCCAGTCAGGGGCCGCGGAGCTGGCTGACTGGCGCCTCTCCGTCGTCCTCCGCGGCGGTGAGAGAGGGAGAGAGAGAGAGAGCTTCTGGAAGCTTTGTCCGATCCTTCTCCACCTGCACCCGCCGCCGCTGCCGGGTTTCGTTTGCGTTCTTGTCCTCTTGTCCCGTGACAGTTCTGCTGACTGTCCAGGTCTCGGCCGGTGTCATCCACCAGGCGCTCTTTGCGTGCCGCCCGTATGGCACCACGTATCTTCCTCCCCGTTCTTCCTTCCTTGCACAAGAGGTTCCATAGCATCATGTCATGTGCGCCCGCGGTGGCAAACTGTGGCAAGGCCTAGACAGGGGAGCTAGGGCGCCATGTGCTATATGCGTACGTGGCATCACCGTCGATGGATCGGAAAATTATACTTTATATCGCCAGTGCTATTTTTCTTTTTTTTGATAAACGACAGAATTAAAGGTCCGTTCAGATGGGATCGAGCGGAGTCGATCTGGTGGCGTGCTGCATGCGCTCCACCGATCCCGTTCCCACTCTCGTGCGAATTGCAGCGCTACTAGTAAAGTACCTTGAATTATTGATGAGTGATGACCACGGGCAGACGACGCCACGACGGTGTGCGGAGGATCGGGAACGCTGGGCGAGCCGATCTCGCCATTGATCGCGTCCACCGACCCCTTGTACTACTACGGCTTTGAGGTGGGGCCATGCGCCGTACATCGCTAGTGTCCTGCTTTTTTTTCCAAAGGAACTGGAACAATCCCATTAGTGGGTACTAATTGTTTACGAGTAATTTTTAAAATTAGCTGAGAGAAATGCACCATAGAAACTTAAACTATTTCCCAATACTTAACTAGATTCATGAACTCTGAAAGTGATTATTTGGGTATATCAACTTTTCATATGGTTTATTATAATTCACTCGAGTTCAGTCATGGACCTCAATCTACACTTGGAGTGAACCACTTGAAAAATGCAAGAACCTAGATAATCACTTTTAAAGTTCAGATGAAAACGCAGAAATAGTTTATGGACCAACGGTGCATTTTACTCAAATTAGCACTTGGTTATAAAATAGCAGCCACGTGCAGCCGTGCTCATAACAAGATCAGGGGCTGTTAATAGGTAAACTCTGGCATCCAACTACCTATTAGTAACTACTAGCACAAATGAATCCAACCAAAGATCTAAGCATAGGTTCACAACATTTTAGAAAGGTCAAACATTTGAGAAAAAAATCAGCATCGACAAATATTTCGATATGAAGTGATTATTACTTATCTTTTCATATATTTGCACAAATTTTTTGAAAAATACGAATGGTCAAACGTTCTGAGAAAAAGTGAATGGTGACAGGTAATTTGGGACAGAGGGAGTATCTTAAATGACGATGTATATTCTACTTTTTCTTAAACCAAAATGTTGACGCGCACGGCGGGTGTAAAACTTAACATTGCTTAGAACATGAACTGAACTTAGGATCTTTACATCTAGAACATGAACACAACTGAATGAGTGAGAATCATGACCAGCAAAGATCGTCGACTACTGTCTACGCATCTTGGTCGGTGAGTTTGCTGCAGGTGTTCCCGTTGTCGGAGTAGGCCATAGATGTACATGTGGATCCAGTCTCCCCTCTGATCCGATTTTTCACCTTGTCTGCCCTGCGACGACGACGACGGAGTGGCAACGGCCTTAAAATCGCTCCAGCGCTGTCTAGATCGGTGTAGAGGCTCTGTGGGATGCGTGGGACGAGGGGGATGTGTACGTGTGCGTTAGTCCAACCCGAACTGGTGCATCTCTTTAGTATATATAAAAAAAAGCGCTGCGCGATCGGGGGTCACAACTATGGGTTGGTTGCACCTACAATCAAAGCGCGGAGAAAGCGGACATTTACCGAGATTTGGGTCTTTTAATTTCCGTTCTTTCTCCTATTTTTATTCTCGATTCCTTTGACCACCTCACGTTTTTTCCAACAGCGTGTGGGGTGGTGATCCAGTGGTTTTGGATACGGACACACGGGACAGGACACATGCCAGTGCTTTGTGGACGCGAGCGCGCGCGCACGGCCGGACGCTACGAGCGGGGAAATTCAGGTACGGTTGTGGACGCTATCAACTAACCAACGCCTTCAGGGCCCGTACTTAAAAGTCTTTAACTAATCCCGGTGGCATGATCGGTCTTCGATTGGTGAATCCATTGAAGTACGGCTTCTGGTTATAACTAAGCTGGCGACCTAGATATGCCGCACCTAGCTGGATCGACCTTGGCCTACGCTAGCCAGCTGCACCGTCACGAGAAACGCTGGCACCCAAACCTTTGCGACAGGGTAACGGCCGATAGATCGAGCTTCTAGAAGCAGCAGCCTGGTCGGCGGCCGGCGAACGAAAGGGTCATCATACTGCCGTGTGGACCAGACAGATAGTCACATGCCTGGCATGCCATTGATTCTGCTCCTACTCTGCTGTGCCCAAGAGATTCGACACCAGTAGTGTCAAATGCAACGATCAACCATTATAGGAGATCCGACCTGAGGCGTGCTTCTTTTCACCATCGACGCATTGATCCCCAGCGCTGTTCTGCTATTCTTCTGTGTTTCGTTTATGCTTGAAAAGAAAAAGATGACATCTGCACGGCGTATACCGCTGAGGCTAGCTGACTCCGCGCTTGGTTTTTGATCGCGAGGATCGATGCTGCCTTCACCTTAGGCCTTAGCAGAGCTGCTGGCTGGGCTGGCCAGAGCTATGTTTGATCCTTGAGCATGATGCAGAGTGTCGGTGACCTCGTGATGGTTGATGGCTCTGTACTGTGTGAGAGGGAGAAGAGGCGTGGATTCTCTGGGCCCTACATATGGCAGCCACGAGATGCTCGTATCCTTGGCTCCTTTTGCAAATCAAATCGGAGAGTCTCATTTAATTGCCGAAAGCAATCGACCAAATAATTGAGTCTGGAGTAAATCGAGTTAATAACATATATACGTCCTGCTACTCCGTATGTTCCTAGTGCATCTCGTGCGATCACAGACGCGTACGGGAGTACAGACACAGCTGTGGGCTGTGGCTGGCCGGCAAGAGTTGACCGTATAAAGCGGTCAACTACTCCTGCAGCTCGTGATCCGACCCATCGAGGCAACGTTTTCTCTAATTAATTACTCGTTGGTTAGTTAACTTTTGAACTAATCAACGTCAAATAAAATGATATAGATGTACCTAGTACTATGTTGCCCTGCACGTCTTTGTTTGGCCGTACGTTGCGCGGGCGGTGGATGGAATGGAACAATCACGTACGGGATCGATTCCGTGCGCCCCAAATCAACACGTGCCCGGTCGCCTGGCTGGCTTGCTTTGGCGCGTCGACCCAACTGGCATGGCGGCTACCCGCCGCGTGGACTCCCTCCACCTCCATTATCCTTGGGACACAAGCTAGTGTGAGACTGACACGCCTGTTGTGTGCCTTGCTTTTGCACTGCCTCCATCGCTTCTGGAAGCGCTCCGGCAGATTTTGGTAGATCACGCTTCACGCATGCATGCATGGCGCCTGGAGTGGAGTACGGCGAGACGGCGCACGACGGCACAAGGCCGGGCCCGCGGCCGAGCCGAAAAGCAGACCAGATGCTACTACTGCAAAACTAGCTGCTGCCTACTTTCATCAGCGTCCTTTCCTTTAAAAAGAAAAGAAAAGCAAACCCTGTTTAGATACAGGGGCTAAACTTCTCCTATCACATCGGATGCTTGTATGCTAATTAGAAATATTAAACATAGACTAATTACAAAACTAATTGCACAGATGGAGGCTAATTCATGAGACGAATCTATTAAGTCTAATTAGTCCATAATTTGATAAAGTGGTGCTACAGTGGTGCTACACTGGTGCTTAATAGATTCATCCCGCGAATTAGCCCAGAACTTCGGCAATTATTTTTATAATTAGCTCATGTTTAGACCTCCTAATTATCATCTGAGTATTTGATGTGACAAGAACTAACCTTTAGCCCAAGGATCCAGACACAGCAAAAAGAAAAAAAACCACAAAAAGCAGCAACGCAGGACTACTTGCTTCTTCAGATATACTAGGCCTCCATGGAGGCCTTGGACCCCGCCTGTTCGTGCGACGAACAGGTAGAAAAGCCGCCGCGCCGGTCGGGGGAGGCGGTGGGCACCGGCTGACGCGGGGGCCGACAGCCGGGCCTTCAGAGTCACTTGTGGGCCGCCCGGGGAGCAAACTAGTGGACGTGGGTTCCGGCCGCGCAAGGTGGCCGTCACGTGGTGCAGTGCAGTAGCTGACCCCTTTTGTTTGCTTTGGCTCGTCCCGTCCGTCTCCAACTCTCCATCCATCCATGCACTGATGCACCACCATGCATGCATCCGTGCCCAACTTTCGCTTTTGCACTTTGCTTTCGCTCCTCTCGCTTGCTTCTAGAAGCGGCCCCGGCGGACACAGCAATCCATCAACCCCCCTGTCAGCGAAGCCTGCGGACATGTAAAGCAGCCCAAGATTGCAACAAATCGCCTCCGGCTAAGAAGCAGCTCTATACCGCGCTCTGCCCCACGCAAATAAAAGAAAAACACCTACCAATACCGGAACGCGATGCAAGTCTTTGCAGGTTTGGCCAATAATCCCTGCTAGATCGGCGACTGGCGTCCATGTGGGCCCCGTCACAAACAGCACAGATGAGTATAGATGTCCAAATGGGCCGCCCAGCACGACACGGCACGGGCACGGATAGGCACGGCACGGCTAGGCACGGAACATCATTCGTGCCGTGCCGTGCTGGACCACGGGCTAGCGAGCAGGCCCAGACACGGCACGCCGGCGGTTTAGCCGTGCCGTGCGGCCCGGTCGGCCCGCCGTGCCTGCTCGTGGGCGCCCTGCCCGCCATCTTCGCCGACCGGCTGCTGTTCGCCGCGGCCGCCGCCTTCTTGCTGCTCGCCGCCGCCGTCGCGGCCGCCTACTGCTCGTCGCCGCCGCGGCCGCCTACTGCTCGTCGCCGCCCCTTTGTGCCGCTGGCCACCGCAGTCGTTGGGCATGAGAGCGTGAGGGCGCGGAGAAGAGAGAGCTGAGCGGTGAGCGGGACGGCCGGAAGGGAGCAGACGAGCGCGGAGCAAGGGAAGGAGGAGCGCGCTAGAGAGGCGGACAACGAATAGGAGCGGGGGCGGCGGCTAAGGGAGAAAGGCCGGGGGATTTAGGGTTTGAGGTGGACCTTATATACAAGCATCGGACTGGGCCGGGCCAGCACGCCGTGCCAAGAATCACTACCGGAGAACCCTCCATCCATCCACCGTAATCGGTCACGGATGGAAAGGACCCGGTACCAATGCAAGCATTGGTACCGGGTCCAATCGCCAATAATTCTGCGCGCTCTTTGGTACCGGTTGGCGAGGCTCATTGGTACCGGTTGGTGACACCAACCGGTACCAATGTGACCCCCTTTGGTACGGGTTGGTGCCACCAACCGGTACCAAAGGGGCTCTTCGTATAAATCCCCTTCTTCCTCCCCCAGTGACCCCTTTGGTACCGGTTGGTGCCACCACCCGGTACCAATGTGACCCCCTTTGGTACGGGTTGGTGCCACCAACCGGTACCAAAGGGGCTCTTCGTATAAATCCCCTTCTTCCTCCCCAGCCCGAGCCATGGCTCATTTCTTCATCCTCCATTGAGCTCGGGTTGGGGGAGCTCATGCCCAATTTTTTCATAACTTTTGGAGATTTTGCAAACCAAGTCCGCTAGAAGGTTAGCAACTTTATCCTCTCTCTTTTGACGGTTAGTATGGTCTATTTCATGCTCTATGTTTTGAGTAATTTGTGTTTTGTGGAATGGATTGAAATAAGAGATTATATATTTAATCTTTATTTTTATTATGAATTTGTAATAGAGAATCACTATATAGTTAGTTGTTGCATGTGTAGAGATGATGCACAAATTTTTAGACATTGTTTAGATTTTTGGATTATTTGTAGAAACTTTAAATGATTTTCATATTTATGCTTATTATGATTTTTAGATATTATAAATGATATTCATATTTAGGGTTATTAGGATTTTTAGAGATTATAAATGAAATTCATATTTAGGCTTATTACGAACTTTAGAATTACATCTTTTTAGAGGCTTCAAATGACGTTGATATTTAGGGTGTTTAAGATTTTTTGAGATTACAAATGATATTCTTATTTAGTTAGATTTTAAATTCAATTTTACTTCTCATGGTTGTCAATATCTTGAACTAAAACAATCCAACTCTTGGCATGCCTATGATGATATCAAATTTTACCTAGTTTTCTAGCTGGGTAACATATGATGACCTTGAGCTTGAGCTTGTATTGTATAGTTATGCTTCTCATGGTTGTCATCAAACCATGGGACACATCCATGCCCAAGCAACGGATCGGTTGTGATGGTTGGGCTGGGTGTGTCTCATGGTTCCATGCCTACCATGAACCAATTTTGTTACCACCTGTAATGTTTCTTATGCTCCAAGTTCAAGGTCAAATGAAAGACAACGTATCTGAGGCAAATCACTCCTTGAAATTTTTTTTGAGATGAGCAGAAGTAACACGTTGATGATTTTGGTGGCATCAAATGATGTTAATTGATATTTAAGGTTATTAAGATTTTATAGATTATATATGATATTCTTATTTAGGTTTATTACGAACTTTAGAAATTGGGGATGAATTTTTCATTGTATTTTGTGAATAGATGAATCGGCAATGGATGTACAACGCGGATAGACGCTCATCTGACTTCATTAATGGCGTTCATCAATTCCTCGACGCGGCAGAGGCTAACTCGACCTCAGGTTTTATATGTTGTCCATGCAAGGTCTGTGAGAATAAGAAGGATTATCACATCTCGAAGAAGGTGGTCCACACACACTTGCTTATGAGTGGTTTCATGCCTAACTATATCTGTTGGACCAAACACGGCGAACCGGGGATATTCTTTGAAGAAGGTGATGAAGAAGGTGACGACAACATCCCGGACTTTGCACAATACGGTGCCTTTGCAGATGATACAGCAATGGGCGAGGGTGAAGCAGTTGCAGAAGATGAGGATGATGACGCCTTAGGTGGCATGATCCGTGATGAAGCGAAAGACTGCGAAAGTGCGAAAGAGCGGGAGAAGATGAAGCGTTTGTTGGAGGACCACAAAACATTGTTGTACCCAGATTGCAAAGAGGACCAGAAAAAGTTGGGTATCACACTGGAACTGTTGCAATGGAAGGCAACTAATGGCTTGTCTGACAAAGGTTTTGGAGAGATATTGAAAATGATAAAGAAGATGCTTCCAGAGGGCAACACATTGCCCGAAACAACATACGAAGCAAGAAAAATCGTTTGCCCTCTAGGACTGAAAGTACAAAAGATACATGCATGTCCCAAAGATTGTATCCTTTATCGGGGCAAGGCGTACGAATCTTTGGATGCCTGTCCGGTTTGCAATTGTTCGCGGTATAAAATCAGGCGAGACGACCCTGGTGATGTTGAGGGAGAGCCCCCCAAGAAGAGAGTCTCTGCCAAGGTGATATGGTATTTCCCTATAATACAACGTCTGAAGCGTTTGTTCAGAAACAGAGAGCATGCTAAATTGCTGCGGTGGCACAAAGAGGATCGGAGGGAAGACAATATGTTGAGACACCCCGCTGATGGGTCGCAATGGAGAAAAATCGACAGAGCGTTCCTAGACTTCGCAGAAGATGCAAGGAACATAAGATTTGGTTTGAGTACGGATGGCATGAATCCTTTCGGTGATATGAGCAGTAGCCACAGCACTTGGCCCGTGACTCTTTGTATGTACAACCTTCCTCCGTGGATGTGCATGAAGCGGAAGTTCATTATGATGCCAGTGCTAATCCAAGGGCAAAGCAGCCTGGCAACGACATTGATGTGTATCTAAGGCCACTGATTGAGGAACTTTTGTTGTTGTGGGGCAAAGATGGTGTAAAGGCGTGGGATGAGCACAAGCAAGAGGAATTTAACCTACGAGCATTACTGTTTGTGACCATCAATGATTGGCCTGCACTTGGTAACCTGTTGGGACAGTCAAACAAGGGATACAAAGCATGCACACATTGCCTAGAACACACCGACTGCATTACCTAAAACATTGTAGAAAGTGTGTGTATATGGGCCATCGTCAATTCCTTTCTGAGAAACATCCGCTAAGAAAGAAAGGAAAGTATTTTGAGGCGGAAAGTCGTAGCAAACCAAGGCATCGGGATGGAAAATATGTATTTGCTATGGTAAAAGATGTGAAGGTGGTCTTTGGGAAGGGACCTGGCAGCCAGCCAGCGGCAAGTGAAAATGGAAAGGCGCCCATGTGGAAGAAAAAGTCAATATTCTGGGACCTACCATATTGGGAGGTCTTAGATGTCCGCCACGCAATTGATGTGATGCACCTGACCAAAAATTTTTGCGTAAACGTGCTAGGGTTCCTTGGTACTTACAAAAAGTCAAAAGATACTCTTGAAGCACGACAGGACCTGAAACGTATGAAACAACGAGATCCCCTGCATCCTGAGAAAAGAGAGAAAGGGCGATGGAACTTACGTCCTGCTAGCTACACTCTAAGCAAGGAGGAGAAGACCAGCATGTTTGATTGCTTGAACAGTATTAAGGTCCTGTCCGGCTACTCATCGAATGTAAAGAGTCTGATAAATATGAAAGAGAAGAAATTCGTACACCTCAAGTCCCATGACTGCCATGTGCTGCTCACACAATTGCTTCCAGTGGCGCTGAGGGGAATACTACCCGTTAATGTCCGAACAACTATTGTGAAGCTATGCGCCTTTCTCAATGCAATCGACCAGAAGGCAATCGATCCCAGTAATCTAGCAAAGCTGCAGGATGATGTGGCCCAAAGCCTTTTCAGCCTTGAGATGATATTTCCTCCGTCTTTCTTTAATATTATGACGCATCTCCTGGTCCATGTTGTCAAAGAGATTGGTATTCTTGGTCCCGTATTCCTACACAATATGTATCCTTTTGAGAGACTGATGGCTATTCTAAAGAAATATGTTCGTAACCATTCTCTTCCAGAAGGATGCATCGCCAAGGGATACAGAACAGAGGAGGTCATTGAGTTCTGTGTTGACTATATCCCCGAACTGAAACCGATTGGGTTACCTGAGTCACGCCATGAGGGGAGAGTACTTGGAAAGGGTACGTTAGGAAGGAAACAAACAATGTGTAGCGACTACCATTTATTCATGAAAGCCCATTACACTGTATTGCAGTCATCAACCATGGTGGCTCCTTACATCGAGGAGCACAAGACTATAATATGCTACCAATATCCAAGAAAGTCTGACAAGTGGAATACACGCCATCACATGGAAACTTTCGCTGGTTGGTTGCAACAAAAGCTCATGGGTAACGAGATAATACATACACAGCTGGCGTATTTGGCAAGGGGACCATCATCCTCATTCTTGACGTTCCAAGGCTATGACATAAATGGGTATACATTTTACACGAGAGCCCAAGACGACAAAAGCACCAACCAAAATAGTGGTGTCTGTATAGATGCCTATGACAACAAAGGGAACATGGACTCATATTATGGCCAGGTAGAGGAGATCTGGGAACTAGATTATGGACCTTTGAAAATACCACTTTTTCGGTACAAATGGGTGAAACTTACAAGTGGAGGTGTTATTATAGACCGCTACGGCATGACAACTGTGGATCTCAACAAAATTGGGTATGTAGACGAACCATTCGTGCTCGCCAAGGATGTGCATCAAGTGTTTTATGTAAAGGACATGTCTACCAAACCCAAGACGGGGACTCTGCAAACAAACAACTCCGAACTTTATCCAAAACGGCACATAGTTCTCACGGGGAAAAGAAAAATCGTGGGTGTCGAGGACGTCACCGATGAAGATGATTATAATAGTGTGACGAGGTGTCTCCGTTCAGTGTGGAGGATGACACAAGCATCCTGTTGGCCAATGAAGATGCTCCTTACGCTCGCAACGATCATAACGAAGGCACTCTTGTAAAAAAACATTTATTGCTGTTCAAGCATAATGTTGTACTTATGTGGAAGCATGATGATGCTATGTAATTCTAATTATGTTGAAACATTTCTTATGCTTCTTGATAAGTATTTACTAGTTTTGTTAAATTGACTTGTAATATATTGCGGTTTATTTTGGTTAGTATCATGCCGAGACAGTGTCAGGCAGCTAGACGTGGTGGCTATGTTACTAATATGCCACCTACCATCCCGATTCGAGAGGCTCACGAGCCTGGATGGTCGACAACACAACAAGTTGATCATGTCCCAATTCCCACACCTCAGCAACTTCGCTACAATATGGTAATATAGATAATCCTTTGCAAGTTGCATTTGAATGTAATCACTATGTCACTGAGAATAGAAATTATTAATAATGCAGATCATTAATCCAATTACATGGCTAAAAGATGCAAACATCGGTCAATCAAGTCCTTTGGTATTAAGAGAAAATGTGACCGAAAATACTGGTAGGGTTATGATCTCTGTTAGCATTCAACAA
>CM014277.1:21549047-21579222 GCA_004135705.1 Alloteropsis semialata | reverse complement strand
GAATCAAACGACAAATGCGTGCGCGCCACTTGACGAGGAAAAGAAAAGAAGAGCAAAATGGTACCGTCAAGCTAAGGTTGTCGAAATCTTCTGCCCCAAAACCCAATCGGAGGTTTTGTCTTGGTAGCATTGCGAGTCATGATCGAAACTAGTCAAATAAGTAAAATCGAAGAGACTGTAATCGTGGAACCGGTCCAATACATGTGGACAGATAAAGTTCTAAAATCGATTTTACCGAATTGAGATTCTCAGCAACTAAAGCACACTATACCAAACAAATCAAACAATGTTCTCAATGCATAGAAGAGGGGAACCCGATCAAAACCCTCCAGTCTTGTTCTTCCTCTTTCCTCGCAAGGTTTTCAGCTTCTTGAAGACTCACCCGGGAACATCTATCTCTTGCTTTGTTTTCTAGAAACATTTCAGCACTACAGTTGATATATAAAAAACACACACTGACGGATATAGTGGAAACATCATAGACCCCACCTCCGACAGGCGACAGTTACAACTAACAATCCAAAGAGAAAGATCATCGGTTAGCTCTTACCATGGAATCATTATTATCTACATATATTAAACAAATAGCAACGACAAGCCATCACTCAGGGGGAAAAGATCTACAATCCATACAGAATGCCCCTAGGCGATTAAGAAAATGGTGACAACGACTTATGTAGGCAACACAAGCCACACTGCTAAAACCTCAAAACTCCTCGCAATTAATTGGGATGTGAGCAGTCGTTTCATTTGTTTTCGCATAATTGTAATCGTATACTTTTGTAGCATAGTGCAGTGCATCATACGAGATCCTTGTAGACGTGATGAACTCAGACAGCATAAAGAAATTAACCTCATTACCTCATTGGTAGGGTTTGATGTGGATTCTTGTCGAGCTCACATTGTCATCAGTGATCTATTATATACGAGAGCTGTGTCGATAAGTGATCTATATCTTCAGTGATGTAATCGATATTGGTCCGATAAGGATGCACAGGAGTTCCATCTAAAGAGGTAATGATGCACAAAATGTGTAGTTTTTTGTTCATATGTGCTATGTAAAACTGATTGTTGGGGATTTGGCCCGCCGACAAACGCCTTCTACTTGTTTTGCTTCATTTCATACGTGAGGGCGACAATGAACCAAGGAAATCAAGCCAATTTAGCTTCATTTGCTCTACATATCTCTACTTTGGCTTCGGTGATCACATCTCGCTGTATGCAAAAGCCAATCGGCTTCGGTGATCACATCTCGCTGTATGCTAAAGCCAATTGGCTTCGGTCATCGTGTAGCAGAATGCCGAAGTGGCGTTATTAGAACCAAGTTAGAAGCCAATTTGGTGAAGTATTGATACTGTTGAATGCCAAAAGCTATGAATGAGTTAATGGCAAGCTTCGGTTCGCTCTATACTGCAGGTCCTTGGAGGAGTCATCGGCTTTCTGAACGCTGGGAAGCGGCTTAGGGTCATCTCGACTCAGAGGAAGCCAAATCCAGGAGCTACAAAGCCCTTGGAAGCAGGCGAAGCTGACATGGACCGAGTCAAAGGAGACCAAGTCCGAGCCAAGTCAAACACGGAATCACAAGTCTACGCATTCACATTGGGAGGAGTAAATGTACCAAAGTGTCCATAGGCTATTTGTATTGTATAGTCTAGAGGATGATGCCTGATCTCAGGGGTACAATGGGAATGTAAAGACCCTTGGTCTCCCTATAAAAGGGGACCCTCCCCTTCATGTAAAGGTTGTTGATTCCAAGAATACTGTTGATAAGTAATTTATTGTTGCTTGTCTCAGTTGTTCCGTTTCAACTGTTGTTTGGGTTCATTAGCTTCGGCTTCTATCCCAACAACTGGCGCCCACCGTTTGTGCAGTGCACGAACAAAACCCACGATAACCACCATGCCACCCAAAAAGCCAACCAAACCAACCAAACTAACCAAACCAACCACCACTGCGCCAAATGCAACCCTCAGCATCGAAGCTGCCCCCCGACCCACAATTCCACCAACAAACTCACCACCAATAACCGAAGCCATCCTCGATGATCAAGAGATCGATGAAGAAACCCTGACCACCTAGGAGAGAATGCAACGAATCGAAGAAAGGCTTCGTCTCCGACGCCTTGAGCAACAGAGAGAGCTCGATGCTGCACAGCTTGAACTAGAGCAACAAATGCAAGAGGAGGAAGAGGAGCAGCAGCATCAATTGCTGCAAGTCAAGAAGCAGCTCGAGGAGCTGAGGCAAGCGAAGCAGAGGAGGCTGAACAACACAAGCTCCAGATCTGAAAAGCTGCGTCAAGAGCTCGAGAAAGCCAAAAAGCAAGTCGCTGAGCTCCAAGCAGAGCTCAATGAGCCAAACATCACCATCAACCCACCAAACCACAACTCTTCATCCCAAACTGGTTTCCAAACACTCCACACTCGTCCCATCGACCATATGTGCCCACTTTCAGAAAGCCTCCAACTGGCAAGATGGCCACCCTCCTATAAACCCATTTCTCTACCAAGATACAACGGCCTCACCGACCCAAAGCAATTCCTAATGAGCTATGAAGCTGCAATAGCTTCGGCAGGGGGAGATGATGTTGTCCTAGCAAAATCCTTCATCATTGTCTGCGATGGCACAGCAATGAACTGGTACACGAAGCTGCCTGGATTATCAATCAACAGCTGGTATGATCTGAAGAGGGAGCTTATCAAAAATTTTGGCATTATGGGAGACCAATCACTCTCATATGCCGAACTCACACTACACCAGCAGCCGAAGGAGCCACTAGAGGACTACTTCCGCAGATTCGTCACTCTACGTGCTCAAGCCCCACATATCCCTGATGAAGCAGCAAAATTCGCAGCAATACAAGGGCTTCGCCCAGGATTGTTTGCACAGCATATCGCAAGAGAGACACCAGCTACTCTGGCAGACCTGTATGAGGAGTTCAAAAAATACTGTCGCTCTGATAATGAAAACCGAATGAGATTGGCAAGAGAAGCCATCATGAGAAACCAATATAAGTCACAAGCCAAAACCCATCACCACAGCCACAACTACCAAAACTACTCCCACCAAACAATCATGAAGGTGGACAATCCGCCTCCTTCCTACGAAACCAAACCACCGTACCCAGAAAGCCAATACCACAACCAGAGAAATGAGCCCACTCAGAGGGGTGGAAAAGCCGGCAGAGGCCGAGGAAGAGGAAGAGGTCCAGCGGGACCTGAGCTGTTTTGCCAATACCACGGCAAAAATCATACCCATGGCACAGAACAGTGCAGAGATATCAAGAAAACAATAGAAAAGCTAAGAGCAGAGAAGATTCAAGCAACCCAAACGAAGCCAATATCGGCTTCGCAACCAAATACCCAAAACCCTTCCCAAGCTATCCAACCATACTGCCCAGTATATCCTTCGCTAAACTCAAACACTGTGCATCCATCAACAGCGATGGCAACCCAATATTTGCCTTCGCCACAAACCTTTCAGCACTATTACCCACAAGCCATATATCCTCACTTATACCCTCAAACCTCCCAGCAAGCGGCTTCGTAAAACATAAAGGTTGAGGAGCTGCCACCACCACCACCACTCTCACAGCAAAAAGCCAATCAGAAAGAAGCTCCAAGTCCACTCCCAAGCTATGGACACATCATGCCCATTTCTGGAGGATCATCGCTTGCTTTTGAGAACAAAAAGCAAAGGAAAAGCTATTTTCGCCAAGTCAACAACATCTCTGTTGATGGCCCGTACAAGAAGTCGGAATGGTCTCATATGCCCATCACTTTCACTGAGGAAGATCTCAAGCTCCACAACTACCCACACAACGATGCTATGTCGATCGAAGCCAATATTGCTGGCTGGACGATTGGAAAGGTGCTCGTGGACACAGGAAGCTCTGCTGACATCATCCTAGCAAGAACACTGAGAAACATGACCAATATCAACCCAGACAACCTGAAGCCATCAGACACTCCGTTGGTCGGCTTCGGGGGGAAGCGAACCCAAACACTCGGGAAAATATCACTGCAAGTATCCTTCGGTGACACATCCAATGCAAGAACAGAATACATCACCTTTGATGTAGTGGACATGGTCTTTGATTACAATGTCATCTTCGGAAGAGGAGTCATAAATGCTTTTGATATCATCATAAGGCAGTCATTCCTATGTATGAAAATGCCAGCTCTCAAAGGAGTTATAACCGTATATGGCGACCAGAGGGAAGCCAGAAACATCGAAAAAGCCAGAGCACCTGGTCAGCGAAATGTGCATTTGCTTGAAGAAAAAGATCCATATTATCCAGAAGAAAAGCCAAATATCGAGAAAGATAGCAGGAAGATGCAGAAAGCTGCAGAGACGAAGCAGGTGCAGCTGCAGCCCGATGTCTTTGACAGAGAAGTGATCATTGGCTCAGATCTAGAGCCGGACGAAGAAGATAGGCTCATCGAATTCCTCAGAAATAACAAAGATGTGTTTGCTTGGTCAAGCAAAGATCTACCAGGTGTTGACAGAAGCATAGTTGATCATAAGCTGGCAATCAGTCCTGATATGAAGCCAAAAAAGCAAAAGTTGAGAAAGATGTCAGAAGAGAAAGCTGATGCAGTAAAAGCCGAAGTGCAAAGGCTGCTGGACGCCAATGTCATACGCGAAGTCAAATATCCAACATGGCTAGCAAACACTGTACCAGTTCAGAAGAAGAATGGAAAATGGCGAATGTGTATTGATTTCACAGACCTCAATAAAGCTTGCCCAAAAGATGATTTCCGACTACCAAGAATTGACAAGATTGTTGATCAAGCAGCAGCAAGTGAAATGATGTCCCTCTTAGATTGCTTTTCTGGCTATCACCAAATCTGGATGAAAAAGGAGGATGAGGAGAAAACCAGCTTTATCACACCAGTTGGCACTTTTTGCTTCGTCAGGATGCCTGAGGGGCTTCGGAATGCAGGAAGCAGTTTCCGTCGAATGTCAAGCACAGTGTTCAAGGACGAATTGTTCAAAACTATATTGGCATATGTTGATGACATCTTGGTCAAAAGTGCCAAAAGGCAAGATCACGTATCAGATCTAGCAACCGCCTTCGCTCGCATGAGACAGGCCGGTCTCAAGCTAAATCCAGAAAAGTGTGTATTTGGAGTGACAAAAGGCAAAATACTTGGTTGTCTGGTTTCAGCTCACGAGATAGAAGCCAATCCAGACAAGATAAATGCAATCCTTGACATGGAAGAGCCAAAGTGCATGAGAGACGCGCAGAAGCTGTCGGGCAGAATTGCCGCACTCAACAGATTCATCGCAAAAGCAGCAGAGCGAAGCTTACCATTCTTTGCAACACTCAGAAATGCAGCTAAGTTCCAATGGGGGCCAGAGTAGTCAAAAGCATTCCACGAGCTAAGGCAATACTTAATGCAAATCACGAAGCTAACAGTACCAAACCCAAAAACACCACTCTTACTGTACATTGCAAAATCACAATCAGCAGTTAGTGCAGCGCTCATCACAGAAAAGCTGGTAGATGGCAGAAACATTCAGCAGCCAGTCTACTATGTATCCGAAGCTTTGAATGTGTCGAAGCTGTTTTATACAGAGATTGAGAAGATGATCTATGCAGTGATAACGGCTTCCAGAAAGCTGAGACACTATTTTGAGGGCCATCACATCAAAGTCCTCACGGATCAGCCACTCAAGGAGCTTTTGAACAACAAAGAAGCTTCGGTGAGAATTCGTAAGTGGGCAGCGGAGCTTTCAGAGTACGTTGTGGATTTTGAAAGGAGAACATCAATCAAATTGCAAGTCCTAGCTGACTTCATCGCGGAGTGGACATCGCCTTCGCCACAAAATGCTATTAGAGAGGAAAATTGGCTGATACACTGTGATGGTGCTTGGGGGGACAAAGGAGCCGGCATCGCGGCAATTGTGCAATCGCCTTCGGGCGTGAAAATGAGATATGCAGCAAATTTAGAGTTTTGCAAATGCAGCGACAGAAGCACAAACAACGTTGCTAAGTACGAAGCTGTGTTACTTGGGCTCAGAAAAGCCAGGGCTTTGGGAGCTCAGAGATTTACTGTCAAAACAGATTCTAAGGTGGTGGCAGATCACATCGAAAAAGAGAGCATAGCGAAGCAACCAGAACTCATCAAATACTTGACCACTGTACGCTCAATGGAGAAAAAATCCAAAGGTTTCACTGTGGAGTACATCCCAAGAGCAAAAAATGATGAGGCAGATGCTCTGGCTAAGGCAGCTGCAAAGGGGGACAAGCTTCCACCTGATGTGTTCTTTCAAACATTAACATCACCATCAATAAAGGATTCAGATGACCCACCGAAGCTGATCAATGCAATAAGCTCCGAGGATTGGCGATCCCCAATAATAGCTTTCCTTCGGGGATACTATGAGCCAATTGACGAAGATGATCTAAAAGCTATGCAACAAAGAGCAAGATGCTATCAGATGATAGATGATGTCCTCTACAAGAAAGGAGTTGTAGCTCCTTGGCTTCGTTGCATCTCTCACAACGAAGGAAAAGAACTGATCCAAGAGATACACAGCGGCTTATGCGGGGCACACTTTGGGGCAAGAGCTTTAGTGGGCAAGGCAATGAGGCAAGGATTCTACTGGCCTGCAATCATCATGGATGCAACAAACACGGTCAAGACGTGTGATCAGTGTCAAAAGTGTGCAGCGACCAGAAAATCTCCTTCGGAGCAATCACAGCTGATAACTCAAACATGGCCTTTGCAAAGATGGGGCATTGATCTAGTTGGCCCGCTTCCAACGGCTCAAGGAAATCTCAAATACGCCATAGTAGCAGTTGAGTACTTCACCAAGTGGATCGAAGCCAGACCTTTGGCTAACATCACAGCAAAAACAGTTATCAAATTCTTCTGGCAGCAAATTGTGTGCCGATTCGGAGTACCAAGGGAAATAATAGTGGACAATGGGAAGCAGTTTGACTGTGACGAATTCAGGCAATACTACATGTCAATTGGAACAAAAGCTAAATTCGCTTCGGTATATCATCCGCAAACAAATGGAGCAGTTGAAAGAGCCAATGGCTTAATCTTTACAGCCATCCGAAAGTGCCTCGCAAATTGTAAGAAAAAAGGCAAGTGGGTAGAAGAGATGCCGAAGGTGATCTGGGCTCACAACACCACCACATCAAGGGCAACACAGTTTACTCCATTCAAACTGCTTTATGGTGAAGAAGCAGTATGCCCAGAGGAAATACAGCACAAAGGGCTTCGCACCCAATAAGAAGCTCCCAAAGAGAGCGAAGCCGTTGACAAGGATCTCGTTGAGATATACAGGCTCCAGGCAGCAAAAAACATTTCCAAGTATCAAGCTGAGACAAGAAAGTGGCGAGACAAAAAGGTAATCAGAAAAGATATCAAGGCAGGGGACTGGGTCCTAAGGAAAAATCCAAGCATGCCCGCTGGAAAACTACAACAGAAATGGGAAGGCCCATTCTTAGTCATCAAAAGCAACAGGCCTGGCTCATTTCGCTTAGGCGATGACGAAGGCAATGAGCTGCCGCATTCATGGAATGCAGACAGCTTACGCAAATACTACCTATGAAAAGATGTAAAATGGCTTCGTATGCTATAAACGAAGTCATTGAGTAGAATAGCATTTTTACTTTGTTTCCAAAAGCCCGTACTCTTTTCCTCACAAAGGGACCCTGACCAAGGGGTGAGGTTTTTAACGAGGCGGTGCTTACTGTAACTCGTCAAATCATATATGAACGAGGTATTCCCCAAAAAAGCAGCATCGAAAGCGATTGGCTTCGACCAAGTCGCTTATATTCGACAATTCACAAAGAACTGAATTGACCCTACCAAGAGTAAGGCCAATTCAGATCTAAGCAAAAGCTTACTCCAAAGAGGAGTAAAAGGGGCTTCGGTCCAGAAACGCTTACTCTAAAAACAGAGTAAAAGGGGCTCTGACCCAAACAATTGTTATAAAACGAAAACAGCTTCGGCTAGCAGTACTCTAAAATCTTATAAAGGCTTCAGCAGCATCGTCTAGCAGCACCCTAAAAAGCCTATAGGGGCTTCGGCAACTTGTTAGAACACACAAGAACAGCATCGAAAGCGATTGGCTTCGACCAAGTCACTGATATTCGATAACTTAGATAGAACTGAATTAGCCCTACCGAGAGTAAGGCCAATCCAGATCTAAGAAAAAGCCCACTCTAAAACATAGTGAAAGGGGCTTCGGTCCAAAAGCGCTTACTCCAAACAGATCAAAAGGGGCTTTGGCTAAAACATATATTTTAAATTAAAATCATCTTCGGCTATCAGTATTTGAAAAACGATTAAAATAATAGGGCTTCGGCAAACCATGCAAAGCATATCTCCGCACAAAGCTCAAAGGAGTCAAGGCGGCTCCGAACCAAAAGTGCAAAACACTTGAACGAATAAAACCCCGCTTTGGGGGGGAGGAGGCGTTTCTTTCGCAACGAAGCCAAATCGAGCTTACATTCATTCAAGTGTTTCGAATCAAAACAATGACCAAGCGAATTACAGTGAGCTTTACAAAGAGATGACTCAGAACATCTCAAAAACATAGCCGTCAAAAAGCTGACCAGATCTCCTAAATCTTGGAGCATTGAACATATAAGCAAAATTCCTATCATTATCTAAATCTTCTGGCTCCACCTTAACTGGAAGCAGACGAGCAGCTTCGACATTTCTTGCACGAGCGAGTTCGACACGAGGAGAACATCGAACGATGAAAGAGTTAAAAAACTCAAACACATCGAATTCGCAATGACTAAAGAACTCGTGGCAAAATTCCCAGAAATCGTCGATTCTCTGACTTGGATATAACTTCCGATATTGTTCCCATGCGAAGCCAGACACACACAAGGGGCCATCGCGCATAGTGATGGGCATGATTTCAAGAACACTTCCCTCATCAGGGATCTGAGTATATACAAATTTACAAAGTTTTAACATCTCTCAACAAAAGAATCAAAGTCATCAGCTCTATTGAGGCTAAACCTTCGGATCAGCATCAGAGGCTCCGGCTTCAGCACCATCACGACCAGCTTCGGCACCAGCTCTTGAAGTTGAGGCCCCAGCAGTGGCGGCGGCAGCAGCGGCTTCGGCTTCGGCTCTCTGCCGCTGCTCGAGAGCGAGCTCCTCCTTGTACTGAAATTAAACAGAACAATCAATACCGAAAGCAAAGTTAACAGGACATGTCTGAAGCCAAAATAAATAGCCGAAATGATAAAAGAAGCCAACCTTAACCAGACGATCATATGCAGTGCGCCGAGCACACTCCCTCCCTGTCTCTGACCAAAACTTCCTCAGAAAGAGGCCGCGAGTCGCCAAAACAGCCTCGTTGAAAAGATCTTTCTTATCAGGATTCAGAGCCGAAGGAAACTGAAAGTCTCTCCTTAAAAAGCCTTTGTAATGAGAGCATCCGTCATCCACCAGCATCTTAAAGGCATTAGTGATGCATGTCCGGGCAGCATAATCACCCACTCTGGACAAGACGTCTGGTAAGCACTTGAACTCATCATCAAGCCAGTCAAAAAGTTTCCCAACGCTAAAGTCATCAGAGGGGAAGGGCAGCGGCTCGGCTCCATATTGTTTCAGAGCAGCTTCGTATTCAGCGTAAATGCCCAAGCTGCGACTGAGCAATTCAGAATCTAAATTTTCCTTGTCGGCCTTAAGCTGCCCCACTTGAGACTTAAGCTGACTGGCTTCGGAAATAAGGGAGCTCTTTAAGTCAACAGCAACCAGAAGCTCCCTCTTGTACTTTTCAGCATCTGACGTCGCTTTCTCTTTATCAGCCTCGAGAGACTTGACTTAATTCTTCAGGTCATGCTCCAAAGTGGCAGTATCGATTACCTTGCCCCGAAGCCCCTCAATTGTCTGAGCGTTAAGTGCACGCGTAGATTCCAGCGAAGCAACCTGGCGTTTGAGCGAAGCAACTTCTGACGAGGCAGACTCACGCTCAACCCGAAGCTGCTCTTTCTCACTGTCCAAAGATCTTTTAAGTTGAAGAAAGCCCTCGCGCTCCTTCCTTAAAGCATTGAGCTCAGCCCGCTCGTTCTCAACATCGTTGAGACGAAGCGGAAGGCGAGCGAAAAGCTCCTGCATAGACATTATAGACTAAAACAAAAAAAGTATAAGTACCAAAAAGCCAGACTGCAAACTCAAAAACGAAGCAAAAGGTACAAACCTGAATACCGCCACTAAGGCTGGAAACAGAGAGCGTGTCCAAATCCAAGGATTTGACACGAGTCTGAAGCTCTGAAAAAGAGAAAGCTATACTAAGACAAAAAAACAAAAATCAATCAGCTTGAAATGAGTAGTCAAAAACCACCAACCGTTTGGAGCGACAATCGGAATATCATTTGGAGGACAAAAGCTGCCTTGACGAAGCCGATCTGTAAAGGGTCCATACCCAGCATAACTTGCATCTGAAGCAAAACATTCAATATATCAAAAAGCCATTATTAGAGTTAAAATTGCAAGTATAACTGCTTTGCGAAACATACCTTTCGATTCAGGAGCTGGCTCCTCAGGAGCTGGTTCAATGTCCTTGGCAGGGGCAGATTGCTCGGCGATAGTTGTATGAGCCAACTTAACTGGCTCACTGGTTGTTGGAGCCAAATCGCCAGAGCCCTGCCCAATCTCAAGAGCAGAAGCCGTGCGCTGTACCTCCTCAATAGTTGGCTGAAAAGCCTCCTGCGTAAACTTCTCCGAAGCCGTTTGAGCTACCTCCTCAACATTTGGCTGAAAAGCCGTCAGTGCAAGCGCCTCGGGCGTGGCAGCTACACCAGCCAACAAATCCAAGGACGTTGGCTATAATGGAATAGATGACACTTCAGGATCAGCCAAAGGACAATCTTTTGTCTCATCCTCCCTCAAAAGCCGACTGAAGCTCACGTCATCCTCATCGTCGATGCAGTCAAGTACACGCTCGCGACGAAGAGGTTGAACAGCAACTTTAACTTTAATAAGATGACAAAAACAAATAAACAAACCGAAGCTAAAAACAAAATGAAGCTAAAAATAAAAAGGCAAGTTTTACAAGAAACCAACCTCCAGAAGAGGGCACAACAACAGCAGCGGAAGCTGCAGGATCAACTCGCATAGGCGCATCCGCAGCCGAAGCAATAGGACGAGGAGGCGCGCTGGCAAGCAGAACGACGGGAAGAGCTTTCCCAAGCTTCTGGCGCTTGGAGGATTCCAAGGCAGAAGTACGCTTGGAAGTCTCCAAGGAAGAGGCAACCCGCTTTTTAGAGGCAGCTACCCTTGAGCGGCCCGAAGGGGCTCCGGCTTCGTCACCGCCCTCGTCCGACTGGCCGCTACCACGGCCTCCAGTACGTCCTTTCCTCCCACGGCCTCGACCCGGCTTCGGGGCTGGTAGCACGCTAGGGTGATCCTGATCAGTGAACTTCTTTGAGGGCTTGGATGGGGCCGAACGCTGAGGATAGCTAACGCCCATCTCATCGAACACCCTGTTAAGCCGGACCCCATCCACCAAAGCCAAGCAACTCTCATGTTCCTTGGTAGTGTACTTCCCACAAATAATTTCAGCCATTAACTCAATGGACTGAACGAAGGCGAAATCAGACATATTCTCTGGCTTTTTCACCCCAAACTTGGGAAAGCAAACATGAGGAATACCTCTGTACAGCCTAGTCTCAACAGCAAATGGCTTCCACGAAGCAGATAAGATATTCACTCCAACAGCAAGCCCTTCCTCAATCAAGTCTCGGCTGCNTTTACAAAGAGATGACTCAGAACATCTCAAAAACATAGCCGTCAAAAAGCTGACCAGATCTCCTAAATCTTGGAGCATTGAACATATAAGCAAAATCCCTATCATTATCTAAATCTTCTGGCTCCACCTTAACTGGAAGCAGACGAGCAGCTTCGACATTTCTTGCACGAGCGAGTTCGACACGAGGAGAACATCGAACGATGAAGGAGTTAAAAAACTCAAACACATCGAATTCGCAATGACTAAAGAACTCGTGGCAAAATTCCCAGAAATCGTCGATTCTTTGACTTGGATATAACTTCCGATATTGTTCCCATGCGAAGCCAGACACACACAAGGGGCCATCGCGCATAGTGATGGCATGATTTCAAGAACACCTCCCTCATCAGGGATCTGAGTATATACAAATTTACAAAGTTTTAACATCTCTCAACAAAAGAATCAAAGTCATCAGCTCTATTGAGGCTAAACCTTCGGATCAGCATCAGAGGCTCCGGCTTCAGCACCATCACGACCAGCTTCGGCACCAGCTCTTGAAGTTGAGGCCCCAGCAGTGGCGGCGGCAGCAGCGGCTTCGGCTTCGGCTCTCTGCCGCTGCTCGAGAGCGAGCTCCTCCTTGTACTGAAATTAAACAGAACAATCAATACCGAAAGCAAAGTTAACAGGACATGTCTGAAGCCAAAATAAATAGCCGAAATGATAAAAGAAGCCAACCTTAACCAGACGATCATATGCAGTGCGCCGAGCACACTCCCTCCCTGTCTCTGACCAAAACTTCCTCAGAAAGAGGCCGCGAGTCGCCAAAACAGCCTCGTTGAAAAGATCTTTCTTATCAGGATTCAGAGCCGAAGGAAACTGAAAGTCTCTCCTTAAAAAGCCTTTGTAATGAGAGCATCCGTCATCCACCAGCATCTTAAAGGCATTAGTGATGCATGTCCGGGCAGCATAATCACCCACTCTGGACAAGACGTCTGGTAAGCACTTGAACTCATCATCAAGCCAGTCAAAAAGCTTCCCAACGCTAAAGTCATCAGAGGGGAAGGGCAGCGGCTAGGCTCCATATTGTTTCAGAGCAGCTTCGTATTCAGCGTAAATGCCCAAGCTGCGACTGAGCAATTCAGAATCTAAATTTTCCTTGTCGGCCTTAAGCTGCCCCACTTGAGCCTTAAGCTGACTGGCTTCGGAAATAAGGGAGCTCTTTAAGTCAACAGCAACCAGAAGCTCCCTTTTGTACTTTTCAGCATCCGACCGCTTTCTCTTTATCAGCCTCGAGAGACTTGACTTGATTCTTCAGGTCATGCTCCAAAGTGGCAGCATCGATTACCTTGCCCCGAAGCCCCTCAATTGTCTGAGCGTTAAGTGCACGCGTAGATTCCAGCGAAGCAACCTGGCGTTTGAGCGAAGCAACTTCTGACGAGGCAGAATCATGCTCAACCCGAAGCTGGTCTTTCTCACTGTCCAAAGATCTTTTAAGTTGAAGAAAGCCCTCGTGCTCCTTCCTTAAAGCATTGAGCTCAGCCCGCTCGTTCTCAACATCGTTGAGACGAAGCGGAAGGCGAGCGAAAAGCTCCTGCATAGACATTATAGACTAAAACAAGAAAAGTATAAGTACCAAAAAGCCAGACTGCAAACTCAAAAACGAAGCAAAAGGTACAAACCTGAATACCGCCACTAAGGCTGGAAACAGAGAGCGTGTCCAAATCCAAGGATTTGACACGAGTCTGAAGCTCTGAAAAAGAGAAAGCTATACTAAGACAAAAAAGCAAAAATCAATCAGCTTGAAATGAGTAGTCAAAAACCACCAACCGTTTGGAGCGACAATCGGAATATCATTTGGAGGACAAAAGCTGCCTTGACGAAGCCGATCTGTAAAGGGTCCATACCCAGCATAACTTGCATCTGAAGCAAAACATTCAATATATCAAAAAGCCATTATTAGAGTTAAAATTGCAAGTATAACTGCTTTGCGAAACATACCTTTCGATTCAGGAGCTGGCTCCTCAGGAGCTGGTTCAATGTCCTTGGCAGGGGCAGATTGCTCGGCGATAGTTGTATGAGCCAACTTAACTGGCTCACTGGTTGTTGGAGCCAAATCGCCAGAGCCCTGCCCAATCTCAAGAGCAGAAGCCGTGCGCTGTACCTCCTCAATAGTTGGCTGAAAAGCCTCCTGCGTAAACTTCTCCGAAGCCGTTTGAGCTACCTCCTCAACATTTGGCTGAAAAGCCGTCAGTGCAAGCGCCTCGAGCGTGGCAGCTACACCAGCCAACAAGTCCAAGGACGTTGGCTGGAATGGAATAGATGACACTTCAGGATCAGCCAAAGGACAATCTTTTGTCTCATCCTCCCTCAAAAGCCGACTGAAGCTCACGTCATCCTCATCGTCGATGCAGTCAAGTACACGCTCGCGACGAAGAGGTTGAACAGCAACTTTAACTTTAATAAGATGACAAAAACAAATAAACAAACCGAAGCTAAAAACAAAATGAAGCTAAAAATAAAAAGGCAAGTTTTACAAGAAACCAACCTCCAGAAGAGGACGAGGAGGCGCGCTGGCAAGCGGAACGACGGGAAGAGCTTTCCCAAGCTTCTGGCGCTTGGAGGATTCCAAGGCAGAAGTACGCTTGGAAGTCTCCAAGGAAGAGGCAACCCGCTTTTTAGAGGCAGCTACCCTTGAGCGGCCCGAAGGGGCTCCGGCTTCGTCACCGCCCTCGTCCGACTGGCCGCTACCACGGCCTCCAGTACGTCCTTTCCTCCCACGGCCTCGACCCGGCTTCGGGGCTGGTAGCACGCTAGGGTGATCCTGATCAGTGAACTTCTTTGAGGGCTTGGATGGGGCCGAACGCTGAGGATAGCTAACGCCCATCTCATCGAACACCCTGTTAAGCCGGACCCCATCCACCAAAGCCAAGCAACTCTCATGTTCCTTGGTAGTGTACTTCCCACAAATAATTTCAGCCATTAACTCAATGGACTGAACGAAGGCGAAATCAGACATATTCTCTGGCTTTTTCACCCCAAACTTGGGAAAGCAAACATGAGGAATACCTCTGTACAGCCTAGTCTCAACAGCAAATGGCTTCCACGAAGCAGATAAGATATTCACTCCAACAGCAAGCCCTTCCTCAATCAAGTCCCGGCTACTTGAAACCCGACTAGCCTTGAAAAAAGCACTTTCACAGCGATCAAAGCCGGGGGCATTTCTGTCAAAGGAAGGGCAAGGGACAAACTCACAAGTACCGATAGAACTGTGCAGAGAAAATGAAATCTGCTTCGTTCCGTCCTCTAACATAGCCTCCAGCGCCGACACCTTGACATAGAGCCAATAGTTCTTCCAACTCTTGTCCCACGTGTTTCTCTGACAAAAGGTAAGCTCCACTTTCTGCTTGTCAGTCTGCCTCCACCGCGCGCAAAAGGTAACACTACCATAGTCCGGCTCATAGTCAAAGCCATCAACCTTGACGCTTTTTGTCTGCCGATGCCCCTCAAAGTAACGGACGAAGCAATCCGCATTAACATCCGACGCATTGGTCTTTACGGCCCAGAAGAAGCGAAGCAAGTGAGTAATAGCATTGGGGGTGAGATGATGAAGCTGTAAGCCAAACTTCCCAAGAATATCAGCAATAATATTGTCTACGGGCATCCGAAGCCCAGCGGTGAAGAACTCCTTGAATACCACAGCTTCGTCTGGCTCAGGCGCCGGGGTAGTCTCTGTACCAGGGGCTCGTCCTTGGCCGGCCTCAAAATACCCCTTTTCCTCATAGAAGCGAATCAATGAAGGGGTAACACTAGACTCACCAAAGACAGTGGTCTTTGGCTTCCTCCGATAATCCAAGAGATCTGAAGCATCGGCTTCTACGTCCTCAAGGGCATCCTCGGCTGTAGATCCAGCGTCCTCTGTGTCGTCACCTGCAGCTGCATCTTCTTCGGCAGGTCCCTTGCCTCGATCATCAATAATCATAGCAGCTCCGGCTTCGGGGTCCACGGCCACGTTGCCCTCAATCTCCTGAGCAAACTGCGCAGCTTCGGCAGCATCCATATCCACGCCGTCTGAATTATCTTCGTCAGAGACGTAGCCAATCAGACGAGTAGTTTGCTTCGTACGAGCCGCTACAACAAATAGGAAAAAATAATAAGTAAACAAAGCAGCAAAAAGACAAAGGAAAAAATGAAGGAAATAGTAGAGCACAAAAAGCAAAACTTACTTGTGTCGAGAGAAGAAAGCCAAAGCTTGAACTCAAAAGCTTCCAAAACCCAGAGAAAACGTCAAGCTCAAGACAAGCAAAACGAAGCAAGCAAAATCGACCCCCCTTCGGTCCTATTTATAGGCCAGTAAAATCTGACCGTTAAAATCTCGAAAAACGAACCGCCATTTCAAATTCGGTCAAACCGAAGCAAAAGTTACAACAACGGTTAAAACAATTCAACCAGTTTCAAATAAACGAAGCCAAATGACATGACATGTCAGACAAACGAAGCAAAAATAGAACAATCACGACAAAACACTAAGGGGCTTTCTCCAACAAGGAGGAGGCGTTTCTCTGGCTGGCAAGCAATCCTAATTTCGTGGAGCTCGGCCTGTTGAAGAAAGCCCTCGTCCTCGAGGGGCTGCTGTTGGGGATTTGGCCCGCCGACAAACGCCTTCTACTTGTTTTGCTTCATTTTATACGTGAGGGCGACAATGAACCAAGGAAATCAAGCCAATTTAGCTTCATTTGCTCTACATATCTCTACTTTGGCTTCGGTGATCACATCTCGCTGTATGCAAAAGCCAATCGGCTTCGGTGATCACATCTCGCTGTATGCTAAAGCCAATTGGCTTCGGTCATCGTGTAGCAGAATGCCGAAGTGGCGTTATTAGAACCAAGTTAGAAGCCAATTTGGTGAAGTATTGATACTGTTGAATGCCAAAAGCTATGAATGAGTTAATGGCAAGCTTCGGTTCGCTCTATACTGCAGGTCCTTGGAGGAGTCATCGGCTTTCTGAACGCTGGGAAGCGGCTTAGGGTCATCTCGACTCAGAGGAAGCCAAATCCAGGAGCTACAAAGCCCTTGGAAGCAGGCGAAGCTGACATGGACCGAGTCAAAGGAGACCAAGTCCGAGCCAAGTCAAACACGGAATCACAAGTCTACGCATTCACATTGGGAGGAGTAAATGTACCAAAGTGTCCATAGGCTATTTGTATTGTATAGTCTAGAGGATGATGCCTGATCTCAGGGGTACAATGGGAATGTAAAGACCCTTGGTCTCCCTATAAAAGGGGACCCCTCCCCTTCATGTAAATGTTGTTGATTCCAAGAATACTGTTGATAAGTAATTTATTGTTGCTTGTCTCAGTTGTTTCGTTTCAACTGTTGTTTGGGTTCATTAGCTTCGGCTTCTATCCCAACACTGATGTAAGCATTTGTTCAAATGATCATTGATACAATCATATAATTGTTTGTGGTTGTTGACAACCAAAATTGGCACCGGTTGGATTTGGCTGCCAGTCTGGGCGAACTGGTCTAACCGGGGTGCCTAACCGGTTAGAACGGTCTGGGTGATGTCCTCAAAATGCAAATTGGACTTCAGAATTGTGTTCCTCTCGTCGAGAAGATCGAAATACATACGTGGAACGTCTAGTTTGGAGTCCGGATGATGGAGTTATGACCTCGGGAAGATTGACACCTGCGGAGACCGGTTAGACCGGTTTGGATGGGCGGTTGGACCGGTTTGGACAGCCAAATCCGAGTTAGTTGTATTTTGACACGAGATTTGTATAAGCTTCGGCTCCTACCGGGGTAAGACCTCCCCACCCTATATTTATGAAGGGCCACGGCCGATTGAGGGTATCCCAATCGAATCAAAACAACTATGCATTTACCTTTTTACTCCTAAACCCTAATTCTCTTTCAACCTCTCCATGCTGTCCGTCTACTGATCTCCATGACCATAGATGGCGTCCTAAGGCTTGCTGGTCAACCTAGGGCACATCCGCCGACGTCCATGCCCTGACGGGTTCCCTCCCGGGTGAGAGCTTCGACGGCCTTTGCTAGTTTGCTCGTAAACTAGTCGTTCTTCGCTACGTAAGTGTGTTGGTTATCTCTTTGCTGGTTTGCTCATAAACCTAGCCGTCCTCCATCACGTAAGCGTGGTAGTTATCCTTCGAACGATCGATTCAGGCCAAACCCTAGGAAACCGGTTTTGTTGGTTTTCCAAACCAGTTTTGTTGGTTTTGGCAGAGAGCGTTGCCGGTGATCGATCCATTGCAGATCCACGCGAGCTAGCGCATTTTTTGGTGTGTTGGCCAAAAAAAGCGTCAACACATTTTTGGCGACTCCACTGGGGAAGAATATTCTGGTCATTCAAACAACCGAACGTTTCTGACCTAGCCATATACCTAATTGATCTACTATCTTGATTCACCATAAGAATTGCATCTGGTCTTTTTGGACCGATTGCATCTATACTTGTGACTTTGCATCAGGCTCTCCAGTCGATTGCATTGTGCTTTGCTTGCTCTTGTATATTGAAGATCAAAAGAGAAGCGAAGTGTTCGTCATTGATTGCTCAAGTTATCAAGAACAATTTGATTTATTGGCCACAAGACTTGAAGCATCAAGACGTACATGGCGGGCTATCCATACACTCCACAGCAGTGCTACTATAGCGAGCCCGAGGTACAGGTTGCAAATACCATGAATCCTTATGTTGATGTTGCTAGACATATTGATAGTAATCATATTGCATCGGCTAATCACTATTCAGATAATTCTTCCAGTTTTGTAAATTATGGTTCTGAAAGTTATATGCAAAAGCCAATGTCAATTCATATGCATACTTTGAATTGTAATGCCACTAGCGACATACAACATTACTCTCACACATCGGCTGTACAACAATTTCAAATGCCGGTGAGAAATTATCAAGGCCAAACTAACGTGATGAGTTCGGCCAATTTTTATGGAACACTACACACTAGTGATTCTAGTGATATTCAACAAGGTGTTTCTTCTTTTTATTCATCGGCTGCAAATTCACAATATGTGGTTCCACCACAAAACATGCCGGTGAATGAGAAAGTTGGCCACGCTAATTCTAATTATCCAGCCAGCTATTCTCAACCATCATATGCTGCACAACATATTAATAGAGTGGAGGTTGCATCGATAAATTCAGCACCATATGCAAATGCTAATAATCATGATTTGGCTTCGCATGTTACTCATAACAATAGCCGTATTAATAAAAATTCAGCAAGCACATATGCAACTTCACAACCTAATTCAGCATATGTTTTGTTCCATGCATCATCACAGAGTTTTGGAAATACTTATTCTTCATTACCCAAAGCTATTGTTAGCAATGTTGTGCAAAAATTTTCATCATATAGCGTTTCTATTTCACAAAAGCCATATACTTCCCATGAGTGGGATGCAGAATTTGCTAGTATTAAGGAAGATTTGGCTAAAGTGCTAAAAACTAGAACAGAGATTGTACCTGAAATAAAAAAGGTGATGAAGGAAGGAACATTGCTAGTTGATGGAATTGGCAAACAAAATAGCAACGATTCAGATTTGAGCAATAGTTCGGTTATTACAACAACTGAACGATCTGGATTTGTTGAACTAAAAGAAACAAGCTTGGCTGGACAAAGTTTGGCCAATCAAAGTGTTGAACATCACGGCGTTGGAAGCAAAAAGGAGGCATTGGCGTGTCGCGACTTGGTGATTTCCAGCAACCCTGGGCACACCGGTCTAACCGGTCCTATAATCCGGTCTGACCGGTTTCTATGGGAAGTAGCTGATGTGGGCTGCCATCAAGAGAAGAAGTATGACACCATCTACATCAAGGTTCCACGCCTCTCTAACATATTTGATAAGTTATGCTGCACAAGTAATTTATTTAATTCCCAATCTGATCATATGGTTTCAGTTAATACATCTAGTAGCAATGTCATGATAAGCAATTGTAAAAGATCGGTTGAGGAGAATAATTTACTTGTTAAAAGTAGCATGACTTCAGATTATGTCGGTCATTGTATTCTAAAAGTTAGAAAGGCCGATAACAAAAATATTTTGGCATTTAAGATTTCTCCATCATCATTGCCAAAGTTTTTCTCTACATGGTTTGTTTGTGGTCATTCTGGAATTAAAAGGAAAAAACCAAAACCAGGCATTGCCAGATCCGATGATAATTTAGCGTCGGGTATGAGAAGCATAAGGAAATCTATAGCCGAATGGATCGATGAGAAATCTAAACCGTTCGTTTGTTTGGCCTTAAAGCCTTCTCCACAAAGGCATCGGGTAGAGAAAATGAAGTATACTTTTGATTTGACTTTGCGTGATGATTTATTTGATATCTTAATTGAGAATAATTTTATTAAGCCTTTTGATCATAAAGTCATATCATTGGTTAAAAATTTAGAAGAGCGAACATATTGTAAATTGCATAACTCGTTTGGTCATAGCACCAATGATTGCAATATATTTCGCCGGATGATTCAACCGGCTATTGATATAGGACGATTGAAATTTGCTAAAACTCAAGAGAATGACCAGTTGACTCCAATTGGTCTTAGTTGGAAGAAGCTACTAAATTGGTCAACTCTGACTAGTTTGTTTAAAATTGAAAATTCATTAGCTTCTGAAGAAAATTCAAAGCCCTCAAATGATGAGGAGGACATTGTCCATGAATTGCAAGTTCAAACAATTATTGAGGACGATGAACCTATCAAAATCTCGAAAGTTACTGGAGGGCAAACAAATTTTTCTCCCTCAAATAAAGAACCTATTAGTCCTGCTGGGCTGAGCGAACAGGTCGAACCGGTTTGGCAAAGAGGTCTGACTGGTTTGGACCAACAGGTTAGACCGGTAGCCCAAACCGGTCAGACCGGTCCTGGTCTAAAAAGTTCAAACATACTGAGACCTGAGCGTCCAGTAGTGAATGGAGGCAAAGACCATATTAAGCACAATGGTAAAAAGCCGAAGCTCACTTTTGGTGAACTTCTGGCTAAGTATCAAAAAGAAAATAAGGCCAAGCGTGCTAATCGGTCAAATGATGTTAAATCATCAAGATTGCCACCTAAACATAAGTCTGAAAATTGGAATTGGCAAGGGAAAAATTTAGATTCAGCAGCATTATATCCTCCTTTTGGGCTATCAATGCCAGTTCCATATGCTCCACATCCCACTAGTTTTCATCCTTACTCATCATGGAGGTGGAATGATGTATGGGCACATACTCCTTCGTATTTTAGACCATGTCATGCAGAGTATGCAGCTCCAAGAGAGACACATGTACAAGACAGCCATATGTTGAAAATGACCGTTTTGAGCAAAAAGATCGGTCTAGGTTATAAAGCAAGTTTATAGAGTCAAAAAGGATGGCCGCAAAGATAAAAGTTCGGATCTGAATTCAGTTGATGAAAAGCCGATTAATGTGTTGAAGACTTCGGCTATTAATGGCAAAGGGAAGAAAAATTCAGTTGTTGATCCTCCTAGTGCCAAATCTGAACAAAAGGAGTTGAATAAGCCAAAAATCAAGAAAAGAGCACTGCTGTCCAAAATTGAAGCAAAGCCAAGCCATCCACTTAGTTTATCAAATTAGCAGAAGAAGAAACTTAGTGGTCAGGAGCTGAGAAAGAAGGGCATGGCATGGGTTCCTAAAAGAAGCATTCAGACTCAACACAAGGATGATGTTCAAGAAAACGGTACAACGCAGTTGACGGAGAAGAAGAGGTATGAAAGACAATCTTCAAAATTGAAGTTTGCACCAAAGTTGAGTGTGTAGTGGTGTGTGTGGCGGGGTTTTTTGTAACTTTGGCATTCTTGCCTTTTTTCCTACCTTAATGAAATGACGCGCAGCTCTCCTGTGTTGTTCGAGAAAAAAAAGTTTGCACCAAATTATCAGAATTATTGGTCATTACATCGTCCATTTGCTTTACAAATGCCACATATGCCTATGTCCTGGAATTCATCCTTAGATATGTTTGTTTATCCCTCACACTCTTATTTTGATCCTTGGGTTCCACATGGGTCTTTATATCATGAAGGGTTGTCACTAAATTGTTATGTGCATTGATTAGTTGCAATGGTGGTTGCCATTTAATTTTCAAAAGCCAAAATATTTAGTTCCTGGAGATAGTTTTAGCTCTTGAATTTATGTATTTCTCTATACTTTTATTTGGTTGTGCATGTTCTTATGGATGGATTCATTATGGATGATATTGAATTATCGTCCTTGACAATCTATATGGCCGATGAATATCTTTGATCATCGTCCTAAAGTGATAGCCTCCTTGTGAGAGGTCGCTTATGACTTTATTGGTAGTTTCAATGCTCGGGGGGCACGATTTGGCCAATTATTGAAATTCAGGATCAACACTCTGAGATGAGGAGTATCAGGCTGCAATGTCCAAAAAGACATTTACATGATATAGGTCGGTACTTAGTAGCAGAGGGCACATGTTAGACAAACCAGTTTGACTGCCATTGAGACCGGTCTGACCGGTATGGCTATTACTTTGGCTATTGAAATTTCAGAATTTGGTGAGGCCAAGATTAATAGTTGGAGAAAGCTTGTTGTTGGTTGTTTGCATAATCCAAGATGAATTGAAAGACAAGGTGTAAACAAACAAGAGGGGTTTAAGAGTAATCTGGCCATTATCAATCCTAAGATAATTGTGTCATATTCATCTTTTGGGGCTAATTACTCACCTTAATTGGTTTATGGTCAAAATAACTCGTGGATGCAATATTGAATTGTTCTATCTTTCTTCATTCTCAATTTGAGAGGTATTGCAAAGACCAATTGACAATATAGCAATTTGGTCACTTTGTGCATCTACAATAGTTTGCAAGTGTGGGAATGGCTTTGAATTACTATTTCAAGAATCTACAGCCGAGGATGTGTATGCTCACGCTTTTCTCACAGAATATGTATAAGCAGCAGTATATGAAGTCATTGTATTGAGCATAATCAAATAACATGGCCGATAGGTGCTATCATCCTTGAAAAGTGAGTCATGGTCGATGTGCTGGTGTTAGCCATCGTCCCTGTACAAATTTGGTTCAGATGAATGTTTCTTGGCACGCAAGCTTTATCAAGAAACAGGGGGGCATATGTTGACGACCAAAATTGGCACCAGTTGGATTTGGCGGCCAGTCTGGGCGAACCGGTCTAACCGGGGTGCCTAACCGGTTAGACCGGTCTGGGTGATGTCCTCAAAATGCAAATTGGACTTCAGAATTGTGTTCCTCTCATCGAGAAGATCGAAATGCATATGTGGAACATCCAGTTTGGAGTCCGGATGAAGGAGTTATGACCTTGGGAAGATTGACACCTGCGGAGACCGATTAGACCGGTTTGGAGGGGCAGTTAGACCGGTTTGGACAGCCAAATCCGAGTTAGGAGTTGTATTTTGACACGAGATTTGTATAAGCTTCGGCTCCTATCGGGGTAAGACCTCCCTACCCTATATTTATGAAGGGCCACGGCCGATTGAGGGTATCCCAATCGAATCAAAACAACTATGCATTTACCTTTTTACTTCTAAACCCTAATTCTCTTTCAACCTCTCTATGCTGTTCGTCTACTGATCTCCACGACCATAGATGATGTCCTAAGGCTTGCTGGTCAACCTAGGGCATGTCCACCGACGCCCACGCCCTAACGGGGTCCCTTCCGGGCGAGAGCTTCGACGGCCTTTGCTAGTTTGCTCGTAAACTAGTCGTTCTTCGCTACGTAAGTGCGTCGGTTATCGCTTTGCTGGTTTGCTCGTAAACCTAGCCATCCTCCATCACGTAAGCGTGGTAGTTATCCTTCGAACGATCGATTCAGGCCAAACCCTAGGAAACCGGTTTTGTTGGTTTCCCAAACCGGTTTTGTTGGTTTTGGCAGAGAGCGTTGCCGGTGATCGATCCATTGCAGATCCGCGCGAGCTAGCGTATTTTTCGGTGTGTTGGCCAGAAATAGCATCAACAGTGGTGAAGAGGGTAACAATCTTGTAATTTGCAAGAGTCGCCTTCTCTAGCTTCTTGATTCTGTCATGGCTCTCTGCCGCTGTCCATCCTACGTAACCACCCCATATCTTATGCGTCGAGTGCGTAGATTTGGGTGTGCAAAGAACTGAAAAGTCAAATGTACCCATCCCATGAGCTCTCGCTAGGAATCAGTGCAAGGAGCAAACTGAAATTAGTGCCGGTATCCCCGCCGCCATTCAATATTATTGAAAGGTTTCTATATATGTAGTCTGTACCTAATCCTAATCGTCAGCCGAATTGTTGTATAACTTAGCATATTAGGACCTTCGTAAACTAAACGTTAAACTATCCAAAAGTCTTTGCATTATGGAGGCGCGCGCCGCAACTATATGAATGTCAATTTGGCCCTGTGGTGCAGACGTGCAGTGTGACGAGAAGCGTTTGCAGGCACGCCATGTGAATGCTTGGGGATGCTTGATCCAGTGACGCTGCATGGCCAGCCGGCCGCTGCCTGCCTGCTTGCGTGGCGCGTCCGCGCGGGCAGCCCGCAGGTGGTTCTTGCGGTCGCGGGGGTGCCGCGCGCGCTAGGTGCGGATTCTATCTGTTTGATCGTCCACAATTCTGTGTTTTCCCTTCGAAAGTTGCACGGTGTACAGTTAGTCAGACTATCTTCAACAAAAAAAACCTAAAATACAAGATCCAATCTCCATTTACATAGCGCTACAGTCAAAAAATTCCATACCTATTTTTGGTCTTCTCCAACAATAAAGACCCAAAAGAGAATCCTCTCTGCGAAGGGGTCATCTTCAGGAGAGCGGATACTCAGATTTGGGTTGTGTCTCTCCTGGAAACCCATTTTGGGTTTAGGTATAGGTACTCTATTGAAGACTGAAACACTACCATCGGAGACCCATTTTGGGTTTGGGTCTCCTTTTAGGTAGACTATTGGAGACAGTCTCAGAGCATCTCATTGAGAAAACAAATCCCTTTCTCTATATATCTGGGATTGAGCTAAAAAAAAAACTCTCTTCAACAGATCTTTTTTTATTCTCCTTTCCTTTTAATTTTTTCTCAATCCCCTTTATCTCCCCTCCTCTCCCCTTTCTAAAGGGATTTGCCCCCTCTGACTTTTCCATTTCGCCTTTCCTTCCTTTTATCCTCGACCACATGATCTGCTTGCCACATGTACTTGGCCGTCCTTGCGTCACAGGCGGAGGCAGGCAGAGCACCGCTGCCATCGCGCCGCCACTGGAAAGCTCATCGCACACCTTCTACAGCCGCTCCCTGGATGCCCTCTCTCGCTCCAGCTCCTGCGTGGCCGCCCGCAGCGACCCCTCGACGTCCGCCATCGCCTCGGCCAGCTTTTTGCCCACTCGCTCAGCGCGCCGCCACGACCGGCGCTCACCGTCCAGCTCCAAGGCGACCAGCCGCGCAGGCTACCGTGGTAGCGTCGCCATCCATGGGCACGAGCATGCCGCGCGGGCTACCACGGGCGCGAGCCGCGTCGCCGCCGCCAAGCAGCTTGGGGCGAACGCGGACGTCCGTCATGGCCGGGCTCTACAAGAAGCTCCGTGACTCGATGAAGGCCTTCTTGTCCCCACGCCTTCTCGTCGTCGCCATGGGCGGAGGCAGGCCGCACGCTGTTGCCTCAACCGCCGGGCCTCATGCTGCTGCCCCACCGAGTCCGCTGCCGTGGGGCCAGGCAGTGGCTGTCGCTCAGTGCAGCACTGCTTTCACACCCGGTTTTAAGGACAAAATCAGATGTCTATCATATATGTGCCAGGATCAAGTTTACATATATACGAGACTTCATCAGTGATATAAAAGATAGATCAAAACGTAAATAGTATTAAATGAAGTTATTACACTTCGACAATGCCATGATTTTAAAGAGAAGTACTCCAGCAGTTATTTTTGCCTCCCCCTTTTATATCTCCTTACTTGTGGGACCAATATGTCAGTGTGTCGCTCTATTTTTTTTCTCTTTCTTCTTTCTCGTCTCTTCCTTGCCTCGCATATGGTGGCCGAGCACACGATGATCGGCGGCGTGACCTTGTCACTTGTCAGGACGACGATGGGAGTTTGGCTTGCAGTGGCCATATATAGCCACGCGGTCCAATATTGGTTGGCGTGAGCACGCACGCTCAGCTTCCACGTATATATGAATAAACCATTCCCTGGTTCTCATTCCTCTCTAAGGCAAATCCCAAGATATACACAGATCGTGGTCTGGACCCTGCTCGTGCTCATGCCCGGGGATGCAACACTGCTAATAATACACTGTTTCTTATTATGATTTCATCTTGATTTATCCATTCGATAATGCTTAAAAAAACCAAAAGTTCCTAATTTTGCCAACAAAACACATTACAATACAACCTGTTTTTATTTCTCTTCAACCTGAAACAACACACAGTACACAAAGCTTTACTCAATCACATATAGAAAGATAATAAAGTCCAATAACCAAAAGTACAATGGTGCTGAAAATCACACTAAAAAGCATGCTGCCGCTAGCAGCAGGTACATCCCTACCGCACGGTGAGGAATCGGGTAAAAGCGCATAGCCCTTCGTCACCTATGTATATTTTTTTAAGATAAAATGAGGTTTATTTCATCAAGAGAGTGAAAAGGAGTCCTGGCCTCTTCATCAAAAGATGAACGTGACCATTAATTATTACAAGCGATGCTAGAGGGTAGACTCCGTCGCCCATCGTAGCAATCAGCCCCAACACCCAATCACCCATGTATAGCTAGCACAAACTATGGACAGATCCCACTTTCTGGACAAATGCCATTGCAACAATTAAGTCGAAAAAATGAAGAAAAGCAAAGACCTCCTGTGGGGACGCAAATCAGTAGCTTTCTTGCCCCCAGGATGGATGGAGAGTAGCCCTCGGTGGCGCATCCCGTCGCCGATGCCAACTCGACAGCTGGCATGAGCAGCAGCACCGCCATGAACATCACCACCACCATCTTACTGGTCGCCATTCCCTCTCCTCTGTGTGTGTGTTGCCTGGGCAGGGCTTCTCTCCAATTTGCTTTGGCTTGCACATGCTCCATCCCGCAAACGCTTCTTATAAGCCAGGGAAGCCACCACTCGCTGTCTCGTTTACCATGCATCCTAATTAAATTTCTATCAATTATTCATGGTTTCCATCAATTGAATGCCTTTTAAGCGGTAGATCTTGGTCCAGGCTTCTAGCAAAACAGATGTAAACTGATGAAATGATAAAAGAAACAAAGAAAGGAGATGTCAGGGTCGCGGTTTTTGCTTGCAAGAAAAGACTATCAGACCAAAGGGAATTTTCATTTTTTAACCCAAATGCCTATCTGAAGCATGCAGGATTCTTATCCAGGGCCACTTTATCCTATGTTTGTTAAAAGATGCATACGAACTGATTATGCCATATTCCTTACGGTAAATGCTTTGGGGAAACTACTTGAGTACAAATTCATGGACAAACCACAAATAATCTAAACCATCCGATGCATTTTGGGGATTCCACCCAAAGTGATTTGAACTGTCGGGTCATGAGCTGTGCAAAAGTGATTGTAGATGCAGCGATGTTCATTTCTTAGGCCAATCCCAATGCAAGTTTCATAGATGTACCATTTGAATTAATTAGCGTACCATGTAGAATTTCCCGATAACATGTCCTCAATTTTTTTTTAAAAAGGAGAAGGAACCAGTTTCATTTATACGAAACCATATGTATATGTATACCAACAATTCATTTATCAAATTTAAATCCTAAGGGGTGCCTCAACATCAAACCTTACATTGGAATTGAACTTATGGCATAATTTGAAGAGAAAGCCAACAAAGAACACTACTACAGCAAGAGCATCACAGGCGGTTCGGTTGCCCACATCACAGCCGGTTTTCAAAAGTGGCGCTGATAATCCCTTTTTCATAGCCGGTTTTCAACCGGCTGTGAAAATCAATTTTCACAGCCGGTTTTCGCCGCCAACCGGCTGTGAAAATGCTGTTTTCACAGCCGGTTTGACTCCTGAACCGGCTGTGAAAATGCTTTTTACAGCCGGGTTGAACCGGCTGTGATAATATTTTTGAGATTAAAAAAAATAAAAGAGCACTATTTTCACAGAACAGTAATATATAAATTTCGCATCACCACAATACATATCACCAAATCAGGACCAATTCTGTTCCTAGTTTACACGTTACAGCCCCATATTTGTGGGCCAAGCCCATTTGTACAATGCACAAAATTAATGTCACAAATTACACAAGTTACAATGCTGCTGCAGAAAGACACAGAAGAGCTAATTCAGATAGGATTGAGCTTAATCTAGTATGATATTAAAATCAGCCATGTAAGAAACAAAGCAAGCAATGGTTGCTTTTCTATTCAAAGCAAGAGACACTAAATGTACTTGATGATCTCCTTGTTGCTCCTAAGCAGCTTAATTGTGTGAGCTGATGGCGGCCGGCCAGTTCGTCGAGTTGAAACTGTTGAAAGCTTGCACCGAACTAAATGCTTGCAGTATAGCAGAGCCTAAGGATCAGAGACAAGAGTCAGTTTTGAAAGGTCCATGCAAAGTATTATTTGCTAAGCAGCTAGACACGACAACTTTTGACAATGCTAATTATCATTGTTGCACATATGAACTAAGAAAAGAATAAGTGATGAACAAAGTAATAAGCGGCAAGACATCTCCTAAATACTCACTAGTGCAGAAGACAGATCCTAAACACTCACTCTGAGAGACTTGAAAATAGAAAGATACGCCAAGGTGATTAAACAAATGAGTTGCAACCAGAGAAGTCATAGTTTTTGTCTTCAGTAATGAAACTGAAACCTTCAAGGAGCAATCAAAAGGTGGCCCAAGCTAAGAAACTAATGTGTTTGATGAACTGAAGATAGCAGAGCATAACAGATGAGTATGCATGTGAAAGTCGGCTAGGTTCAAATCATGTAGACTGGATTCAAAAAATTCCAACAGCATACAAACTAGCATCTTAGTAAGTGTGCTTTGCTCACCTCCCCAACGAATAATAATAGGAGTCGTTATAACCCTTGGTCTGTAGTCAAATATCCTATCTTCCTCGATGGCATCCCTGAAGCAAAATGTAGTAAACCCAGCTAGTTGCACAAACCCAGCTTACAAAAGAAGAATGAATTGTATCAATGCTAGGCAAACAATAACCTTGTAATTTCTTTCCCAGGTTCATTTTAGGTAACCTATGGTTACCATTTTCACCATATTTCATTTTGAACATATTATTTTAAATAGAGAAACTTATATAGAATTAAAGTATTTTCGATGATGAATCTAGTAACATCAACCATATGCTGCCAATCTACATCACTTTTCATATATAGATGAGTCAAGCTAAAAAGGTTTGACTGACTAAAATCTGAAATCAACCTACGTTTGGAATAGAAGGGAGTAGACTAACAACTAAACACTACTTATTGTGTTCTGAAACAATAAGTAAATTTCTTGGTTGAATAAACTACAAAAACATTGAACAGCAAGAGAAAAAACTGCAGGTGCAGATTACTAGAATTCAGATATAGTAATGTGCAGATTAATAGTTGAAGTGAGCTTGCCAGCACCACCATTGACACCAGCATTCTCTGTTCTTTTCTTTCCTTGCAAATGACAAAGAACTTAGCATTTGCATGTGAAGACAACATTGTAAGAAACAACCAAAAATTCAACTGTAATTTATCGTAATAGGCATGTACCATTGTTTCAGAAATCAAATGTCCAAATAACAACAGTACTATTATTGAAAGTTTAACTTGTTCCTGAAGATGGGACAGCAAGTTTCAGCTTGAACTCAGAGGAATTATTGAAACAAAATACTACAAAATAATATTTTGTAACTGCTTATAGAGTAATGAAAAGACAAGGTGAAAAAACCGAGCTGCTACTGTCCTTAATTTTCCATTACCAAGTAATCAAGTCACGAACAAGCATGAGGCTTATAAAGAAAAAAAGATCACAAGCTAAGTTAACCTGCTGATTCAATTGGTTAACATGTAGGTCTGCATGCAGGTCAGGAAGGCTTGTCCCTGCACAGTAAAAGTGCAGAACCATGCCGGTGAGCTTTTTCTTGTCTCGTTCTTCGGCATTCCGTCGAGCAGACAGACAGCATGCGCCAGCGGTGCTGCCTAGTGTGCAGGATTAGAGAAGCGAAGCAACGGGGAATCCAGGAAGTACAAGCCACAAATGGGGAAACAGAGAAATACCAGCCACGCGGGGTGCTTCTTGGCTAGTTGCTAGCGAAGAACAGGATGGCGGAGGGGGCCGCGGAAGGAGCTCACCGTCCTCTGTGCGGAAGAGCTCGCCTGTGCCCCGGCCTGACCCACCTCCGATGGGCACCACGAAGCCCGGCTCTGCTCTCGTCCGAGGAGGGGAGGTGGAGGCGGAGGGGGGAGCGGGGACGGCGGCGCGAGGATGGAGGCGCGGGGACGGCGGCGCGGGGATGGAGGCGCGGACGGCG
>CM014277.1:21521523-21548047 GCA_004135705.1 Alloteropsis semialata | reverse complement strand
CATATTTCCATTGAATGCGTTCAAGGAATTATAATGGTATAATTGGAATTTTAAGATAAGAGGATCTTAAAATTAATTTCCATAATGCACATGCGGTGCATATTAAATCTGAGGATTTATAGGAAATTTGCAATATTTGACCAATGAAATTGTCAATAAATTTTCATATCACCTATTGTGTAGGTTGATAAAAGGCAATGTTTTCCAATCTTGATGGAATGACAGACTGAAAATTTATTGTACGCAACATTTGGTATGGGTTTTGATGTATGTAAAACGCAATCCTTGTGATAATGGAGAAATTTGCTCAAGCATTTGCTTGTTTTATATCCGTTTTATTGGTTGATGAATAGAAAATTCATCATTGTTGTCATAATGTGATTCCATGTTGAAACCACTATAACGGATATTTTTCTAACTCAATTGGTATGAGTTGAATTAGAATGCATGAGTGCATATCTAATTGAATACTTTGAGAGTGTATGATTATGGCTCGACCAAAACCATAAACAACATATCGCATTTGCGATTTTTAGTAATTTTCCTTTTCTCTTATAGAGAATTTGGAATATTGATATCTCAAAGTATAGTGTTAGTGAAATAAAAGTTCACTAATCAAAAATTTTCTTCCATTTGGATTGTCCCCATAATTATCTATATTGAGTAAATCATAATGCATTATGATTACTTTCATAATATAGAGTACATACTAGTAGCATATATCATATGATGATACGGTGTGAATGACAACTTATGTAATTGCAACATAATATACATGATCATTAAGTGATGGGTTATAGAGACTGAGTTGTGTCTCTAAACAAGTTGTTATTGCCTTCAAATATATCCTACTGTTGTAGGATTTGATCCTAATTCATATGAAATAGGTATATAAGTGGCATAATTTAGGTCGATATTGAAGTGCATTTCAAACTTGTCCCATTAAATTGATTTGCCATTTGTCAATAATGTATTCAACCAAATACTTGATTTTGTGACATTGCATTGTAAAGTGATTATGATATCCACAATTTTGACATACATGCGAGTTGTCATTGTGGTTTTACAAATGCATGTCTTTGTCGGTATCCTTATTTTATTGCCTTTGTGTTGGCCCACTTTCTCCTAATATTGATGCTTGTTTGCATCAAACATTTGATATTCTTAATATTTGAATATAGTTCAAATTGCTATGCTGTAACCAGAAGGTACAAGCAGATACTCTTTGTTAAGAGATCATAATGCATAGCATTGTATTCAGAAAGTGTGGTGCGATTTTTGGGTATGGTATTGCTGGTGCAATACATCACCTATTGAGAAAATTGTGGATAAGACTTTATAATTTGGGTTGGTATGATATACAAATTCATCATAGAAGCAAATCTAGAATGGATTTTCTCTATGTATACAACGATGTTGTAATTTGTTATGAATTTAATCATGTAGATGAATGTATAACCAACCGTCTTTTAATTTTGGTAATATTATGACCTTATGTTGGCCATAACCTCTTTTGAGTGTAACTCAAAAGATTGAGTATACCATTTCCATTTGATACTCAATGTTTTGAGATCTATATGGAAAGTATGCCTTTAATAAGGCAATAATTTGGTTGAAATTTTGAATTCCGGGCTATGATTTATTCCATATAAATGGAATCTTTAGAACATGAAATGAATGTCAAATTCATTTCCCATGCCATATAAGTTTTTGCATGTAATGCAACTTATATTGACTTCATAATGGCTATTTTGAATCATGTACCACATGTGATATAGTTATGTGTTAAATTAATTTACTGCGGTAAATACATGAAATGTAGTGTTGCAGTATATGCAAAATATTTGAATTCAAGATGAATTTTGTATCAAAATTAGGTATAGTTGTTTAAAATAGGCAATGTCATTGATGCTTATATATTGCTCTTTATTCCTGAAGGAATAAATGACTGATAGTCATGGTCAATATATAGTCTCTATTTTAAACTTTTGGATGAATTAATCATCATAGAAATGATGTGTATCTTTTAATAATGGAGCATAGTATACGCTTAATTCCATTATTTTATTCAATCCAAAATTTATTTACCTATACCTTTTGATTTATTTTGCATTGATTCAAAGGCAAGATGATTCTTGCAATAAAATTAAGGTATATGTCAATGGGAAGTGCAACTGCTATAATTTGTATTCCTAAAGGAATTAATGACTTGATAGTCAGTTGTTTAAACTTTGGATGTACACTGTGAAGGTAATCATCATAAGATGTAGACCTCCAAGCAATGGGCAAGTAACTTGCTGCCTAAAAGCACGGTCTCTGGGCAAATAAATTCAAAGAATTTATTGCAGCCAGTGCCTAGGTCTCCATCACCTTGTGTTATTCCATTAGTTTAATTTATTGTTTAAACACATTGAAGGTAGAACCTCACAGTAATGGAGCATAATCTGCATGAGTGCAGTAGATGCTTGTTGCCATTACCTTATGTTTAAACAAAATATATACCTTTTATTTGAATTTTGCATGATTTTCTACTTGATGTAGAGTATTGATTTGAATAAATCAAATGCAAATAAAGAGTTGCATATGAAAAAGATTGTTCTAAAGCATGTGTAACCAATGAGAGATCTGCGGATCATAATAATGCTCAATCGCTGCGGCAATTGTAACATTTTGATTACATTGGTCCTAACAATACCGATGGTATTTAATATACACTACACAATATAGAACAATCTAAAGACTTAATATAAAGTCTAAAGATGCTAAAACATGAAATAGATAAAGCCTAAGGGCTTCTTTGTATGCTAGAGGGGCAAACCCGGACTTTTGTGGCGAGATAAGCCTGTTCAGGCCGAAGAAGCCCGGCTCGACTTGGCTTGGCGTGGTAGCCTGGCCTGCAGCGCCTGTGCGGCCCATGCCGCGGCCCGCTGCGCTGTTGGCCTGGAAGCCCAGCCCGGGGCGCCGGCCTGCAGCGGCTGTTCGCCTGCGGCCTGGGCACCGGCCTAGCGTGCGGGCGAGCAGGCCGCCGTGGCTATGGCAGCCCAGCACGGCCTGATGGCCTGTGTGCAAAACTGCTGTTGCGTTGCCTGCAACCGCCGCCGCCGCGTCACGCAGATGCGCGCCGCTCCGCTGCTTGCCATGCCGCCTCCGTCGCCTTTTTCTTTCTTGCGAGAAAAACTGGCCGGTGGTATGTGGCCATGACGTGGCCGTGAGATCTGCTTGCCGAGGGCTCGCCACTCCGGCAGCGCTGCTGCCCGTTGCGCCGGCCACCGGTGTGCGCCGGCCCGCCCATCAATCGTCAGAGGAGACGCCCAACGAGGTTGGGTTCCAGGTCCGAATGCCTATGCGCCGGATCCGTGGTCGTGACGCGGCCGAGGATTTCGGTCAGCGAGGTCGCCGCCGCCGCTGCCCCTTGACCTTGCCCGTCCCTTGCCGGTGGTTGGCCGCCGGCCGTTGCCAATCTGCCGCCGTGATGCGGCCGAGAGGGCTGACTGCCGAAGGCAGCGCCGGGATTTTGGCCGTGGATGTCGGGGCAATTGTCGAGGTTGCGGAGGCGTAATCGACATTAAAAATGAGCAGATGCTCGAAGCGGCCACCATCGTTGGGGAATCGGCCTGAGGGCCAACGCCGGTGTTGCCGGCCACCACTGTGGTTGAACATCGTCCGGTAGGGCGTTGTCTGCGATGATTCGGTGGTCGAACAAGGGAGCCTTGCTATCTGTTGGTTGCATTTACGCGTACAGGTGCGTAGCATCGTAGAACTGAGAAAAATAAAATGCCATGAGTGCTTACTGTTCATTGCATTCTTTAATTTTCCACTCTCGTTCTGATGTCTCTCCTTGTGGAATGCACCACCGGCTAAACAAAAGGTACGGAGGAGTAGAAGAATGGCGTGCTGTTGTCGCCGGAATTGATCTACTTTCTTCTCCGTCAACAGCACTTAGTGTCCATCTTCTCCATGTTCTTGTCGCAGACTTGGTGTGACCCATTAGCCCTTATGTAGAGCAAAGTGCATGATAACGTATTGGAGAGTGAAAAACTCAAATGAAAGAGTGGAATGATTGATTCTCATTGATGGGGTTGTTTACATATTTATACAAGCCCAAGGGGCATGGAGGTGCCTCTTCCCAAGGGACACACCCCTTGGGGAAAGTGGCCCTTTCACACACTAGTAACTACCTAGTGATGTCATTAATCATTAATTAATTAATAAAAGAATTGATCACTAAATAAGTGTTTCACAACAGCTTCTTCTGCAAGAAGGTTGGTGGTCAAAGTTTAAGGTGCGGTCAACGACGAATGGATAGTGATATCGTTATGTGATGAAATATTTGTGGTGTCAATTTAATGTTTGTCGTTATGTCGATGTGTCAAGTTTAATGTTTGGCATCAATTTCGTTATGGTCAAATTATCAGCTCGGTGCTTTGCTTTTTCATGGCGAAAACTAGGCCCAATCCAGTAAGTCAATCTGCGGATGGCTTAGATCAACCGGGCCGGCCCAAGCAAGATCGTCGCTGACCAATAGGCCAGCAGTCCCCCAGCAGAGGATCTGGTCAACAGCCGTGTGTTGAGCCCATGATGTCTGAAGGCCTGTATCGCACCCATTCCTGGCCTTACGATCAATTCCGCCCATTCATGTGCAACTTTTCCAAAGGAAAACACTGGCCCTGTTTAAATTTATAAATTTTACAAAAAATTTTCAACTTGAGAACCGTGTCAGTTCATTTCTTCTCTTTCTGTGCACACGGCCCAATGCATAAACTTTTCACTAATTCACCGGATTTAAACTCCTCAAAGGTTTGAACAAACAAACGCAATCTACACCGGTCAAGTCGTCGAGAGAGTAGAAGTGGCTCCGCCACGCGCGCACGCGCTGCCGCCATCCTACAACGACGGGCGGCCAAGCAAGCAGGCAGCCGGCCGGGCGGCCAGTGTCAACGCGTGCATATCCGGGCGATTTCACATGGCGTTTTTTTGTTTCCTTCGATGCGACAGGGAGTAAACAGTCGCTGCTGAACTGCCGGAGCAAGCACGTACGCCGTGAACAGACCTTCGTTCTGAGATGGACGCATTCAACAGCGACGGGTTCGACCCTATTTTCTGCCTCCTCATCATCCCTTTCAAGACTGAAGATGAGATCAAATTTAGCCAACGTCACTAACGCTCTTTATCAGATCGTGAATACAGCTTTAGTTTAACTTAATTTGTTCATTTGAAGATCTTTTCTCCTCTGAGTGATGCATGGATCCTTGGTGTTTATTGTTTAATCTGGCGATAGCATGATTCTTGATTAGTGCTAACTAATGACCTTTTTCTTTTGGAGTTTTCTTGTGGGCGCTAGATTGATTGTTAGTTTAACTGTCGGTGGTGGGGGACCTCTGATGTTTCCACTATATCCACCAGTGTGTTGTTTATTGCAACTATACTGCTGCTGAAATGGTTCTAGAAGCAACACAGATATGACCCTTTTTTCGGTCTCTAAGCTATGTCGCGAGGTTGTACGTAGTAAATTCGTCAATCTAAAGATCGGAACAGCCGCCCCACTCTCTCGGGGTGCTAATAGGGATTCTGAGGCGCAAGAACATGGACCTCCCTTATGATTGCATCCTCTGCTCACCCGGGTTAAAAGAAACACTTGAACACTTGTTCTTCATTTGCCCGTTTGCTCAGGAGTGCATGCTGACTGATCCTTGGATTGCATATTAATTCTGGCCTGTTCCCGGTCCAACTTCTGATGGAGTTTCGTGAACATCTTGGGTGCCTTCTCCATGGACATCATCATTCTGATGTGTTGGTGCATTTGGATGTGCCATATAATTACTTGATTTTCAGAGCCACTCCACCAACGACGACTGCATGCAAGCACCGCTTTCGGTCTGAATTTGCTCTATAGTTATCCTGAGAGCAAAGGTGCAACATCATTTGTTAATGTCCCAATGGCTGGAGACCTTTTTTTTAATTTTCTTTATTTTTTTCTGGACTTCCTTTGTTTCTTGACTTCCCTTTGTAACTCAGAACTCTTTCTTTTTCTGCATAATATATAACCAGTAGGGGCTTACCTCTCCTGTTTCATCCAAAAAAATAGAAGTAGGATTTGCATGTGTATATTCATAGGGGTGAGTGTGTGTGCGTGTGTGAACGTATACTTTTGTACGAGTGTTTCCTAAAAAAAGAGGACCAAGAAACATAAAATCACGCGAGGAAAGAGGAAGAAGAGGATCTGATAGCGTGGGTCTGGTCCTCCTTAGACAATATTTTTGCACGTTTTCTTGTTATCAGAATCTCAATTCTCTGTCGTTCGACTCCAGAGCATTGTTTTTAGTGGTGCCACATGATTCCAGAGCCCCTATGCAGGAACAGTTCTAGAAGCACAGCCAGACCTGAACTTCTCGAGAAGCAAATAAGCTGAGATGTCACCGGATGACTCATGCATCAAAAAACAAAGACTTGGGTTGATCGGAAATTAAACCACCTGTGTGTTGCTTTACATGTCATCCTGCCTCTCAAGTGTTGCTATACTATCTCAGCGTAGGCTTTGGAACTTTCTCCTTTCTCTCAAGTGGCGCGTGCATTTGTAGTTCTCAGTGATTCGGCCCTGATGGGTCCCTTGTGTCTGGATCGATCGTGCACGTCTACCATTCAGCTGCAGCATCTGCATGTGCTGCTCTAACTTTGCTGTCAAAACGCTACTAGCTTCTAGAAGCATTACTGGATTGGCATGGATGGGCCTTTTTACCAGCAAGACGTGGACGGATGAGTTGAGAGTGTAAATTGTTTGTTTGAGGCCCTAAACGAATTTAAATTAAAAAATTATCAACTATAAAGTTTCATGACTTTTTGAAATCTACATTTTTCATTTTGATAGTTTCTCCATCCGAGGTCGTTTACAAAATTTGAATTTCAAATTTGAGAAAATTCAAACTTAATTTTCGTTAACAAGATGATTTCAAATAAAAAAGTTGTCAACTACAAAGTTTCATAACTTATTGTGATCTATAACTCTTATTTTGACTGTTTCTCCATCTGAGGTTGTTTGAAAAAACTCAAATTTTAAATTTGAGTACTACAAACGTACTTTTTTATTGGCAAAATTAATTCAAATTAAAAAGAGTTCAACTACAAAGTTGTATAACTTTTTGTCACGATATGCACCAAAAGAGGTAGCTAATGATGAGAAGAAGCAAGAACTCTTCCAAGAAGGACTTGATCTATACCTTTATACCATTTCTTTGTACTGTTGCCCATGTTTGGTGTATTGTTTCTTATTTGTTGTATTGTTGTTTTTGTATGTGACCCTGTGCTTCGAGTAGAAGGTGCAAAGTTCGTGGTTTTCAAGGATCGTTCTTGGTGATCGAGTATTCGGTCGAGAAGACCCTAAGCCATAGCATTTATTAGCTGGATTTAAGGCAAGTGTATTCTTGATCATACTTTTTGTCCTAATAACCATATGACGTGCTTATACACTATAGTTCGCTATTGCTTGCATGCTTATAATCATGATGGGTCCTATATTTAGGGATGACTAGTTTTCTTTAATCCTACCTTGTGAACCTGGGTTTTATATTCATGTTGGGTAGCATTTGCTTAGTTGCTATACTTGGGTTTGGTTTACACTAAATGTGAAGATAATAATATTGTGATATCTTTTATATATGATATATATGATCTCATGAGAATGTTAAACCAAGACCACATTGATTAATCGGAACATGGAGAACCACCCGGGATTTCCCGTACAACCACAATACCACATGGCTCTGGTCTTAGCTAAGTAATTAGAAGATCCCTTTGTTGTGTGGATGCACTGCATGTGTGGTATGGGCTGGTTGCTACCGGCAAGGTTTGTGAGCAGAGGTGCGGGGCAGGAAGGTGCGCCTTTTATAGACCCGTCTGGCAAGGGAGCACACACACATTGGGAAATTCTTTGGAAAGGCTTCGTAGTGATTCTCTGGCCCCTCACCAAAGGAAGTGTTGAAGGGAGTAATTAACCCGGGCATAATGAGAAACACGAATTGTGGGGAAAGCTGTACAACCTCTGCAGAGTGTCTAAAATCTATTGCAATAGCCGTGCTCGCGGTCATGAGCGGCCTGGACCCTCACATGATTAATATATCGAAAGAAGAATTAAATTGGTTCATTTATGGTGATGATGCTTATGGGTTACCATATGCTTAATTGGGTTGGTATATACTTATACCTTAGTAATTATGCTGCTAAATAAAATTTGACCAACTTAAGTGCTTAAAGCAATTTAATTAGAAGCCAAACTATTTCCTTGATAAGCCTTTGCATGTCATTTGCTTTTGCTCTACATTTGCTGAGTACCAACCATAAGTGTACTCAACCTTGCTTTATCTGCGGCTCAGGCTTAGACAGAAGTTTCAGAGGAGTATTTTGGAGTTTTCTAGGTGTACGTGTTCCACCAGTCAGCTGCTTGTGGAGAAGTTTTGAAGGTTCCGCTGCCAGTAATTCGCTTCCGTGAGTGTAATAATGGTATTTAATATTATTTACGTTTTGCACTGTCTTTTATATCACTGATGAAGTCTCATATGTGTGTAAACTTGATCTTGGCGCACATATGATAGTCATTCGGTTTTGTTTACAAAATCGGGTGTGACACTTTTGAAGATCTACAATTTTTTATGTATATCATTTGTTCATCCGATATAGTGGTAGTACCATTGTTCACAAATCTTATACATCTCTGTTCTAGATTCAGAAAACTATATGAGAGATATAGATTTTGTAAACAACGTTACTATCGTTTTGTCGAATGAAGAAATGACCGAGCTAAAAGTTGTACATCTTGAGAAGTTAAACAACTTTGTAGCTCAAAACTTTTTAATTTGAATTGATTTACTACTTCAAAATGTGCTTTGAATTTATCTTTGCCGAGTGTTTTTTAAAATACACTCGGCAAACAAACTCTTTGCCGAGTGCCAAAAAAAAAAAACGCTCGGCAAAGAACTTGTTTAACGAGTGTATTTTTTTGGCACTCGGCAAGTGTATTTTAAAAAACACTCGGCAAACAAGAAGTTTGCCGAGTGCCCGAAGGATTGCACTCGGTAAATCTTTTAGCACTCGGCAAAGATGAGATTTTCGGCAGTGATGGTTCACAGTGCCCACCTCTGATCAGTTGCTGTTGTTTGCCGAGTGCCCGAAGGATTGCCCTCGGCAAATCTTTTAGCACTCGGCAAAGATGGGATTTTCGGCAGGGATGGTTCACAGTGCCCACCTCTGATCAGTTGCTGCACTCCCGGCCGTAATGATCGCCATTGCATTCTGTTTGATCTTAACTAGCTTCTGTCTTTGTGATGCGCGTCTTGAACGATAATAATGACCTTTTTCTTTGGACCATTTTTTTCCAATGGACAATATAATACTAGACCGTTAATGATTGATTGATTGTTTAATCCAACAGTGGTGGGGGTCACTGATGTTTGCACCTTATATATCCATCAGTGTGCTGTTGTTTAATTATTTGAAGCATATATAGACACAGACATGCATGGTTCTAGAAGACAAAACAAAGACGTAGTGCATTGACTTTTGGAGGACGCTGATCGGCTGATGAGGATACCTGCAGCTGCAGGTCACATACTCTATCTCAAAAGCTTGTTGGAAACCTAGACCTTCTCATAATCTCATGTAATTATGTTTCCAATTTCCGTACTAGGGGCACATCAGTATCTTGATTGCTCCAGCTGGCTGCAGTGGCGGACCACGGTAACCTGTCCCTATGTTTGATCGTGCTCGTGCACCTCGTTCAGGATGCATGTGTGCAGTGTGCTCGAAGCTACTTTATTAGCCGTAGAAAATTGGAATGCTTCTAGAAGGATGGCGAGCTCTCTCTAACTCGGCGGGCAATGGACTCTTGCTCTCTAAGGCTATCTGCACTGGATACTCTATCGAGTCTGGTACGCCACCCTGTAAGACCGATTTAGAGGAATCGGAGCTGCACCGGGGTACTGGAAAGCCAACGTTAAAATAGCGGATGGCTCCGTTCCTTCTATTTTCAGCGGTCTTCCAGGGATCCGCTATCGGCTCGTGCGTGGGGTCCTTTCCTCCTTCCTGCGTCATCCCCAACTACCCGCCGTGCCTCTCCGCCGCCGCCATGCCTCCTCCTCCACGGCCGCGCCTGCAGAGCTCGTGAGAGAGAGGAGAGATTGGGAGGGAGGGATGTCGCCAGTGGCCCGTGCCCCGCCCCGCCCCAAACCGCCGGTGTCCCGAGCCGCCATGGACGTGGCGGGGTAGCAGGAGCAGGCCGAGCCGGCCATGGATCCACCCCTGCTCCTCCGCGCCCCACCGGCCGCCCTGCTCCTCTGCGCCCCGCCGGCAGCCCCTACTCCTCTGGGCCCCAGGTGCGCTGCCGCCTGAAGAAGAGCAGAGCAGAGCCATGGACGCTGCGGTTGAGCTGGACGCAGGGACACCGAGATCAAATCAAATCGAACGACCGAAAGAGCTGTCCCTGGCCACGAGCCCCGGGCGGACGGCCCAGAGGAAGGGGCGGCCGGTGGCGGTGAGGCCCCACGCGAGCTCCTGGATCTGCTCCGGCGACAGCACGGCTAGGGACCCGAAGCTGATGTACAGGAGAGAGATGGAGAGAGAGGGAAGGGGCGGCGGAGGGAGCAAGACGGGGAGAGGAATGGCACCGGTCCTTTGGGCCTGGGTGGATGGGGCGGGGTGGGAAAAAGAGAAAAAAGAGAAAGGAAAAAAGAGAAAAAGTGAAAAGAAAAAAGAGAAATGAAAAAAGAGAAAGAAAAAACAAGAGAGAAAAGGAAATAAATATTTTTATTTAATTAAAAAGCTGTATTGCTAATTATTTTCATTCTATAATTTAGAATAACTTTTAAATAATTGTGTTATGAAGAAATATGTTTGTTGAGAGGAGATGGTAGTTGGAGATGGTTGAATAAAATATAGGGTAATTGGTATAGAGTATGAGATATAGAGGATGATGGGTACAGGAAAACTGGATATAGAGTAGAGAATCTCGATGACTAGGACGGAATATTCCTTTTAGAGGATGGATATAGAGTATGACGAGTGCGGATAGCCTAATACTGCTGTCGAGGTCCGTGTTTATACTTTGCCTTGCTGGCACTGCCTCTGCTTTTTTTTATGAAAGAATAATTATACTAAATTATAGTTGAGTAGACCCTAATGTTACACTCTGAAAACAAAGATTATATGTGTACCTAGAAACCGCTCTTTGTCTCTATGGTACTCACGCAATATATAGATTTTTTTTAGAGAACGTGCTTGGCACGTACTTCATTAAGAGAAGAAGTATGAGTTTAAACAGATTACAAGACCCAAGGACAATAAACCACCACAACAACAACAATAACACTAACAACGACACCACAAGACAACAAACAAACTAAAAGAAACTAGAAGAAGAAGAAGAGGAGGAAACTAAAGAACTACGCTCCAGCGCCCCGGCGAGAGAAGCCCCGGCGAGAGAAGAGGATGAACCACAGATCCCGAAAACCTGCCAACGACCAGACACGCGCGACTTCCAATATATTCTGCGCGAGGGCGACCAGCTGAAGAGCCGACCTATCGAAGACCCGGCGGTTCCTCTCCTTCTAAAGACTCCAAGCAACCATTATGGATGGCCAAACCCGTATGAAGAATCATTATGGATGACCACACAGACAAACACTCAGCAAATAGGGCGAGAACAGGTGCGCAAAAAATGGCGGCCAACATTTCTGTAGACAGCATTAAGCATAATCTTCTTCTTCTTTCTTGTGTATTCGTTCTTCTTCTTCTACCACCAAAAATTTAGAAAAACTGAACCTAATATTCCTAACTCAAAACCAAATGTAATCAACTTGAGGGGCAGAATTATTCTCACTAGTCCTTTATCGTGACTAGATCTAACCACAACAAAATGGATAAGGGATTGGAAAAAATAATTCCATGATGACAACATCATTCCATCCTTGATGACAATGTCTGAAAACCTAATTGTCCATGTCGTCATGCCAAGGAACATGCTGATGCCATAGTTGTGACCATCATCTTCATCGGTATCGCCATGGATAGACCAAATCCACCCTACCTTGTTGCCGTCGCCGGAAAGGAAGAGGAGGAACCAAATCTCTAATACCAAAAAAACTCGGTATGGAGAAACCCTAACCCTAAAATGGACTCAATCTAATAAAAAACTATTAGAGAGATGGATCTCCGCTCCCTCCGGCCTCCGGCGAGTTGCCAGAGGCCAGAAGGGAGAGGGACCAGCTATGGCGGAGGTGTGGACTGATAAAATGTCACTCATCTTTCTCTTCTCCCTCCTCTTTTCCTTCTTCCTCTTCTTCACTTATGGATAAAATTTCAAGGGAGGCCTTTGGGAGGCTCCATGGGTTGCATGGGGTAGCCCCCCTGCCGCCATGCTGGATCCGCCGATCAGAGAGGCGAGCACTCAGCATGTAGACACACATACGGGTCATATGGATCCACATATTGGCTTCAAAAATTATAATCTTCTCCATGTTGAAAAGATAATCATTTTTTTTGTATCTATGAGCCAAAATGACAAAGCCAGGGTGCACAAATTATCAACTTTCTTTTTGCGATAATTGGGTTGCACATTTCATATATGAATATAAAGCATTACACCATACCTTACAAATACACCCAAAGAAAAATAAAAATTACATATAAGCCCTTGTAAGTTTCTCCGGGTGACTTAATCACAGGCAATCGGAACAGGCACAAGACGGCTCGCCACCACCGGAAGTGTAACTGTTGACGGTCCTTAGATGCGCCAATTGTGAACCGCAAGCACACGGATCGTTGGTAGCTTTTCCCTTAGAGTATTCCCCCAAGGTTTATCAATTCGTGGATCGACAAAGAACTACCTAGGGTTTTCTATCTAGCCGAACGAATCTAATCCTATCATGAAGCAGAGATTGTATACTAGGTTAAACATGTGTGTGAAGTTGACGAATGTAATGAATGGATCACAACCCCACGACACGAGGTAACACGACCAAAGGTAGCACAAGCCTACCGTCTTCTAGTTGCAAATCCGGCAAAAGTAATAATCAATCTAATCTCGTACAAAGATAAAGAGTCATCTCTAAAAACTTCCCATGGGCGCCCTTGCGAGGTGCGCGTCAATGCCTAAGGTTTCATAAAGCTTTATCTTAAATGCCCACCAGGTGCTCTTTACTCGAAGCTCCTCCTCCTCGGTGGCCGCGCAACAACTCTCATGGTACTCGCTATCGATCTTACTCAACATTACGCAATCGTTCGACCTTTTCCCTCCCGCATGCTGTTACCACACGAGGATAATCATGCCGACTTCCTACGCGCTACTAAAATATATCTGCAGGGCATAGACTAATCACCACGATTAGATCTATTCCTACTAAGAACATATGCTAGCTAGACATATGAGAGAAAGCATGCATCTTAGAAGATCAAAGTAAACAAGATAAGTAGATTGATATCACTATCGAATGTACATACGCCTTGATGAGTTCAAGGCATGGCTTCGAAACTCTGCCATGGCCTCACCACGCAGGGCCAACCATGGCGGCTAGGGCATAGCCTAAGCCATCTCCTAGGCAACCTCGATGACTTGTGGCGGCTGTCGGCTTCCTTCAGTGTGTGTCCCTCTTCGCGTCGACTTGTGGTGGATAGATCTCAATCTCTCCCTCTTAAGGGTGCCTAGGGGGTTGCAATTATATCCTAGGGGAGCCTTGAGGCGTGCTCCACCTTCCTTTCCATGAGATCCTTGCTTGGGAGTTAAGTAAACATGGTTTCCATATGACTCGTCCAGATTTTCCTAATTCGCATCCCTGCCTTCCCAATGTCATATCTCCTAGGTCCAGACTCCAAATAGGGCAAATTCAGATTCTAAATTGTGTATCACGAAATTATCTCCAACTTTGATATTCATCAGTTTCCTTAAAAATGAAGTTAAGATCCCCAAAACAGCGCCGGAAGATAATCTATCTGATTCCGGACTCCTCTGCGCAGCATGCATTTCGGGAGCCATATCTCCTAGCTCTATATATCTAAATTATGCTTTCCATATGTCCAAATTGAAGATCTCGACGATGGCTACAACTTTGGTATTCAATATTTTGTCATTAGAGGCCATTTAGATATCCTAATATTCACCAAAAGATCATGCTGTCCTAGGCTGTGCGAATATCTCAGAGGTTGCCTTGATCTCGTGGATAACTTTCTAAATCTTCAATTCCTTCATGCTTAACTCTCTCCTGCCCAATGTTATTGAATGTGGACACCTAGGACCATGAGTTGGGCTATGAAAGCTAAATGGTCCATTGGTTGGGCTCCCTCCGCTAGGCTCGATTCTTTTGAGCTTATAGTTATTTTTGGGCTTTGAATATGAATGCCCCAAATTGGACCATTTTTCTGCAAAAACACAACATGCTCCAAAACACAACATATATGCGAAAACGGTGTTATTTCAAGTGCCAAGTGACGGGTTAGTATATGAATTAGTCTAAAAACACTGTCTAAATAGCACTAAAAGTGTGCTATTAACGAGCGTCAACAGTAACCCATCGAGCTTGCTGCTTGAAGCAAATTGCCATTTCAATGAAGAAATTTTGTAGATTTTTGAAGCCTGAACAGCGAGAACATCGAGCAAATCAATGAGCTCTTGAAACGATGGATGCACATGCATTGTTGACGGCCGCCAGCCGTAATGTTGCTAAAGGAAGGTGGTCCCGAAGCTTGAAGCATTGCAGAAATCCCAAAGCGACGGACGATGAAAGAACCCAAAAGGGGATAAGACCGTCAAAGCAGGAGAGGCATAGCAGCCACCCACTTTCTTGGAGAAGATGATAACGAACCTCATAGGATAGATGTCAGAGATAAAGCAAATGCAGATGACCATGGAGGCTACCTAGAGGGAGAAAAGTATGATGCACTTAGGAAAAATCAAAGCCATCGGACTATCCAATCCTACATTATTTAGTACTAAAAGACTAGTAGAAACATGAACACTAATACAAACTCGAGATTTCCCGCCAGCTCGGGCGCCACAGGGCCATCAGAGGTGGAAGGGATCCAGCGAGATTGGAGGAAGTCGCTGTAACACCCTAGTTTTCACCTTGCTAGGATTTTTAAAATTTTGTTAGAATTAACTAGGCGCAACTATTCTTAAATAAGTATTATTTTCTAATTCAAATTTAATTAATATAGGTTATAATAAGAGTTTGTTATTGTTGCATTCATGCAACTACATTGTATTTTGCTTATCAGCTGTTCAAATTGTTGAATTTGAATTTATATTTGAATTTCATTTTGAATTCGCTTTTGTTTGAGGCTTAGAAAAGTTTTTATAGCTGGAGTTCCTTTTTGCCCCCTTTAACTCTCGGCACAGTCCGTTTTTCCCCCTCAACCTATCCCCACAGTCTGGCTTTCCCCCTTCTCCTTTCTGCCTTGCCCTGTGTTCTCCCCCTCACATGCGAAGGCACCCACCCGTCGATCTGCTTTTGCCCAGCGTGACTTAGCGGTGGACCCTACCCGTTAGCCCCCTTCCTTCCCTCTGCCTCGCCTCCTCGCCAGCGCAACAATCGCCCATGCCATCGCTGCCCGTCTTCGCTCCGCAACCTCCGTGCGGAGAATCCGCGGCCATTCAGCACACGCCCTGGGCCACTCGACCCCTATAAAAGTCCACCGCCACTCGCCCGAGCCCTCCCCTTCGCCACCCTAGCCGCGCCGTCTTGCAGCTCCGCCGTCGCCGTTGTTCGATTTTGTCGCCGACCGAGCCCCGCGCTCATCTCCTTCCTCTCCCCCATCAGCGCAGGACCACGAGGGAGCCACCACGATGCCCCTTCGTCCTGGATTGAGACAGAGCGCCGCCCGCACCGAGCACCAGTGCCGCTGACCACCTTCTCCACTAGCCAAGAACCTCGATGAGAGCACCAACAACAAGGTTTGCAACATCTCCCTCTTCCTCCCTGTCCAAACCGTGCCGCTTTTGGAGCCCTGTAGCGCCCAGACCGCTCAACTCCGGCAAGGCACCGCCCCGGTCCGCTGTGCACCAACGCCTCCAGCCAACACCAGCAGCCAGAAATGGGCGGAGCACCCCTGGCCATCTGTCTGGCCATCAACGTCCGAGATCAGAAGGCAGCATATACATTCGCCATTTTGCTAAAGAGAAAATGGCATTTTTGGAAAACAAACTGCCGTCCATTCAAGTGTCTTGTTCCATTTTACAGAAAACCCCTAGATTGCTCGGAACCCTTGCAGGTCAGCCTTGGCCATGTGTTTTTACACATAAAACCCTCAGCTTTGGCCCTTTGCAGGCACTATTCACTATGTTTTGGCAATTTTACTAGCTAGCCCCTAAAAGCTATAGTTAATTGTGTTTAGGTCCCTAAAACTTGTAGAAGTTTGTATCTTTTGCATTCTAGCTCCGTTTTAGCCCATTCTTGTTTCATTAGTCTCCATTTAGCATGGGCTATCATTGAGAGGAGTTGTTTTCTCTAGTTGGTTTTTCTGAAATTAAGTAAAATACTAAGTTGATTAATTAACATTCAACTAGTTTTTCTAAATAGAATGTGTTTAGGATAATACATCGGTATTTCTTAAATCCTGTTAATTTGACTAATTTCAAACTAAATATATTTTTAATAAAAATTTGTTTAGATCAACACCACACATGTGATGATTCGGTTAGTTGCTTTGCTTGTACGTGGCAAGAAGTAGGCCAGCTTCAGGAAAACAATGAGCTGACAATGAAAGGCTATCAACGTGGCTAGATCGGCTGGGCCGGCCCATGTAGCTTGGCAGCAAAAGGGCCATCGATGGAAGGAATCGATGCTCGTGATAGCTTAAGAAGGGGAGGGGTGAATTAGGCTTTCTAAAAACTTAACCTACCATATGCCTCTAATTGCACAAAGAAAAACTAAGACAAGCTATCTAGATGTGCAACTAAGGTTTTCTTCTAGTGTTTGCACCCACGCAAAGTGTTTTGCAACCTAGAGCCAATCCTATCAAGATACTACTCTAGAAAGGTAAAGACACACAAATTGCAAAAATAAAATGTGAAAGCTTAAACGGTTAGAGGGATGCAAACTTGACACGAAGATTTATCCTGTCGTTCGGCTTACGCCTACTCCACTTTGGAGCTCCACAAAGGATATGCTCCCGGTTGCCAAGTCTTCTTCCTGGTCAAGGCCTTGAGCTCGCCACAAAGGCTCCCTAAGAGGGATGATGAGCAAGTCATCAAGACCTTGCTCTCATCAACCTACTCTCCCAGAGATCTTGACGCCGCCTCCACTACGAAGCTTCTCCACCAAGGAAGGGGGTCTCCTCTTCCCCCGCACAATGTCGTCATCGCCGCTCCACACCAAGCTGGAGGGTCAAAGACTTGCCGGCGAATCACCAAGACTCTAAGGGGCCGGCACACCGAGATTACAAGTGTGGGTTCACTCTACAAGTGTGGGTTCACTCTAGAACCAAGCACAAGGCTCAACACCTTACCAATTCTCTCACTAGGCCTATCCTAGCTCTCTCACTCACTATGAATGATCTATGTAGCACAAATGGTGGCTTGGATGTCTTGTGGATGTAGATGAACTTATTTAGAATCCAGCAACTCCAAATGGCCAAAAGGGGGTGGTACTTATAGCCCAAGGGCTTGAACTAGCCGTTGCCCAAAAGCTGCACAAAAATCGTGAACGTCGTATGTTCCACTGTACACTTCACCCCCATCGGCGTATCATACTCCGTGTGCTTTTCCAATGGCTCTTTGCACACGCCATAAGCTTCTGAATATGTACGCCGATGGTCGTTTTATACGCCGTGCCTTTTTCTCCATCTTTATTTGACATCGTCACTGTGTAACTTGTACGCTGTTTGTCCGCCGAGGGTCGGCGTATGATATGCCGGGTAGGTTATTGATGACCCTGTCTTGAACTTGTTCATGCATTGAACGCCGTATCATACGCCCTGTATGCGCACAGTAACATCGGATCATACGCCGATGCCTTTATTCTGAATTTTTCGAGCATCGTATGCTTCCAACATGTACGTCGTGCATCGCCGTATCATACGCCGTGTAGATTCTTCTGGCTTTGCTTGATCAGCCTCTACACGCCGTATGCTTCTGGTTTGTACGCCGTGCATCGGCGTTTAATACGCTGTGTACAAACTCTGTGGGCTTATCCTATTCAATCGGCTCAAGCCCTTTCCATGATTTAACATACCAATACCATGTCATGAGTACTCCAAAATAAGACTCTCTGGTTTTTTGCTGTGCTTTAGAATCATTCTTAGGACGTAATTTCCTATGTAAATCACTTAACAAACTTATTAGTCCCAAAGACTATGTTGTTACTTAATCACCAAAATCACAATATAATGGCACATAGGGCCATTTTTGTTACAATCAATCGGTTCTGCACGACCCTAATTGGGTCGTCGCCCACGACCACGACCTCTACATAGGTGAGCCCGCAGCAGCAGATAAGATATCAATGGCCCTGAGCTCAAGATGGCTGAAGGCCTGATGAAGGTCTGATGTGTTATGTCTGACTGACAGACTGAGGTTCCGAACCATTCTTGGCGGGCGAGGACTTGGCTCCATCAATACTGTGCTTTTCCAAAGGAAAACACCGCACTACTGTTGACGCAGAAATCAGGTCAATACACGAAAGCGCTAGAACGCGCAGCACGTAACACGATAAACCCGCGACCTCCCTGCGCTGACCGGTCAGACCGGTCAGTGACCGTCGGAGAATCGGGGGTAAACCCTAAAACACGCCTCCCGGAAGGATCCGTCAAGGAGAACGCGATCAGGGTGCCCTAGGGTTGGCAGGCCACCTAGGACGCCTTCAAACGTCGCGGAGACGCAGGAAGAACAGCAAGTAGGGTTGGAAAAGCTAGGGTTTGGAGATGCAAAAAGTAAAGGATAAAAGTAGTAAATTTGATAGATTCGATTGTTGTGTTCAATCGGCCGAATCCCCTTATATTTATAGGGAGGGTAGGTCTTGTCCCGCAAGGAAACCAAGTTACAACTCGTTACAATCTCGGAATCCCAAAATAAGAGTCCTAGTCGGATTACAACTCGGGTAACCGGTCTGACCGGTCCCCCACACCGGTCAGACCGGTCTGGGTGTCGAACTTCGCCCTTTTTTTTGTTTTGCTCCACCACCGACTCTTGCGATCCTCCAAGTCTTCAAGCACCGCAACATCCTGTCATTCCAGAGAACATGCCACCTTCCGTATCTTGCACTAAATCTTGCGGTCCTCCAGATCTCCCAGCACCGCAACAGTCGATCATTGCAGAGATTATGTCACTTATATCAAACTAGGACCAAACATTGCGGTGATCCATGCACCAGCATCGCAACTTCCTGAGTCAGACCGGTCAGACCGGTCAGGTCAGCCGCAGCCTATGCCAATTTTGGTTGTCAACATATGCCCCCCTATTTTTTGGTAAAACTTGCGTACCATAAAACACATCAGCACCAAAATTGTCACCTAAGGACGATGTTTTAACAGAATTCATCGGCCATTATATTTTTCTAAGGGCGATATCCAAATATCGGCCATATGCCACTTCATGCTTCTTGCCAAACACTTGGATAGTACTTCTTTAAGTACCTCCCATTCAGTGCCTTAGGCAAACGTCCTCCTTGCAGCGTCTCCACCATATAGGAATTCCGCCATTGATCTTGAATACTCGATATGGACCTTCCCAACTTGGTGACCACTTGCCGAATTTATTATCTTTAGTACCAAGTGGCCAAATTGTCTTCCATACTAGATCACCAACTTGAAAAGTCTTCTCTTTAACCTTCTTGTTGTATTCTCTAGCAACCCAGATCTTGTCTTTCTCAATTTCCTTAAGAGCTTGTAAACGCTTATCGGTCACTTCATCAATGTTGTCCATCATCAAGTCATAATATTCACCAACCGAAAGCTTATTCTGTCTAGCAAGTCTGTAAGCATCCAGATTTACCTCAACAGGCAAAACAGCCTCTTGTCCATAAACAAGCTCAAAAAGAGTGACTTTAGTAGCACCATGTCTAGATATGCGATGAGCCCATAAAGCTTCAGACAAGACTTCATGCCATCTTCGGGGATTCTCCTCTATCTTCTTCTTAATCAACTTAATCAAAGTCTTATTACTAGACTCGGCCTGACCATTGGCCTGAGCATAGTATGGAGATGAATTGAGCAACTTGATCTTATACATATCGGCAAAGACTCGCACTTCTTTAGACATAAAAGAAGTACCTTGATCCGTAGTTAAAGTTTGTGGAATGCCGAATCTGTGAATAATATGCTCAGTAATAAACTCAATTACCTCCTTGTGGGTCATATTCTTGAGAGGAACAGTTTCGGTCCATTTAGTGAAATAATCCGTAGCAACCAACACGAAGCGGTGACCCTTTGAAGAAGAAGGATGTATCTCTCCAATAAAATCCAATCCCCATCCTCAAAATGGCCATGGTTTAATAATAGGATGAAGCAATGCAGCAGGTACCATCTGAATATTTTCAAATTTCTAACATTCCTCACATCCCTTGTAGTAACGAAAACAATCGGCCATCATAGTAGGCCAATAAAATGTAGCTCTCCTAAGTAACCACTTCATCTTAGGAGCCGATTGATGCATTCCACAAATTCCTTCATGAACTTCACCCATGGCCACTCTAGCTTGATCAGCACCCAAGCATTTAAGTAATAAATCATCGGCGGTGCGACGATGCAACTCATCGTCAACTAAAATGTATTTGAAAGCCAAACGCCGAGTTTTCCTGTCTGTTCCAGAACTAGGATTCCTTAAATACCTGATAATGGGCGCTCTCCAATCATCAACTTCGGCCTTTTCATTTTGAAGATTTTCAGTGGCTGAATTTGAAACTTCAGACACCGCACCGGTCTGACCGGTTCCCGGATCGGTCTGACCGGTCTCTGTATGAGACGCTGGACCGGTCTGACCGATCTCAGAACCGGTCTGACCGGTTCGGCTCTGCTCTGCAGCGAGCGTTAGAGCTTCTCCATTGGCAATAGCGATCAACGGCCTTTTCTTATGAAAGTGCCTTTTCTGGACATTATAGCCTGATGCTTGCTGTGCCAAAGTATTAGCTCTAGGATTATCACATCTTGGAACATGATAAATGGTGAATTCATCAAAATATGGTATAATATCAAGGCACTTGTCAAGATGAATATTCAATGAACTTTCCAGCATTGACACACCTTAGATACTTGCTGCACAACCAATAATGAATCACCAAAAGCCTCAACATGCTTTACTCCCATGTCATGCAAAATTTCTAATCCGAATAATAAAGCTTCATATTCGGCTTGATTATTTGTGCACTCAATTTCTAATCGGCTAAGAGCTTCAAAAACAGCTCCATTAGGAGAAACAAGAACAATTCCAATTCTACATCCGTTCTTGCAAACCGATCCATCAAAATGTAATTTCTCATGGAGTAAAAGTCATGTAATCAACTTCTAAATTATGCTCATCCTTAATCCGATGTTCAACAATAAAATCAGCTACAATTTGGCCTTTCATAGATTTCAAAGGTTCACAAGCCAAATCATATTCAATAAGTGCATATGCCCACTTACCGATTCTTCCGCTCAAAATCGGTCTATGCAACATATACTTAATAACATCGGCTTGACACGCAACTATGCAAGTACTAGATAACAAATAATGCCTCAATTTCGTATAAGCATAATATAGAGACAAGCATAATTTTTCAATAGGTTTATACCTTGTTTCCGCATCCAAAAGCCGTCGACTCAAATATGTAATGATGTACTCCTTGCCATTTGTTTCTTGAGTCAAAACAGCCCCAATAACATTATCTTCGGCCGAAATATAAAGCCTAAATGGCACCCCATTCTTAGGTGCTTTAAGTACAGGCGGCGAAGACAAGTATTTCTTGATTTCCTCAAAGTCCTCTTGCTGCTTTGCCCCCCAAGTAAATTCGGCTTCATTCTTTAACCGAAGTATAGGAGTAAAAGCACTAACTTTCCCGGACAAGTTAGAAATAAACCTCCTCAAGTAATTAACTTTGCCCAAGAATTTCTGTAAATCATGCTTGCAAGTAGGCGCTTCAAGTTTATCAATAGCTTTTATTTTCTTAGGATCTATCTCTATGCCTCTTTCATGAACCATGAAGCCTAAAAATCTTCCAACCGATACACCAAATGCACATTTCAATGGTTCATCTTTAAACCATACCGACGCATTCTTTCAAAAGCAAGACGCAAATCAGCCAAGTGAGAATTTAATCCAGCCGATTTGACAACAATATCATCAATATAGACTTCTAGGATAACACCAAGTAAGTCATGAAAAATCAAATTCATTGCTCTTTGATAAGTAGCGCCGGCATTCTTTAAACCAAAAGTCATCACAACCCATTCAAATAAACCAACAAAGCCGGGACATTTAAAGGCCGTTTTGTATACGTCTTCCTCGGCCATAAAGATTTGATTATATCCCGTATTGCCGTCAAGAAAGCTAATAACCTTATGTCCAGAAGTATCATTAATAAGCATATCGGCTATAGGCATAGGATATTCATCTTTGGGAGTCGCTCTATTAAGATTTCTAAAATCAATGCACACTCTAATTTTATTAGAACCTTTCTTCTCAACAGGCACAATATTAGAGATCCATTCAGCATAGCGACATGGCCGAATAAACTTATCTTCAAGCAAACGATTAACCTCTTCTTTTATGCGATCATAAAACAAAGGATTAAATCGTCTATTGCCTTGTTTATATGGCCTAAAACCAGGTTTAATCGGTAATCGATGTTCAACTAGTTCACGACTTAAACCAGGCATCTCATGATACTCTCAAGCAAAGCAATCAGAATACTCTTTTAATGACTCGATTTGAACAAACGAACGAAATCTACATCGGTCAAGTCGTTGCATTGTGAGAAGGAGAAGTGCAGTGCAGTTGATGCTGAGACCTGCTCTGTCTCCGTCACACGCTGCCCCCTTCCTGGTTCCTATAGCGACGGCAGCGCGGCCATGCAAACCATAGCGTTTACTATTTCCTTTCATACCCGGAGTAAACACTGGCCGGAGGACGCATTATTCAGCAGCGGCGGCCCATATCTATCGACACTATTTTCTCTCATTCGATCCCTTTCCAGATCGTGAATAAATTTCCAGACACGAACAAAGCTATAAACTAATTGGAGCCAAAGTCCCAAACACAAAGTCCTGCAAAACATTATATTGTATCTGATAGGGGGAAGCTCTGATCGCTACGTCAAAGACTCAAGAGAGAGTCTTCCCCACAGCGTTGTCGTCCTCCAGTCTTTGGCTTATCCTCCATCGGTGGCACCAACCATCAGCAGAGTGTCCAGTGTACATCCAGTGGGTCCCATGCCACGCATGCACCTTGTTTAATTTAAGCTTCAGAAAATCATATTATGCAGTCTCTGTATAGGACTGAACATGTATGTAACACGTCAGCCGCTCCATAATGCAAAGACTTTTGATGTACTTTTTACGTTTAAGTTTGACAAACTGTGCAAGAAGGGCGTTGTTTATGCAGCCCAGGATATGCTAATAACCCTTATTACACCCCACCCTGATGGCCTGATGACCGCACAATAGGTTAAAGAGTGATGGTTCCCTGGAGCGCAAACCTTTTGAAGTTGAGTGGTGGGGACACCGGCAGTTTTAGTTTGTTCCATCTATTGATTTAAATTTCTAGCTAGCTCATATGGGATGGCTACGTTTAGCTTTTGAATTTGTTTGTGGAACCAAATCAATGCATTTGGTGCATATTTAATGTCCATGTTTGGACGGACATTGATAGAGACAGGAGCAAGGAGCTAGAGGGGAGACGACTCTATTGAGGCCTTGTTTAGTTCAGTCGAATTGATCGAATTTCCTGTAGAAAAAGTACAATGGGAAGCGTGTCCTGTGAGAGGGGGGCATATTTTTCAATGCGTTACTTTTGGTCGAATTTGGTGAATCTAAACAATGCCTGAGTGCAATCTGAGTGATCCTTTGCATCGTCTGAAACGAAAGCGACCCGTAAAACTTTATATAAACTTTGCATAGCATATATAAAACAAAAAGTACACATCTTGCAGATCATTGTCAGATGTCAATCACCCCACTGAAGGAATCAAGATTGCTAGGTCATCTGGCTTATCGTGAAAGGAGACGCTGTTCATATATATAACATATAGTTCACTGATGATTGATGTGAGATTGAGCAGTTTCCACAGCAAACCCTGTTAATTTTAGCATCAGGTGTATCATTGATCTCGGTACCTACGCCACCCGCCCAATTTAAAGAGCTTAAACAAGCATGAATCGTATATTTTTTTGCGAAAATTTGGATATCTTTTTTCAACCTACTGAAGTCCAGCTATTCGGGTTAGGTTTTTTATAGTGTCTGGATTTGTGTCCACATGGATCCCATATGCTGCACTGCATTATATATACTCTAAAAGTCTATGTACACAATAATACACGTATACAGACAAATAAAGCAACTGCTCCCTCCCAAAGTGCAAAGACATTTGGGGTTTTCACATTACCTTTTGTATTATTGCATCGCATTCTCTTAATCTATTAACATTTTGTTCATATATAGATCTTTTTCCCCTGAGTGCTGCACCCTTCCTTGGTATTTGTTTAATATGCAGATGACATGGTTCCATGCTTGGAGCTAACTAAGGACCTCTCTTTGGATTTTTCTAGTGGGCCCTAGATTGATTGTTAGTTGGCTCTAGTTTAATTTGAAGATCTTTTTCTCCTCTGAGTGATGCATGGATCCTTGGTATTTATTTTTTTAATCTGGAGATAACATGGTTCATGATTAGTGCTAACTAATGACCTTTTCCTTTTGGTGGGCGCTAGATTGAACTGTCGGTGGTGGGGGCCTCTGATGTTTCCACTATATCCATCATAATATATTATTGTTTGCTGAAATGGTTCTAGAAGTAAAACAAAGATATGACCTTTTTTTCAGACTCTGAGTTATATATGTTGCCAGGTCAGCCACCAAGAAGCTTAAAACCATGCGAGAGAAGTGGAAGAAGAGGTGCTGAGACTTGAAAGCTTGGGTCCGGTCCCCATGCCCTAGACAATATTTTTGCTCTGTTCATTGTTATCAGAAACTCAATCTTTCGTGCGACACCAGAGCATTTTTCTTAGTGAGTGATGCATGGTAAGATTATACGTCCTCTTCACTATTCAGATTTTCTAGCAGGCACTAGTTTTGATTCCTAGGTGGTGACTAACCTGTGATGGAGTGTGCTTTGGGTATACATGAACGGTTCTAGAAGCACAACAAGGTCTGAACTTGTTGACAAGCAAATATGCTGAGATGTCACCGGATGTGTCATCCATAAAAAACAAGGTCTTGGTTGATCTCGGAAACCACCTGTGTGTTGCTTTACATGTCATCCTGCCTTTTGAGTGCTAAATTGCTATATATCTCAGCGTAGGCTTTGGAACTTTCTCCTTTCTCTCAAGTGGCGCGTGCATTTGTAGTTTTCAGTGATTCGGCCCTGATGGGTCCCTTGTGTTTGGATCGATCGTGCACGTACTATTCAGCTGCAGGATCGATCTGCATGTGCTGCTCTCTCTAACTTTGCTGTCGAAATGCTAGCTTCTAGAACAAAGCTGGCTGGCTAGGTATGGATGGACATTTTTACCAACAAGACGTGGACGGATGAGTCAAGAGCACAATATTGCACAAAGATATAGAGCGAACAAAAAAAAGGCACAATCTGATGCAAAGGTGGGGACGGATGGGGCCTGTCAAAGTTGTACAGTGCTGTTCCGTTAAGTTGTACACATCTTCAGCAGTACTGCATTGGGCCCATATGTCATTGACTTTCAGTGCGCATATAGCACTATAGAGGATATTGGTGGATTGCCGCCATCCAAATCGACACGGGAGTATATTTGCAGTTTTGGCAGTATGGTTCACAGTGCCTTACCTCCGATCAGTTGCTGCACTCCTGGCCCTAAGTAATAAATAGATGCCACCAGTAGGAAAGGGAAAGGATACCTGTAGATCACATACTCACTTTTGGTCACGGCGCTTTAGGTTTACTCTATCTCATAAGTTTGATAGTAACCTAGATCTTATCTTCTCATGTTATTATGTTTCCCTACTAGTGGCACATCAGTATCTTGTATCCTCTAGCTGGCTGTAGTGGCAGGGAACGGTAACCTGCCCCGATGTTTGGATCGTGCACCGTTCAGGATGCACATGTGTGCTCGGAGCAACTCTATTAGCCGTTGAAAAAAAAAATTTTCGAGGAAAACCACGGTAGGCTTACGCCGACCTGAACTTTATATTATGGATGAGAGCGTTACATCCTAAATTGTGAAACATGAGGGGGGGAGAGGAGACATCTAGACTAAGGATTTACATGAGCTATGGTCACACTCCAGGACAGTAAGTTTGCCTTACAAACAACGTCCCGCACCCGGTGAGTGCCGTTGAAAATTGGAATGCTTCTAGAAAGGATAGCGCTCTCATCAAGGACCGCCTTCACCA
>CM014277.1:21494327-21520523 GCA_004135705.1 Alloteropsis semialata | reverse complement strand
ACATTTGGTTACGCGAGGATTTGTTAAGGACTACACAGTCTGGATTCATCATGGTGAAAATAAAGTTTATGATGATGACATGGAAAATCTGATAGGAGACGACCCCGACACCCAAAAGCTCCTCTCCCAGTATTCAGAACAGCTTGAAGTAAGAATGAACCGCGGATGTCACAATGAATTTGAAGGTGATGATGATTGGGATAGTAACGGCACAGGTGGTGATGACGGTTGCACTGGTAAGGACACAGGTGGTAATGTTGACGTTGGAGCACGTGTCGGGGATGAAGATGATGGTGATTATTTGGAGGAAATGCTTCGGGCCATTGGACCAGAAATAATCCAAAAGAGCGTGAATGGTCTTGAAAACCTAGAGAGGGTAACAAAAGCATCGAAGGAGACTTTCTATGGTGTTGCGAATGGTTGTCCGACACACTGGACATTGCTACGTTTTGTGCTTGAACTACTCATCCTCAAGGCTAAATACGGTTGGTCGGACTGCAGTTTCAATGATCTGCTGGGCCTCCTGTCATGGTTGCTACCAAAGCCAAACTCAGTTCCTGCCAACACCTACCAGGCAAAGAAGGTTGTAAGTCCGTTGACAATGAGTGTTGAAAAAATCCATGTATGCCCGAACCACTGTATCCTCTTTCGCGGCGACATATTCAAGGATCTAGATAAATGTCCTAGGTGCGGGGCCAGTCGGTACAAGAACAACGATCAGTACTTAGGGAATGAAGCCTCCATAGGGAACAAGAGGAAGAAGGGTGGAAAAAAGGCGGTACAACATTCTCAAGTGCAAGAGGACAGTCCATTAGGCATTGATTCAAAGAAGAGAAAAATTTCCGCCTTGGTAATGTGGCACCTACCAGTGAAGGACCGCTTGAGGCGTATCTTCCTAAACCCCAAAGAAGCCCAACTCATGACATGGTGGGATGATACGCGCCAGATAGATGATGATAGGATTGCACACCTGGCCGATGGTACTCAGTGGCAAAGCTTTGATAAGAAGCACAGAGAATTCAGCGAGGACCCAAGGAATGTACGGTTTGGATTGAGCACTGATGGAATGAATCCCTTCAATGAGAGGACGAGTGACCATAGCACTTGGCCTGTGCTCTTGACCATGTACAACATCCCAACGTACCTGTGTCAGAAGAGGAAGTACCTCTTTCTTACTTGTCTCATTTCTGGTCCTAAACAACCGGGCATTGACATAGACGTGTTTATTGAGCCTGTGATGCAAGAAATGGCAGAATTCTGGAAGGGGGTGCCGATGTATGATGCCTTCCGAAAGGAGGACTTTATATGTCGAGCCATAATCATTGTTACTACCAATGATTATCCCGCGTTGTTTGCCTTGAACGGACAGATCAAAGGGAAGACTGCATGCATAACCTGCTTGGACGTTACTTCATATGTGTATCTGGATGCATCGAAAAAGATAGTTTATATGAGGCACCGACGCTTCTTACAGCAAACTCACAAGTACCGCAGCGTAAGGTTCAAACATTATTACGACAACACTCTAGAGACTGAACCCCCTCCAGAGAGACGCAGGAATGGAGAATATGTATACAAAATGGTGAAAAACATAAAAATCGTCTATGGAAAGAAGAATCCAGATGGGACGATCAGAGATAGAAGTAAACCTCCTATCGAAGGCGTACCTTTTAAGAAACAATCCATCTTCTTTCAGTACTTGCCTTATTGGCCAGACTTGGAGGTTCCCCATGCCATTGATGATATGCACTTGAAGAAGAATGTCTTCGAGAGTCTCGCGGCTACATTCATGGACACGCCCAAGACAAAGGATGGTCTGAAATCACGGAAAGACATGGTGCAGCTAAAAGTGAAGCCCGAGCTTCACCCGGTAAAAGGGGCAGATGGAAAATGCACTCTGCCCGCGGCTTGCTTCAACTTCACCGTAGAAGAGAGGAGGGCTATATGCAATTACCTAAGGGGGGTCAAAGTCCCTACTGGGTTTTCGGCAAACGTCAAGAAGCTAGTGTCCATGAAGGACCTATCAATAACACACTTGAAGGCCCACGATTGTCATGTAATGTTGACAGTGTTCCTACCTATTGTTATCAGGGCTATAAAGCCAGAATTCTTGAAAATGGCTATCACCCGTATGTGCTACTTCTTTTCAAAGATCTCGCAGAAGGTGATTAGCAAGAAAGAGCTGAAGTCACTACATGATTTCGTGGTGGAGACCCAAAACCAGCTAGAGATGTGTATGCCTCCCGCGTTCTTTGATATCATGCCACATCTCATGATTCATATGGTTCATCAGATAGAGGCACTGGGACCTTGCTACTTGTATGAAATGTGGTCCTACGAGCGGTTCATGTCTGTCCTAAGTCGATACGTGCATAATCGATATTACCCAGAGGGCTCCATGATAGAGGGGTACACTACTGAAGAAGTCGTAGAGTGCTGTCAAGAGTATCTAAAAGTACAGAGAGCGATTGGTAAGCCTGAATCTCGTCACAAGGGTAGGTTGGCTGGGAAAGGCACCAGGGGCAAAAAAGTGTTCATTGACGAAGATTACAATGAAGTGAGTCGGGCGCATTACAGTGTCTTAGCGACTACAGAAGTGATGCGACGGTACATTGATGAACACATGGCTATCATAGAGAAGGAGAGAAATGGCCGCTCAAATGAGTGGGTCATGAAACAACACAAGCAACGATTGACTGCATGGTTGAAGGACCAAAACATACCGACTGGACCAACCAAAGATGATATTACCGTCCATAGGTTAGCACTTGGGCCATCGAGACAAGTGACATCTTGGCAAGCTTACGAAATCAATGGGTACACATTCTATACCCATGCAAAGGATAAGACAAGTGTGAACCAAAACAGCGGGGTTCGAACTGAAGTAATAAACCAAAAGGGGCGAACAATCAATTACTTTGGCATCATTGAAGATATATGGGAACTTGACTATGGAGCGGATATACAAGTGGCCCTGTTTCGTTGCCGCTGGATCAAACAACACGAACTGAATGAGATCGGGTGGACGATGGTTGACCTCGAAAATGTAGGCTACCGAGATGACCCTTGGGTGGTCGCTTCAGATGTGGCACAAGTTTTCTATTTACCTGACCCAGTGTCTAACCTTCCACCAAAGAAGAGGACAAAGCATGTGGTTGTCTCTGGAAAACAGCACATTATCGGAGTTGATGGCGTGGACGATCCTGATGAGTATAATCACTATGCTGAAATGCAGCTATACACAGACTTTACGAAGAAGATCGAAGATGTGGAAAAGAAGCTGCCCAAAGACATATTGCCATGGGAAAGGAAAGGGGTCAAGGGGAGAGTTGTTAGGGATGAATAGCTAGTTGTTGAACGTGATGTGTTCGAGAGACTACCTTTATGTATGTGAGACTATACCTTATGTATGTGTCAGACTTCATTTATGTATGTGATTTCATTTATGTGTGAGACTTCATTTATGTATGTGATTTCATTTATGTATGTGATTCCATTAAAGGCTCCATATACCCTTGTGAAGCAAGTGCACTCCAACTTTGTTGAAATGGCTTGAGATTTTTGTGGCAGTCATTTATAGCCAAAATATGATCCCACACCAGCCCCCACATTTTCCAAGGGTAACAGGCCTCCAAGACTTCACTTGATCAAAGACTAAACCCAAGCTCAAGCTAGATGCACACTAAGTGGATGAACTAGCTCAAACTCTCACAAGATCTTCACTATTTGCTCAAGTGGCTCCTTGCAACTCTCAAGGGGTGTATCAGGTGGTAAGAGGTCCAAAGAGCAGCCATGGAATCGACCAAGGGGTTATATATAGGCTAGACACAAAGAACTAGCCGTTACTCAACAACTCCCCTGAAAACCGTGAGCGGCGTATGATACGCCGTGCACAAAAGTGACTCGGCGTATAATATGGCGTCCACTTTTCCAACGGTCGAAACACTTTTATGAACGGCGTATGATCCACCAGTACACAAAGTACACACGGCGTATCATACGGCGTGCATAAACTCCAACGGTCATATGCCACATGTTAACTGCTGACTCAGCCGAAACATATACGCCGCCACCGGCGTATAATGCGTCGATCGCTTTCCTCGAAACCCTCTTGACATGCTCACTGAGTAACTCGTACGCCGATACTACGCCGTGAGCGGCGTATAGTACGGCGTCCTTGGTACACTTGAACATCTTCCTGCCGTAGTACGCCGTATGATCCGCCCCGTGTACACACAGTACCGGCGTATCATACGCCGTAGCCTTCCTTCGTGTTCCTTCACGCGCCGTAGCCTTCTTGCATTGTACGCCGTTGGCGGCGTATCATACGCCGTGCGCTGAATGTTGAAAACTCGTCCAATTCAAGTCCTTTGAGTTTTGGCTTGGCTTCAAACTTGATCTAGGATATATTTGGGATGTTTTGGGCTAGGTTTTGGTATGTGTGCATCTAACTCAAGCATAAGCCTAGTTTTGATCAAGCTACTAACTTAGAAACCCCCCTTAATAGTACGGTCTATCTAGAAAACTAGAAAACCTAACTAAACAAGCATTACTTAAGCAAACCACTCACAAGGTATATAGACATGTCAAAACACAAGCACGCTCAAGATCCAAATAACATGTCCATACACAGAAAACACATAAAGAAGCAACACACTCCCTCCCAAGCTCCCCCTATCTCTAACCCTCCTATCTATCTCCCCTTTGGCATCTAAGCACCAAAAGGAGGTCCTCAAGGGTCCTGCGCTGGAGGCGTAGAGGCTGGAGGAGTCTCCGCACGACGAGGCACTGTCGTGTACTGGTCGGTGTCGATGTCCTCGTTGGTGTCGGAGTCGGAAGCAGTGCCGGCGGTCTCGGACTCGGCTGGAAGTGAAGCAGAAGCCGTCGGGAGTCCGGACGAAGTCGAAGCAAGGGGGTCCTCTGCAGCCATCAACTCCTGCTCGATCTGTGCGGTCACCGACTGAAGTGTAGAGTCGGGTGTCTCGAAAGAAGAAGCAGTGACCGGCTGGACTGGAGTGGTCGAAACTGGGAGTGTCGGCTGAGGTGACGACTCAAAGAGAAGAAGCCCTGAACTGACTGGAGCGTGCTGGTGAGCAACTGAGAACTGGCTCGGGCTCTGGGGAACCTCCTGCTGCTGCTGCGGCTGCTGCTGCACTGGCTCTGGGGAGAGGACTGGACGAGGGAACGGCCCGGTCTGGATCAGCGGCGAGATCGGAAAGGTAGCAATAGGAGTCAACTGATACCCGCCAACTGAAGCTGGTAGAGGAGTAGAGGCCGTCACCGGGGGTCTGAGATCGGGCACCACTGGAGCTGGAAGTCCTGCGTGGTCGTACAAGGTGCCGATCGTCCCGTGCAGCCAGGTGAACATCAGAGCTGAGGTGTGCTGCTGCTACTGAAGGGCTAGAGCGGTGGCCTGCTGCTGCTGTAGCATCATGTTCATCATCTCCGTCTGCCGGGACACCTGACGAGCGAGCTCGTTCTGGAGAGCTAGCTGCTCCCTCCGGGACGACTCCTGCTGCTGGACCTGCTGACGCCTCAACTCTGCCTGCTGCTCCTCTAAGCGACGGGACTGCTCGAGCTGGGCTGCCTGGGTCGCCGCCAGTGACTGAAGAATAGCTGTGAGCTCTGTCGGCTGGGTCACTGCGGCCTCTGAGACAACCGAAGGCGGTGGAGGTGGTGGAGCTGAAGGTCCTGCCTCGGCGTCGTGAGCAAGAGGAGGAGGCGAGAGCGGCGGAAGCTCGAAGTCGCTGTCCTCAGAGCTGTCACTGGAGACCATGAAGTACTGAGGTAACTGAGCCTCTGCCTGAGCTAAGGTACTGTCCTCCTCTGCTGCCTCTGCTCGCTGCTCTGGAGCCATCTGCTCTATAGCCTGCCTCATAGCCCTACGGCCCCGGCGTCTGTCATCCGGCTTCGCCGGACCGTAGGTGGCGTAGCGAGAAGGTGTCGACTCGTAGAGCTCTCTGAAGCGGGGTGGTCGATAGGTCGAGAAGATCCGAGAGAGAATGTGACCGTAGACCATCCGGCGTCCAGCTGGCAACCCGTCAGAGATGACGTCCTGAATTTCACAAATCAGGAAGTCGGCGATGTCGAACCGGGTCTTTGTGAGCAACGCTGCCAGGAGCCACTGCTGAACTGACGAGACTGCCTCTCCGTAGCCTGACCTCGGAAGGAGTGAGACTCGAGTAGTGCGGAGAAGGGCGTAGGCCAACTGAGTCAAGGCATCTGGGACTCGAGGGGCGCCAGGGATCAGCGGGGGGTCAAAGAGTATCGCGACCTGCTCGTCTGTAGGAAAGACACCCCCAAGCTGGCTGCAGCGGGGAGGAGTGGCACCAGGGTGAGCCTGCTCGTGAATCCGGTACTCGGACTGCTGCAACCCGTAGAACTCCCTGAGCTGCTGTGCCGTCAGTCTGTGCTTCTCCCCCTCAAACATGAAGATCATGTACTCACGATCCGGGGAGATCCACACAGTGGAGTAGAAGACTCGGATCCACTCCTCAATGTAGCCATTGTGGCTCAGCAAATCTATCAGTCCTGGCTGTGCCTCAAAGAATGGCCTGACGTCCTCCCCAGCTGCCTCCCGGATACGATCCACGTCGATCCGACGGTGCTCAAACGGACTGATGCGCCTCTTGTGATATGACAGGTAGAAACTGTGCTGAATATAAGTCCAGAAGCGCTGATCAACCCCGGGCTCTCTGACAGGAACAAACCAATCAATGTCCTGAGATAGACGCATCCTCTTGATGTGGCCGGCTCTGACGTTGGTGAGATCCACCAAACGAAACTGAGCGACCTCTGGGTGCTCTCCTGGCTGAGGGTCCCTCCTGTGCACCTCTGCTAGCTCCTCAAGCTGGGGACTCTGCCCTCGACGGCCGCGCTGGGTACCGCCACCTCGAGTCCGAGGACCCTGGCGAGTGGCGGTGCTCGGAGTAGTACGAGCGCGGCCGGAGCGTCGAAGCTGGGGCTCCTCTGTCTGCTCTGTCTCTGTCTCTGCTGTCCCTGAACCTGCTCCCCCTGCCTGTGCTCCCCGTGCCTCCCCCTGACTCGGACTGCCTCCGATCCGGAGAGGACGCTGCTGGTGGGTATCTGGGACTGCCAGGACTCTCTCAAGCTCGCGCTGCTCGCGAGTCTTCTTCTTCTTGGTCTTTTGGGGTGCAATCTCCTTTCCCTTTCTCTTCGTCATCTGTTGATAAAGATTGGAATGAGCGACAAGAGTATGGAAGAAAGATATGAGCCTAAGCAAGAACTCTAGAAGGATATGACAAGATTTGGCATAGATTGACCATATGAAAAACTTCGCTAAGCAAATTAGGATGCACTAAGCATTGGCCACAGTCTACTTAGCAAAAAGAAGTGCATATGGTGCTAGGCATGAATTTGGCAGAGATTTGATCACTGAAACATAGATATGTCATTGATGAACTCGAGATCATGAAGTTTAGGCACTAGAGATAGATCAAGACTCCAAGTAATTGCTCATGAATTTGTGAGAATTTGAACTCTAAGGCACACAAATTGCATGGCATGATTTGAAAAGAACCCTAGATGAAATTGGATTGGGGCACATTCATGAAATTTCATATGAATTTGGAAGGAATTGAACTCAGAGTCACAAATTCATGACAGCGATTCTCACCACGGCGAGTTTATGCACGCCGTAAGTACACCCTTGATTGGATTTGAAAAGGGGGAAACCGATTCTCACCACGGCGAGTTCGGACAGGGGCTTGGGCGCGCGGAGAAGGAGACCAGAGGAACGAGGCGCGCTTCTTCTTCTCGAGCTCCTTCACGCGCCGTAGCCTTAGGGCACGGGCGCGGCGCTTAGGGCACGGACGCGCGGGACCTAGGGAGGGCGCGGGCTGATAAGGGCCGGTGGGCGGTCTGCGCGGCGGCGGGGCGGCGCTTGAGCGGCGGCGCGGCGCGGGGAGACCGGCGGCGGCGGGCTGGCGGCGCGCGGGGTCGGGAGCGGCGGGAGGCAGCGGGCGGTTGGTCAAAAGTGAACGCGATTAGGTCAAACAGCGAACGCATATATAGGACAGGTGGGGCCCGGTGAATATTCCACCGCCGTATGAAACGCCATGCACAAAAGTGACTCGGCGTATAATACGGCGTCCACTTTTCCAACGGTCGAAACACTTTTCCAACGGCTACTTATGAACGGCGTATGATCCGCCGGTACACAAGTACACATGGCGTATAATGCGGCGATCGCTTTCCTCGAAACCCTCTTGACATGCTCACTGAGTAACTCGTACGCCGATACTACGCCGTGAGCGGCGTATAGTACGGCGTCCTTGGTACACTTGAACATCTTCCTGCCGTAGTACGCCGTATGATCCGCCCCGTGTACACACAGTACCGGCGTATCATACGCCATAGCCTTCCTTCGGGTTCCTTCACGCGCCGTAGCCTTCTTGCATTGTACGCCGTTGGCGGCGTATCATACGCCGTGCGCTGAATGTTGAAAACTCGTCCAATTCAAGTCCTTTGAGTTTTGGCTTGGCTTCAAACTTGATCTAGGATATATTTGGGATGTTTTGGGCTAGGTTTTGGTATGTGTGCATCTAACTCAAGCATAAGCCTAGCTTTGATCAAGCTACTAACTTAGAAACCCCCCTTAATAGTACGGTCTATCTAGAAAACTAGAAAACCTAACTAAACCAAGTGTCCTTCATCTCCTTGTGACACTCGGATCTAGAAAAGTCCTAAGCCTTCATGAGATATCCGATTTGCGTCCAATTGAGGGGCCTCCTTTCATACTCTCCATGCGACTTAAACAAATATAGAATAAAACCTTCATAGCACATGTTAGTCACATAGATGGTATTGTCATTTATCACCAAAACTCGCCATCTAAGACTACAACTTGGACCCCACAATCCCTAAGAACCCTAGTGTAGAGACATGGTTCAATTAAAGGCTCCATATACCCTTGTGAAGCAAGTGCACTCCAACTTTGTTGAAATGGCTTGAGATTTTTGTGGCAGTCATTTATAGCCAAAATATGATCCCACACCAGCCCCCACATTTTTCGGACAATTATTTGTATTATTATAATTTTTTCCGTGGTGCGCGAGACAAAATATGGGGCGTTATACATGGAAAACACTTGGGTTATGGTGGTAGCTTCAATGAAGGCTCCACATGTATATTTTTATATTTACATAAGTTTTTTTATCATTTTGTACCTCAAAAATACTTAATAATGTTGATTTAATAATTTTATTACAAATAAACCAAAAAACAATAGTAGGGGCGGCTGTATCAGAAACCGCCCTTACTATTTATTCTGTAAGGGCGGTTTATATCACCAGCCGCCCCTACTGTGGCCCTCTGGTATATAAGGCAGCCGCGCGTCGAGCGCGAAATTTGGCTAAGTCTTGGCGCGTTTTCTCCCTCGCGACGCCGTCAGGCTGCCGAAATTTCCCCCCGGCCGCGCGCCTCCACCGTAGCTGCGCGCCGCCGTCGCCGTAGCTGCCCCCCTCGCCCTCTAGCGCGGTCGTCGAGCCCGCGGGGAGATCCGTTTCATCCCCGTCTTCCTCGACGCCTCGCCGGACCCGTCTAGACGCCGGTGGCCGCGCGCCTCGCCGGAACCCTAACTCCGCCGCGACGCCGCCGCCTCTGGACACCGACGGCCGGGAGCTCGCCCCTCTGGACACCGAGGGCCGGGAGCGCGCCGCCGTCGACTTGAGCTCGCCCGGATTCCTAGTTCGTGTACATCTTGGGGACATTTAAGGTTCGCGCGCGCCCCTGGACACCGACGGCCGGGAGTGAAGTCTTGAAGGTTTTGTTCCATTTGAGGAAGCAGAGGATGTATAACAAGGCTTTGAAGGTACATGTTTTGTTAACTATGTGACTATTACGACTGCTGGGTTCGATTGCATTACACATGTTTTTTAGTGAAATGCGTTCAAGTTTACAGCTAGTTGTAAATCCAGTAGTCTACAGAATTTAGTCCGGCTCACTATTTCTGTTAGCCCCTGTGTCTAACATCTTTAACCCAATTCTTGACAGAATTTCACTCTTTCCATTGCCCCCTGTGTTTAATGCCGTTCACTTGACATAATTTTCCTACTTAGATGTTTGTCCAGTGTGGAATGTAAACATGCACTTCTGTCTAGTTGCTATGAATAATATGAAGCTGAAATTTCTCAAGCTCTCGTCTGTGACGCACTTGTTTCTAATCTTTCTACCCTAGCAAAATTTTTAAGGCACTCAGTAAAAGCTGAGACAAAGATGCTATTTGTTGATTTAACTCATGAACATGAAGTGTCATTTCATTGGTAACATGGTAACAAGTTTTGAATTTGAGTCCTCAATCATCTTATGGAACATTGCCTTGAGTTGCAAAAGCTTCAAATTTTCAAATAAGCCTGTACTCTGAATGCATTCATGGCGAATGAGCTTAGTGGATGAGGCCTTCACAAGGACTGAACTAGATCATGTCCCTCTCATTTCTGACATGCCGTACACTGGGACCTTGGTACTGATAGATAAGATTAGTTCAGTTTTCCAGAGGGAACTAGCATTCAAATTTCCTAGTCTTCTTTTATGTTTGGTTTCACATGTTTGATGTTTTGACATATCATGCTCCACAAGAAATTCAATTTGCATGATCTATTTGCAGCTTTACATGGAATGATTTCCTGTACTTGTACTTGCTATTTATTCTAGCAAGCGTGAACTTTCTTTTGAATACAGAATTACAAGCCATCATTTGAACAGGCAACTTAGCCTTAAAATGTAAAACAATATTTCACATTTCACTGCCATTGCCATTGTCAGACAACCACTGCCATTGTTTTTATGTAGAATACAATATGGCCTTAATTCCTCTGCGGTGACTGTATCCTTCGAAGGTAGTTGGACAAGCCGATCAATAATTCATGCATATTTCATATTTCATATTACAAAGAAAGGAGAATGCTTTATCTTTTTGATTTAGCAAGCATTGGGGATGCTTTATCTTTTTGTCAGCCAAGTCATACATTTTTATTTGTGGATGCTCAGGAACCAAGGTGTGAAGTTGGGAAATCCCAGATTTTGAGCTGTTAAAACTAAACTATCTAGTTTGAGTTTCTTATTTCTAACTTTCACATTTTTTTTCCTCCAGGAGGTCTGTGATGCTCTACTGCTCTAGTTCCCCTACTCATTCGTCCCCGGCTCTTCTTCCTCCAGGAGGTCTGTGATGCTCTACTGCTCTAGTTCGTGATGCTCTGTGATGCTTTACCACTGGTGAATTTTGGATGAAAACTGCTGCCAATGATGCTCTGTGAGTGTTCTTTTGACTGAGCAATGCCACTGCCAATGAAGGTTTTGAGGAATTAATTTCCAATTTTTAACTGAGCACTATGAACTTGTGCTGAGGCAGTGGCATGTGCTATGATGTGAATCTTTTTATGCTGAGGCAGCGGCGATGATGATGAGATGCCCCATATATACTTGAGTGGCTAAACTAGGACGGCTTGTATACCATATATACAAGCAACCAGTTTAGATGCGATTTGATAAGAATTGGGCACTTCTGAGCCAAATATTTAAATGATGTTTTTTTTTGCCTACTTTTATAGCAATATCTTTTTTCTAGGTATTGCTTTTTTATTACAGATATATATATATATACCTTTGGTGAGTCGAAAGCGTGTAGGAGACCTCCTGGTGTATCTAAAATACCCTTTGTTTCTTCTGTTAGTACAAATCACAAAATGTCACCGACAAGAGAAGGTGCAACCCCAAGCCCTGAGCACGGGAAAACCTTTGAAGAGGGAGAACCACATGTCATGAGTCAGGAAGAGTTAGCCAAAGATATAGAAGGGTTGCTTAGTCAGAATTTGTTCGAAGATGAAGTAGAAGAGGGAAGACCAGGAGAAAAAGATGGTGATGACGACGACGACGAAGATGATGATGATGATGACGATGACGATGATGATGATGGGGGATATGTTATCTAAATGCACTCTCTCTCTCTAAATTTGCTCACAAACTTCATATGCTCACTATCTTTTATATATATATATATATATATATATATATATATATATATATGCTCATTTTGTAGTTTCCAGAAGAGGCAGGTAGGCATAGGGACCCTGTTGAAGATGACAAGCTCTTGGAAATCGTCGGCGATCTTTGTAATTTCATATTGGATGAAATTATAAGCAGCAGAGGCGCATTCCATGACCATGCATCCGAGTTGGCGAGTAATCCAACGTTTCAACATCTTCGTGAGTGGGAAAGGCTAGGCTTGGGAAGGTGAACTTTGAGGAATTGTGAATTATTGAACTTGTGACTTTGTGTAATATTGAACTTTGAGAACTTGTGATTATATGTATGTGAATGATCATGTGAATTATTGGACTTTGAATTATATATATGTATGTGAATTATTGGACTTTGAGTTATGTGAATTATTAGGCTGTGGATTATATATATTCTGTGGATTATATTATATTCTGTGGATTATATTATATATTTCTGATTTACTTTTTTTTTGGCTGGGAACTGAGATTAGGGGCGGCTAAATAACCAGCCGCCCCTACAGATAACATAGCAGGGGCGGCTATGTCTCCAGCCGCCCTTAATGTTTATGAGCAGCAAGGGCGGCTGGAAATGCGACCGCCCTTAATGTTTATCAGCAGTAAGGGCGGTTTTAACTAAAACCGCCCTTATTGATTTATCAGTAAGGGCGGCTGGTTTCCAGCCGCCCTTACAGTTCTTACCACTGTAAGAATGGTTGATTAAGGGCGGCTCGTAAAACCGCCCCTACAGAGAGGCTTACGAGCCGCCCCTACTGAAACTTTCTGTAGTAGTGGAAAACCACCCCAAATGTCTTTGCACTTTGAAGGGAGCAGTTGCTTTATTTGTCTGTATACTTGGCTACTTGCATTATTGTGTACATACATAGACTTTTAAGTAGAGTGCAGTGCATCATATGGGATCCATGTGGACACGAAGAATGCAGACAACATAAAAAATACCTAACCTGAATAGCTGATGATACACCTGATGCAAAAATTAACAGGGTTTGCTGTGGAAACTGCTCGAGCTTCATATCATCATCATCAGTAGATTATATATTATATATACGAACAGCGTTTCCTTTCACGATAAGCCAAATGACCTGGTGGCAATCTTGATTCCTTCAGTGGGGTGATTGACATCTGACAATGATCCAAGATGTGTACTTTCTAATTATATATATTCTGTGTAAAATTTATGTAAAGTTTTACCGGTCGCTTTCATTTCAGACGATGCAGAGGATCACTCTCATCAGCTTGCACTCTCAAGAGTCGTCTCCCCGCCAGGTCCTTGATCCTGTCTCTATTAATAAAATTATCCATCTAAACACCGACCTCATGACGATAAATGAATAAGCGCCAAATGCATTGATTTGGTTGTACAAATCAAATTGAAAAGTTAAACATAGCCATCGCATGAGCTAGCTTAGCTAGAAATAAATTTATGGGACAAACTAAAATCGCCGGTGTCCCCCATTCATTCAAAACATGATCAGGTTTGCTCCCCACTGGACCGTCACCGGAATTGTTGTTTAACCTACATTATCAACAACGCACAGTTGGTCAACTTAAACCTAAAAAGTAGACGAAAGTCTTTTGCATTATGGAGCGGCTGATGTGTGTCACACACGTAATTGTTGACTGCCCTATACAGGGACTGCATTATATGATTTTCTGAAGCTTAAACAAGGCGCATGCATGCGTGGCATTGGACCCACTGGATGTACACTGGACACTCTGTGTTGAACTGCTGATGGACGGCGCCACCAATAATGGAATGGGCGTCATAGCTTAGAGCAGTCCATGATAACTACCGGATAAGACAAAGCCAGGCAGATGACAATGTACGTTGTTGCCTGTGGGGAAGACTCTCTCCAGTCTTCGATGTAGCGATCAGAGCTTCCTCTATCAGATACATACATCACCGTGCTCTCCATCTGTCTGTACTATACCGTCTGTATATATATCGTCGCCTCCCAGGACTTTGTGTTTGGCTCCAGTTTAGCTTCGCGCGCTCGTGTCTGCAAATTTATTCACGATCTGATAGAGATCGTCAGCGACGATCTCGGTTCGGTCTGATCCTCACCGCTGAAAGGGAATAGGCAGAAAATAGTGTCCAGCCGTCAAGCCCGTCGCTGTTGAGTGCGTACACCGTACATACGTCCATCGCTGGCTGCAGGTTTAGCTTTGTTCACGGCGTGCGTGCTCCGGCAGTCCAGCATGCATCAGTCAATGTTTACTCCCGGCCGGACGCATCGTGAAATCTTCCGGATGCATGCGTGTTTGTGTGTTGACAGTGCCCGGCCGGCTGATTTCGTGCTTGGCCGTCCGTCGTTGTAGGAAGGCGGCCGGCACGCTCGTCGCCGCGTGGCGGAGACAAGTCTCTCCTCTCTCGCGGTGGTGCCCCGGCATCAGCACGGCCGGCGTCGGTGTTGGCGTCGGCGTCGGCCGTTGTCCGCAGGCCGCAGGCTGATGACCGGGCCTGGACTCTACGGGTTCGCGGCGTCTGACGAGCCACTAGGCACTGGCTTGATCTCTTGGATTGACTGAGGTTGATCGCAGGCATCAACTGCTGCCCTTCTTCTGCTCTCTCGAGTCTCGACGACTTGCCGATATGTAGATTGCGTTTGTTTGTTCAATTTTTTGTGCTGTTTTTCTATCCTTCGGAAAAAATTTTTGTGCTCGATCTCTTGGTTGACTGAGATTGATCTCAGGCATCAACTGCTGCCCTTCTCCTCTCTCGAGTCTCGACGGCTTACCGATGTAGATTGCGTTTGTTTTTCTTCAATTTTTTGTGTTGTTTTTTCTATCCTTTGGAAAAGTTTCACACGACAACTGATTTTTTTTTTGAGACCATCACACGTACGACGACTGATGGCTGTCTCACGTCTGACGATCTATATCTTGGCTGCTGAGCTTTGGTTGATCACAGATTCACATAAATCTCCTAGCCCGCCAGATGGATCGGAAATTCAGGAATGGATGCGCTGCAGTCTACAGGCCTTCAGAAATCTTGGGGCTCACGGAGTCACGGCTGTTGCCCAGATATCTGCTGCTGCGGGCTGCCTATGACCAGCAGCGACCTTTCATGGGCCGGCCCAGTTGATCTTGCCATGTTGACCATAGTTATTAGGACCGGACCGGACATCGAACCGGTAAGGCTGTCGGTTCATTGGTTTATTAGTTCAACTGTTAAGATACGGTTGAACCGTCGGTTCAATAGTTATGAACCGTTGAATCAAACCGGCCACAAATATATTGAATCGGAGCCTGTATATAATTAAAAATATGTATATATAGTTGATCATATAAAAAATAGGCTCACAAATAACACAGTTTATATAATCACAATAACTGCTCCTTGAATCGATGGATTGCTCCTGGACATGTTTGTTCTTCGCTTCTGTTGCAGTCTTGCTGCCTCTTGAACCCAAGGTCTTGGATTTGGGACTTTGGGACTTTGGGATAATGTCAATTGGACTTTGGTCTTTGGTTACTGAAGCATCCATTGGATGAGAACAGATCAATAATGAGGAAAACAACATAGTGTATGTGGAAATTGAATTTATTGAGCAGCAAGCAGCTAGCAAATTCATAAATTTTAGAACGGGCCAAATGCAATAATTGAATTTATATTGTGAAACTGCATGTATACAATTGCCGATTGAGTACTGCAAGTCTGCTCTTTCCATTTCCGGACACACATTTGAGTTGAAGTGCAAATTCGATTCACAGCTCCGTGAAGTCTGAACAATAAACAGATCAAACCATTTGAGTTTAGAAACTGAGTTCCTACCTTTAGCTATGTCGTGGGGTGCCAGACTGTCAGCCTTGCTTCCTTGTGCACGTGGTGTGGTGTGGGGGCTGACCGGCTGAGGACGGAGAGCCGGAGCCTCTGCTGGCCGCACGCGCAGGGGATGAGCAACAAAGTGGAGCGCCCCGCTGCTGGTGAAGAACGGGAAGGCGACGAGCCGATGAGGTCGAGATGCCACCGCTCGCAAAGAATGGGCACCGAACGAGGTGGACGGGGCGATAGCCTCCGGGCTCCTGCGAAGAATTGGTGTTGACGCTTTTTCTGGCCAACATACCGAAAAATGCGCTAGCTCACGTGGATCTGCAACGGATCGATCACTGGCAACGCTCTCTGTCAAAACCAACAAAACCGGTTTCCTAGGGTTTGGCCTGAATCTATCGTTCGAGAGGATAACTAACGCGCTTACGTGATGGAGGACGGCAAGATTTACGAGCAAACCTGCAAAGGGATAACCAACACACTTACGTAGCGAAGAACGACTAGTTTACGAGCAAACTAGCAAAGGCCGTCGAAGCTCTCGCCCGGGAGGGACCCCATCAGGGCGTGGACGTCGGCGGACGTGCCCTAGGTTGACCAGCAAGCCTTAGGACACCATCTATGGTCGTGAAAATCAGTAGACGAACAGCATGTCGAGGTTGGAAGAGAATTAGGGTTTGGAAGATAAAAGTAAATGCATAGTTATTTTGGTTCGATTGGGTTAACCCTCAATCGGCCGTGGCCTTTTATATTTATAGGGTGGGGAGGTCTTGCCCCGCAAAGAAATCCTTTTACAAGTCGTAATCCACATGGATCTCCAAATCTACTAGGACTCTGCCTAAAACCGGTTCCACCGGTTTGACAAACCGGTTTTGTTGGTTTGTGTTGCTAGATCAAATATAGTAACCAAAACCGATTTTACCTATTTCCAAAATCGGTTTTGTTGGTTTTGTCCAGGTGAAGATCTTCCCAAAGCCATAACTCTCTCGTGCGAACTCCAAATCGGACTTTCTATATATGCATTTCAATCGTCTCGACGCAAGCTACGTAATGGTGCAATAAAAATGCTAATTTAACAATGTTACAAAATTCGGTTCTACCAGTTTCTAAAACCAGTTTAACCTGTTTTCCCAGATTGCAGGAAAACCTCTGTCGTGCCAATTTTGGTCGTCAACATATGCCCTCCCTGTTTTTTTGGTAAAGCTTGCATGCCAAGAAACATTCATCTGAACCAAAATTGTACAGGGCAATGGCTAACACCAGCACATCGACCATGACTCGCTTTTCAAGGACGATAGCACCTATCGGCCATGTTATTTGATTCTGCTCAATACAATGACTTCATATGCTGCTGCTTATACATATTCTGTGAGAAAAACCTGAGTATACACATCCTCGGCTGTAGATTCTTGAAATAGTAATTCAAAGACATTCTCACACTTGCAAACTATTGTGGATGCATAAAACGATCAAATTGCTATATTGTCAATTGGTCTTTGCAATACCTCTCAAATTGAGAATGAAGAAAGGCAGAACAATTCAATATTGCATCCACAAGTTACTTTGACCATAAACCAAGTAAGGCGAGCAATCAGCCCCAAAAGATGAATATGACACAATTACCTTAGGATTGATAATGGCCAGATTACTCTTGAACTCTTCTTGTTTGTTTACACCTTGTCTTTAAATGCATCTTGGATTATGGAAATAGCCAACAAGCTCTCACCAACTACTAACCTTGGCCCCACCAAGTTCTGAAATCTCAATAGCCAAAGTAATAGCTATACCGGTCAGACCGGTCTCAATGACGGTCAAACCGGTTTGTCGAACATGTGCCCTCTACCACTAAGTACCGGCCTATATCATGTAAATATCTTTTTGAACATTGCAGCCTGATACTCCTCATCTCATATTGCTAATCCTGAATTTCAATCATTTACGAAATCATGCCCCCGAGCATTGAATACCATTCATAATGAATCCATCCATAAGAATATGCACAACCGAAATGAAGTATAGAGAAATACATAATATCTCCAGGAACTAAATATTTTGGCTTTTGAAAAATAAATGGCAACCACCATTGCAACTAATCAATAGGCATAACAATCTAGTGATAACCCTCCATGATATAAAGACCCATGTGGAACCCAAGGATCAAAATAAGAGTGTGAGGGATATCCAAACATATCTAAGAATGAATTCCAAGACATAGGCATATGTGGTATTTATAAAGCAAATGGACGATGTAATGACCAATAATTTTGATAATTTGGTGCAAATTTCAATTTCAAAAATTGTCTCTCATACCTCTTCTTCTCCTTCAACTGCGTTGCACATTTTTCTTGAACATCATCCTTGTGTTGAGTCTGAACGCTTCTTTTAGGAACCCATGCCATGCCCTTCTTTCTCATCTCCTGAGCACTAAGCTTCTTCTTCTGTCAATTTGATAAACTAAGTGGATGGCTTGGCTTTGCTTCAACTTTGGACAGGAGCGTTCTTTTCTTGATTTTTGACTTATTCAACTCTTTTTGTTCAGATTTAGCACTTGGAGGATCAATAGCTTATTTTTGCTTTTCTTTGCCACCAATAGCCGAAGTTTTCAACACTTCAGTCGGCTTTTCATCAACTATATTCAGATCTGAACTTTTATCTTGGCGGCCATCCTTTTTCACTCGATAAATCTGCTTGACAACCCTTTTCTTCTCTTGAACTCTAGACCGATCCTTTTTCTCAAAACGGTCATTTTCAACATATGGTTGTCTTGCACGCACTGGTTTTCTTGGAGCTGAATATTCTGCATAATACGGACTAGAATATGAAGGAACACATGTCCATGAATCATGCCACCCCCATGATGAATAAGGATGCAAACCAGCAAGGTATGAGCCATATGGGATTGGCATCGGCGGATTAAAAGAAGGATATGGCTCTGCTGTATAAAAACCCTCACTTGGCCGATTCCAATCTTTGTATTTGTGTTTTGGAGACACTCTAGATGATTTAACGTCATTTGACCGATGAGCACGCTTGGCTTTATTTCCTTTCTGATATTTGGCCTGAAGTTCATTGAATGTGAGCTTCGGCTTTCTGCTCTTGTGCTCATTACGGTCTTTTGCTCCATGTTCCTTAGAAAGATCAGGTCTTGGCATTTTGAGACGCTTCAGACCAAAACCGGTTTCACCGGTTTCACGAACCGGTTCTACCGCTTTTGAAAAATCGGTCAGACCTCTTTGCAAAATCGGTCCAACCTCTTTCTCCAATCCAGCAAGAGTAATTGGCTCTCGCTTTGATTTGAAAAAATTCACATGCCCCCAGTGCCTTCTGGTATTTTCTTAGACTCATCGTTCTTAGGAATGTGTAAATCATGAACGATGTCCTCGTTATCACTTGAGGGTACTGAATTTTTCTCTTTATCAATTTCTCTTGGATATTTGCATGAACCGGCTGATGCTAACCGATCTGACGATCCCTTGCCATCAAGACCAATTGGAGTCAACTGGTCATCCTCTGAAATTTCAGCAAATCTCAATCGTCCTGCATTAATGGCCGATTGGATTATTTGGCGAAAAATATTGCAATGGCTAGTGCTATGACCAAATGAATTATACCACTTACAATATTCTTTCTCTTTTAATTCCAGAAGTGATGGCATGACTTTGTGATCAAATAACTTAATAAAATTATGCTCAAGCAAGATATCAAATAATTCATCACACAAAGTCAAATTAAAAGTGTACTTTGTCTTCTTTAGTTGATTCTTTTATGCAGAAGGTTTCAAGGCTAAGCAAATGAACGGTTTAGATTTCTCTTCAATCCATTCGGCTGTACCTTTACTTGTGCTTCTCTTACCTGATGTTTTGGAATTGATTACTAAATTATCATCGGGCTTTACCATGTTTACCAACTTTGGTTTCTTGCTTTTAAATCCAGAATGACCACAAGAAAACCATGAAGACAAAAACTTTGGCAATGATGATGTAGAAAATTTAAATGCCAAAGTATTACTATGATCAGCCTTTCTAATTTTCACAATGCATTTGCTGATACTGTCTGAATTCATTTTGTTGCTAACAAATAAGTTACCTTCCTCAATCGATCTCTTAGGATTAAACATAGTAATATCACTATTAGATGAATCAATTTAGAGCATGTGATCTGATTGGGAATAAGGTAAATTACTTGTAAAGCATACCTTATCAAATATGTTGGAGAGGTGAGGAACTTTGATATGAATGATGTTGTGCTTCCTCTCTTGACGACAGCCTGCATCACCATTCTGCATAAACCGGTTATACCGGTTTGGTAAACTGGTAATACCGGTTTCTCCAGGGCTGTTGGAAACCACCGGATTCTGATGCGCCAACTCCTTCCTCCCAGAATTGTGATCTTTAATCTTCTGATATTCTTCACTGACCGAACTTCGTTCAGTCGTAAGTTGTTGCTCACTAATAATATGGTAATCGCTAGATAAATGCACAACTCCTGGAAATTCAAGCATAGCAGTCTTCTTATGATTGACATGATTTTGTATGGCCAAGCTTGATTTCTTTGGCACAACAGATTCAGAATATGAAATATTTGGTTCAGTTGTTGTAATAACCGAACTGTTGCTCAAATCTGAATCATTTTTTCTTTTCTTTGCCCATCTCATCAATTAACAGTGTTCTTTCCTCCTTCAACTTTTTGAGTTTTGATAGAATCATTGCTCTATTTTTAGCCAAAACTTCTTTCATCCTAGCATATTCTGCATTCCATTCATTTGAAGCATATGGCTATTGTGAAGTAGAATAAGTATTGCCAAAACTTTGTGATGATGCGTGGGATAAAACACATGCTGAATTAGCTTGTGAAGGTGCATATGTGCTTGCTGAATTTTCATTAATACGGCTATTGTTATGAGTAACATGCAAAGCCGGATCATGATAATTAGCATTTGCATATGGTGCTGAATTTACCGATGAAACCTTCACTTTAGTAAGATGTTGTGCAGCATATGATGGTTGAGAATAATTGGCTGGATAGGTAGAATTATCATGGCCAATTCTCTCATTCAACGGCATGTATTGCTGTGAAACCACAAATTGTGAATTTGCAGCCGATGAATAAAGAGGAAACACCTTGCTGAATATTATTAGAATTAGTAGCATGTTAGTTTGGCCTTGATAATTGCTCACCGGCTCTTGAACTGGTTGTATAGCCGATGTGTGAAAATAATGTTGTATGTTGCTAGTGGCATCAAAATTTAAAGCATGCATATTATTTGGCAATGGCTTTTGTGTATAACATTCAGAATTATAATTTGCATAAATATAATCATCTGAATAATTACTAGCCGATGCAATATGTCTACTAGTATCATATCTAGCAACATCAACATGAGGATTTGTGGTACTTGCAAAATAATTAGACATAGGTAATATATTTGCAAATTGTACCATGGGCTCGTTATAGTTGAACTGATGTGAAGCGTGTTGATAGCCTGCCATAATAGGTATTGGTGCTCCTGATCTTGTGATAGATAATCCAAATGTTCTTGATAACTTGAGCAATCAATGACCAATATTTTGCTTCTCTTTTGATCTTCAATATGCAGCAATAAGTAGAATAAAATGCAATCGGCTTGAGCAGCTTGATGCAATGTATGAATAGATGCTATCGGTCAAAAAGGACCAGACGCAGTTCTTATGGCGAAAATTAGGAAAATATATCAATTAAGCAAAGGGCTGGGTTAGAAAAATTTGGTTGTTGGAATAACCAAAATATTCTTTCCCAGCGGAGTCGCCAAAAATGTGTTGATGATTTTTCTGGCCAACACACCGAAAAATACGCTAGCTTGTGTGGATCTGCAATGGATCGATCACCGGCAATGCTCTTGCCAAAACCAACAAAACCAGTTTGGGAAACCAACAAAACCGGTTTCCTAGGGTTTGGCCTGAATCGATCGTTCGAGTGGATAACTACCACGCTTACGTGATGGAGGACGGCTAGGTTTACGAGCAAACCAGCAAAGGGATAACCAACACATTTATGTAGCAAAGAACGACTAGTTTACGAGCAAACTATCAAAGGCCGTCGAAGTTCTCGCCCGGGAGGGGCCCCGTCAGGGTGTGGACGTCGGCGAACGTGCCCTAGGTTGACCAGCAAGCCTTAGGACGCCATCTATGGTCGTGGAGATCAGTAGACGAACAGCATGTCAAGGTTGAAAGAGAATTAGGGTTTGGAAGATAAAAGTAAATGCATAGTTGTTTTGATTCGATTGGGTTAACCCTCAATCGGCCGTGGCCTTTTATATTTATAGGGTGGGGAGGTCTTGCCCCACAAAGAAATCCTTTTACAAGTCATAATCCACATGGATCTCCAAATCTACTAGGACTCTGCCTAAAACCGGTTCCACCGGTTTGACAAACCAGTTTTGTTGGTTTGTGTTGCAAGATCAAATATAGTAACCAAAACCGGTTTTACCTATTTCTAAAACTGGTTTTGTCCAGGTGAAGATCTTCCCAAAGCCATAACTCTCTCTTTCTAACTCCAAATCAGACTTTCTATATATGCATTTTGATCGTCTCGACGCAAGCTACGCAATGGTACAATAAAAATGCTAATCTGACAATGTTACAAAATCTGGTTCTACCGGTTTCTAAAACCGGTTTAACCTGTTTGCCCAGATTGCAGGAAAACCTCTGTCGTGCCAATTTTGGTCGTCAACAATTGGCTTGGCCGAGAAGATCTGCCGCTGGTGAAGAGCGAGAGGAGAAGAGGCCGCCGCCCGCCTTCGCTGTTTTCGCCGCCGCTCGACTCCCTCGTTCAGATGTGCCGCCGCCCACCACGCGAATCCAACGAAAGTGGCAATCTTTCCCTCACAGGGTGCCCGTGCAGATAAGGCAGAGACGCGTAAAAGCAAAAACCGTCCGGTTCAACTAGAACTGGCCGGTTCACCGGTTCCGCAAAAAACCGTTCGGTTCATTCGGTTTATAGTGGTTCGATTGCATGGACGGTCTTTTAAGTGAACCAGACCATTGTAGTCTCTGGTTTCTGGTTTTTCTGGTTCAACTGCCGGTCCAGTTCGGTAATAATAACTTGGTAATATTATATGGCTTCCCAACTTTAAGATCAACACCGTCCGGTCTCCTTCTACCCTGACCGTTTTGTCCAGCGGTGCTGACGAACGAGTTAGTGGCGGGGTCGGCAGCAGACCGACTAAGGCAGCGGGTTGAGAATCAGATGGACGGGGTTGGCAGCGGAGGGTAGAGAGGACGTTGGAAAGCATGACATATTAAGCTATGGCGGTGCGCGCGCGCGCGAGACGCCACTAGCCGTGGTTGGTAGAGGATGGCTGCGGGAAGTCACGTGCGACTCAATTAGCGTCAGTAGGGGTAGCAGAAGTGGATCCGGCGGTGGCGGCCGCCATAGATGGAGCGGTAGGTAGGCAGTGTGGGGGAGTTGGGCTAGGGAGGAAGGAGGAGCCGCGCACGAGGAGCTGCTGCAGGAGGAAGAAGATGACCGACTGGAGAAGGACGATAGCGTAATGGGCTGTGTTGAGCCTTATATGCAACATTCTTATCTAGCTTTCACGCTTTGTATAAGAGCCTCCCATGTTGACAGCCTTCATTACCAGCAGATTGTTTTCCGGGGCCTAGTTCTCGCCACACAAAAGCAAAGCACACCGAGTTAATAATTTTACGAGAACCTTCTCCCTTTCCTTACCCTCTCCTACAGTTGAGAGCAGTACAACCAATGCGACTTCCTCCAATCTTGAAAGATCCCCTGCCTCTAGTGGCCCTTTTGTGCCGGAACTGATGGGGAATCTCGAGTTTGTGCTAGTGTTCGTGTTCCTACTAGTATTTTAGCACTAAATAGTGTAGGATTAGATAGACCGATGGCTTTGGTTTCCCCTAAGTGCATCGTACTTTTCTCTCTCTAGGTGGCCTCCAGTGTTATCTGCTTTTGCTTTATCTCTGACATCTCTCCAGTGAGGTTTCTCCACGAAAGTGGGTTGATGTTATGCTTCTGCCGCTTCAGCGGTCTTATCCCCTTTTGGGTTGCTTCTTCATCCGCCGATTTGGGGTTTTCTCCAATGCTTCAAACATCAGAACCTCTGTCTTTTCGCAACGTTAGGCCACTCCTAGTGGGGTGTTTCATGTAGTTTCATTTTCATTAATTAGTGACATGGCATCAAATTTAAGAAGGGAGAGAAGGAACCAGTTTCATCTAGATGAAACATGTCTAGACGGATACCAACTATCAATGAGTCATAAAACTTTATGCTATTTGAAGCGTATGAAACCACATGATGAAACTATGTATTCACTACTACAGAAACCATTTTTCAAGTCACTATTTTCACAGCCGGTTTTTTGAAAGTGGCGCAGAAAATATTTTCACAGTCGGTTTTCTTTCGCCTACCGCTGGGAAAGGTAAAACCGGCTGTGAAAGGGGACTTTCACAGCCGGTTTTTTAACCGAACCGGCTGTGAAAATCGAGACCTTTTCACAGCCGGTTCGGCTAAAAAACCGGCTGTGAAAGTCCCCTTTCACAGCCGGTTTTAAGACTGACAAAAGGTGACATTTGCAGGTACTTTTCACAGCCGGTTTTCAAGAAAAACCGGCTGTGATAATGAATTTTCACAGCCGGCTGTAATCAAGGCTATGATGGCGCAATGAAAAAAATACTACGCATTGACTGACCACGGCTGTTCTGACTGCCCTGTCGCCTCGGCGGCCTTCACTCAGCACTCTGCTTTTCTTTGCGCGTTTGTTTCACAAAGCTTGTGGGAAAGGAACGGGCGGACCAAATCATTATTTGCTTTCCAACTTGACTTATCACGACCGTTGCACAGACAGGCATAGCGATGATGATCCTTTTATTTTTTAATATATATGCAGCAACTTGGGTTGGAGCCTGGGTGGTTGAGCATCGCAATCAAGATGCGTAAATTGAGATATCTACCTCTTGAATTTGACTCATATAAAAATACAATCGAAATCAACTTTGCCAACTGCAAATAAATTTTCTGCCATCATATCCAGAACCTACTCATTGCTGCTGATTGGGATTTTAATTTGTGTGTGAGAGAGAAAGCAGGAGGGGATAGAGATGGATCGAAGAAGACGACGGCATGGCAGGTGCTTCAGTTGTTATTTTCCAAGATTAAAAAAAACACGGAGAAGAGACGATCTGCAAACCGTGAAACCCGTCGGACCCGCTGGGCTAAAACCGCTTGATTCTCGAGTCTTCCTGGTTGGTCTGGTTTGGCTATTGGGCTGGTTTAGGGTGGTTTTGCTGTCGTGAATGCCAAGTGGTGATAGACCCACATGTCAGCACCTCTTCTCTGTTCTGTCTCCCCTTTCCATCCAGGAAGTCCTCGTGCACTATTTTTTTATGAAAAAAATACTAACAAAAAAATGAAAATTATTGAATGTAATGGGCCTGCACTTACCATGCAAGTATCCTCTAGTAGGTTAGTAGATCACATTATTCACAGATATTTGTCACCAAAATGATATTCCCCATTGATACAGCTGTTGTTCTGTAACTCATGTTGACACCCATTGATACAGCTCTTTTTTTCCCTAAAAATTCCTAAAATCATGCTCTATCAAGTTATGAAACTTAATAATGCTACTATTTTGAAAAAAAAAATCTCGTGTGAGTCTGTTTGAACAAGCCAATTTTTGAATTTCAAAAATGACAACTAGAAGCAAGTTTTTTGAATACTAAATGAAGTCAAATGAAAAAGTGATGAATACCAAAGATTCATAACTCATCAAGATCTACAAACTTCATTTAGGTCATTACTCCATTTGACAAAGTTTGAACAATCTAATTTTTGAATTTCAAAAAATGGTATCTAGATTCAAGTTTTTGGAACACTAAATGATGTCAAATGAAAAAGTAATGAATACCAAAGATTCATAACTCATCAAGATCTACAAACTTTATACAGATCATTTTTTCACTTGACAAAGTGGTTACAACATGTAGTACAAATTTGACAAACCACTTTGTAGTACATATAGAACTATGTTAGGTGTTTGTCAAATTTGTACTACATGTTGTAACCACTTTGTCAAGTGAAAAAATGACCTATATAAAGTTTGTAGATCTTGATGAGTTATGAATCTTTGGTATTCATGACTTTTTCATTTGACATCATTTAGTCTTCCAAAAACTTGAATCTAGATACCATTTTTTGAAATTCAAAAATTGGATTGTTCAAACTTTGTCAAATGGAGTAATGACCTATATAAATTTTGTAGATCTTGATGAGTTAAGAACCTTTGGTATTCATGACTTTTTCATTTGACATCATTTAGTGTTCAAAAAAATTAAATCTAGACACCATTTTTAGGTATTCATGACTTTTTCATTTGACATCGTAAAATGATC
>CM014277.1:21467248-21493327 GCA_004135705.1 Alloteropsis semialata | reverse complement strand
TTTTTGTATCTTATCGTGTGTTATAAAAAGCATCCTTGAGGTTTCTATACTTTCTAATCTCGTGGAATCTGACCTTGTAGGTGGAGTATTATTTCAGTGATATAAATCTGGCCACTACTGAACATTTGATGAGATTTATTTCAAAGGATCCTGAAGGATATGGTGAGTTGTATGGTTGCTACTGAAGTTAGTTAATTGAAATGTAGAATATGGAGCGCCAAATCGATAGTTGGTATTGAATTTATGATTTTCTTTTTGAAATTTATATCTTTCTTTCCATTATTAGAAATCGAGTAATGTTTAAGCTCTTGCTACTTTAAGGTGATGTTGAGAATCAAAGTAGGCTTCCAAATATATCATGAAAAATAGTACAGTGTTTATTGGAATAATTTCCTCATCTCCTTATGTTTCAGAAACGAGTTATATTATAATAGAGATCTTTTGACCATGGCTTCACTATGCTAGTATGTTTATTAAATCATATTTTATGTGCAAACTGTTTGTGCTTAAATGTGAAGAACACTAACTTTCATAATTGAAGTGGAGAAACCAGTTGAATTGGTATTGAGCTTTTCAGGAGTAAACTGATGCGCTTTCTCACTCAATGCAGTGCCAATATCTGTTGTTGCTGGCTTTAAGAAAATTAAGGCTTTGGTTCAAAGTAATTCCATGCTTGCTTCTGCTCTTCGAACGTCATCAAAGCTTGTGAGTTCCATGCTAATGCAATTGATTGTTAGACCTGATACTAGCATAGACTATTTTGTTCTGAAGTTTCGTCGTCTGCCTAATCCTTCATTGGTCACAGGCATAGGATTAGTGGATTTTACACTCACTGTTGCTTATGTCTCTCTTCAAACTGATGTTAGCTATATCTGCAACAATATTTTTAATTTTTTGTACACATATACAGGTTGTTAGTGATGATGGAACAAGAGTAAAACGTGAGCAGCCATTTACAGAATCAGATTTAGAAGAACTCCAGGTGATTGGGAACTCATTATACATTGAAAGGCACTACCGCATTAATTCTATAGTATCTCTAGGTATAGAATCTATGCTAGACTGTCAGCTAAGGAACCTCTCCTGTGTTGTAGGCCCGAATTGTTGTTGCAGAAAATCTTCCAGATGATCATTGTTACCAGAATCTAATGAGACTCTTTTCAGCTGCTGGCAGGTAAACACTAATGTAGGTCTATATAAAAATGCACCGCTTACCTTTCAGCCATGAAAATCAGAAGAACCATATTCTGTGTTTCTAATTTATTTTGTTTTTCCATGTTCAAGTGTGAGGACAATTCGGACTTGCTACCCTCAGACCCCAAACGGGACTGGTCCAGCTACTAACAGATCTGCCAAGCTAGATATGCTTTTTGCCAACAAAGTAATTACCTTTTCTGTTTAGTACTTAAATATCATGTTGTTATTGTAAATGGATTTTATACTTACTGTGTAAATGAGTGTTTCTGATATTATCCGTTGAATTGAAAATAGATGTGCCTTCTGCCAACAAAATATTTTCTCTTCCTGTTTTGGATAGTTATTAAGAATTGAACTGTTGGGCTATTAGTATAAATATAACTATTCTGATACGGTGCATTGAATCTTCCCTAGGAAAGTGGGAATCAAGCATTGTGCAAGTAGTAATGTCTCTATGTATATGTCAATTGGACTTTAGACATCTTTAATGGAGTAGGTCCTCTACAACATCTTGTCCTTGCATTTGAGCCACAACCCATTTTTATATGGGTTTCGTAGTATGAGGAATAAAGAACCAGTGTACTAAGCAAACCCAAAAACGAAAACAAAATCTGGAAGATTCTGACGTAATTTTCATTTGACTTTCTTTGAAAATATACATTCCCATCATATTCTCGATGTTATTGAAGTGTCGGGCTTACTTCTGACAAGGGGTGGAACATTGCTTAAAATGATTAGACATATCGAACAATATGATCTGCATCTTGGATTCAAATGAATCCTTTTTGGTTATGCAATTGACATTATGTTCATCATAGTCCTGTCATACGATGATGTACCTTTTGCTCATGTCCTGCCAAAATAATATTTTTTTCCTTGATGGCAGCTACATGCTTTTGTTGAGTATGATACTATGGAAGATGCTGCGAGAGCGGTATGCGTTTATGTAAATTTTTCTAGCATATTTTTTCACACATGCATCATTTATATTGCTTCATGTGGTACAGATTGTGGAGCTTAATGATGAGAGGAACTGGAGAAGTGGACTAAGAGTTCGGTTGTTGAGCACTTGCTTGGTAATTATCTCTTCGACTTTTATCAACTGCACGTGGGATGTTTTGGTGTTCAACTTCATACAAATGAAGCATATTTATGAAGTACCTTTTTCTATATATAGCCAATGTTGCACATAGCAGTATAGCAGCTTCAAATCCTCAGACATAATTTCAGAAACAGTTTGCTTTTGAATCTACATTCTAGTGCAACAGAAGATGAACAATGTCAGGCCCAAAGTTTGGACCAGATTCATAAGGAAACGCCACTTTTGGAGAAACAAAAGCCCTCTTCTGTGCTGTAGTGTGTCAGTCTGTCATGGCAGTCGGCTTGACTGCCATGACACAGTGATATTATAAATTGTGGTTATATGCTACATAAGCATCTTTTGACTTGTTTAAACATAATCAACATGCTTCTGTGTTATGCTTAGGAGTCGGGTCAACTTAATTTAGTTTTCTGACACATTGATTTGAAACTGTTGCTTCCCATGCCCATTATTTTTTTCTCGGACTCGTAGGATATATGTGTGTCATTGCATTGGTCCTGTGCCTATTATCAACTATATTGAATTTATATTTTTTTTGGAAAATATCACTTGCACTTGCATAAATAAATATCACAAATAAAAATGTAACACTCAAATATATTTAACATTTTCAGTAAATCTGCAACATATGACAGTAATCCTGCTGTGTTCCTGACATGTACATTTGCTGTGTCAATACCAATTTTAATTGAAATAACTGTAAATAACATTGCAGCACATATTTCCTTTGTTTTGTAAATTGTGTGTGGACCTCTGTGTTTAACTCTTAGGAAGATGGATAAAACCATGATGAACACATTCGTTGCTTTTGTTTCTTATTATCCCCTTGCCAACATAATTAGTTGGGTCTACGGCAAAGTGCATTTCGGGAGCACTTTTTATTTATTTACTTGAGTGAGATGAATTCAAAATGGTAGTTGCTTTTTAAAACAATTGAATTAAATATTGTTGCATTATTATCTCATTCTGTAATGTGATATTAGAGAGAGGTAAAAGTAGAGGTGTATAATGAGGAAAATCCATAACCGGATCTAGCTTCAGTGACCTGTTATCAGTGCGAAGTAAACAAATCAAGTAAGCAACCATGAAGAATGGAGGAGCTGAAGGGTCTTTCTGTAAAAGGATGGACGAAGGAGATTTCGAAGACAAGCTTATGCATCAAAATTGTTTAATCACAGTCCATCTCATTTGAAACACTCAACTTCGAGAAACGGAGAAAGAGAAAGAGCTGCTTTTGTTTGAGTTCTGATCTGTAGGAAAACATTTGTGAACTACAATCGGAAGTTTGAAATCAATTGAAATTAAGTGTATGCTAACTATGCTATTTTAAACTTGCTCGTATATTGCGGTACAATAATGTCTATGATAAATGTCTTTTAGTTTCTTTTTTTATCAGAAAACAATTGTCTCAACTCTCTAATTTAATGATCACTGCTCGTTGCATTCAGACAAAGGGAGGTAAAGGGAAGAAGGGTGGCCATGAAGCTGATGGGTATGGTGAAGAGGAGAATGTCTCCACATCTGATCAACCAAATGATAAACACTTAGAAGAAACAGCTCAGCTGTCAGATGCAGCTGGAGAATACGTGGTAAGACTTCATTTTACTCTCTAGTCTTATTAATTCTATTAGTGGAGGATAGAAAAAGGATCAAAGTAATACTCTGCCTTTGCCAGCATATTTTGAAATATGGGCACTATGTGCAAAGCCAATATTTAGTGTTCAACTATGACATTTCATCAGAAAAAGAATGGTTACCTATTGAACCTCAGCTATATTACTGCTTAGCGGTTGTATACTGTGGAATATCACATCAGTCTATACTGGTTGCTTATTACTGTTTTCCCTACTTGCCACTATACCTTGGCTTGTTAGTTGGTTTAGAATCAGCAATACGGCACTTTACATGGTTTATTAATTTTTGTGTGGATTTTCATAGAAGGTTTGATGATCGATTTATTAGATGTACCTCCAAAAAATTTGCTAAAGGGGTTAGTTTTGTCACAGACCTGATAACATATTTATTTTGTACAGACCGAGGATGGTACTGGAGATATGGGGCGAGGACGTGGTAGAGGCCGTGGTCGTGGTGGCAGAGGCCGAGGGCGTAGTTACAACCAATATAACAACAATCAGCAGCACCACAGTCAACATCAGCAGCAGCAATACCAAAACAACAGTCAACATGTTAACAACCGAAGCAGTTCCCATCTGGTCGGAACCCCACCATCTGGGCACCCGGTCAAGAATGAGCAGCAGACACAAGCGCAGCCACAGCAACCCTCAACAGCTAACAAACAGCCTCCAGGCCCTCGCATGCCAGATGGAACGAGAGGATTCGCCATGGGCAGAGGGAAGCCACAATCATCAGCACCCAGCATGTCTGCTTCTGACCCTGAACCTTGAATTTTAGTCGCGCAAATTGGGAGACGAGAAGCATGGACTGTTGTTTGCCATGTTGATGGATATGGTGAGGGACTTGCCTTTTAGAAGTCTGTCCTCAGAGGTTGGCTTTCTAATTGATGGACCATATACGCTTTTCATGTGCTGTGTGTACTTCAAAAACCAGCAGAGCACTGGTTTGCGACTAGTACTTTTGCGGCCATTTTGTAAGATTTTTTTTTTTGCCCTTTTTGCAGTTTTGGGTGTCAGGCTTAGAAGCGAAAACTCGTGCTAAAAAAGATGAAAAGAAATGAAACATTGTAAAATACGGGTTGTGTCTCGTGTTGGTGTATTAGTCTTGTGACAACCAATTGCAGGAGACTGATCATTTCTATGTGCTGTACCTGTACTACTTTGGGGTTTATTATTCATGAATAATTTGGTCCCTGAAGAACGGTGAACATTGCCCAATTGGATCTGCTTGTAACTCCTCCCCTAAATGAGTGGCTGAAGCTACGTCAAATGATAGACGGCGGAATCAGTCACCAATTTACCCCATTTTAAGAATCAGTTTTTTTTACCGTGCATTAATTGACAGAGAGGGTACTCCATATCTCAAGCATCAATACGGCTTAATTTTGGTCATAGAACCCCCATTTTCAATTGTTTTTTAGTGTAATGGTGACTAATTTTTCTTCCAGATTGGCACAAGCCTTCTCTAAACCCTGAACCCTACTACCTAAACAATTTACTTTACCCGCTTAACCTTTGATAAAAAAAAAATTGTAGTTTTCCAAACTATGGTCTAATCTACCTTCTAGCGAGATTGACCTTTTTTACTTCTCTACAAAACAAGTTGATTTTAGTTAATCTTACATTACGTGGGTTGAAGAAGATCATGGAGACATGCTAGAAATACTAGCTCTGTTCTAAAAAAGATGCAATTCTAGGTTTGGACTAAATCAGCCCTTATTTGGTTTGAGTAAGTTTATAAAAAAAATATTGTTAACATCTATGACTCCAAGTAGATATATTATTAAAATATATTTCATGATGAATCTAATTTTAATTATTTGGTACTGTAAATAAATATTAATTTTTATACATATATTTGGACAAAATTGAGATAGATTGGCTGGGTAGAAAGCTACTTTTCATCATGTTTTGTATCTGTAGGATTAATTCCATTTTATTTAGAAGCATCTATGCGCGAATCAAAGATATCCTAAAAATACAAAGCGAATCCGGAATCCTGAACATGAATATCTTTGTGGTTACTTTTTCATCATGTTTTGTATCTCTAGGATTAATTCCATTTCATTTAGAAGCATCTATGCGCCAACCAAATACATCCTGAAAATCATTGGATCTTCTATTGGATGATTGAGTACAATGCGAAAGAAAAAATCTTGGACATGAATTTAGTGAAAATAATTTTTGCTTGTAAAAGATTTTGCCCGGATAATAAATCAGCGAGAAATCCTCGGCATTCTGACCCTGCCACTCTCCCACAATTCCGTTGCGGTGGGCGCCATTACCGTTGCAGAAGGTCAGCCCTTGAATGCTCTGTGTGAGCCTGTGACTCGAAGACTCGAAGCCCGCGGAGATCTCAATACCAGATACCACCATCCCCTTTCAAAACAACCTCCCATCCATCCGTCCATCCTCCAACGGCTACCTCCTCCCCCCGTCCAAACCCCGATGCGGCGGCCTTCACCCACCCCCACCCCGTGACCCGCCGCCACGACCTCTTACACCGCCGCCGCCATGCCGCGGCCGTCGTCCTCCTCCGCCTCCAGGCCGCGGAGGCCCTCCCCGGCCCGGCCCCCTTCCCCCGCGACGGCGCCCAAGCCCAAGGCGGCGGCCGGGACCGGGAGCTCCGCCCGCCGCCGCAGCCCGCTTTCCGACCTCAACTCCAGGGACGCCTCCGCCGCGCGCGAGCGCCCCGGCTGCTTCCGCTTCCTCCTCCCCTCCTCCTCCTCCTCCGCCGCAGCCGCCTCGGGGTCCCGGTCCAGGTCCGCCTCCACCCCGCGCACCCCCAAGCGCCCCGACCCCAAGCCCCGGCCAGGAGGCCCGATCGGCTCCCGGATCAGGAATCGAGGACCCGCGCGGGGCAGGAGCCGCGGAGGCGCGGGCCGGAGCCGATCGGCGCGCGGATCAAGAAGGCGGAGCCGCCGGCCCCCGGCAAGAATAGGCAGTGGCCGGCGAAGGGGCGGCGGGCGGAGCAGTTCGAGGCGCTGACGCCGGAGAAGAAGGCGGACTCGGGGGCCACGCCGTCGTCCGGCGCGACGCCGCCGGTGCACGCGTCCATCTCGCCCGAGGTGGCGGCGTGCGCGCCCGCGACGCCGGCGTGCTTCGCGGCGGGCCACCACGCCCTGCCGGGCGTCGGGGACCGCCGCAAGTGCCGGCCCCGGGGCATCCTGGCGATCGCGGGGGAGGCGGGCCTGGCCAGCGAGGACCTCGACGCCGAGCCGTCCCGCGCGTCCATCCGCTGGCTGTCCTCGCCGTCGGGTGCCGCGGCCGGGACGTGCTCGACGAAATGCGGCGGCGAGGAGGCGTCCGTGAACTGGCTGGTGTCCCCGCGCGACGGAGGCGGGGTGGACCTGCTGGAGGACGAGATCTTCGTGCCGAGGTGCTCCTCGGAGGATGCGTTCTGGCGGTTCTCCCCGGACTGCATGGGGTTGTTGGGCTCGCCGCTGCTCGGTGGGCTGCTGGACTTTGGCACGCCGGCGTCGGAGATGTCTGGCACGACGCCCTCATCTGGATTTCTCCCTGTGGAGAAGACGCCGAGCAGCGGCGATAGCATTAGTCCCTTCTCGCTTATTGTCAAGAGGGCGTCACAATCCTCTGCCAGATTGCGCGGTTTGTGTGCCCAGCAGGGATTGGGCAGCAGCTACCGCAGTGGCTCCTCGGCGGATCTGGCACCAATGTCCGGTGAGTCATGGCCTGAAAGTATCAGCAGTGGCACATTGTCAGGATTGACAAGAACAGGCAGTCGTCCGATGAAGATGATGGATCCAGTGTTGGAATGCCTTGAGATGATGAGTTTGTCCCCAAGGCCAGGGGACGATGACTATGATGGAAATGGCGGGCTGCCTGCACCATTGCCTCATCTTAGCTTCCAATTTGCAGGAGCTCCATCGTCTCTGGAATCCATAGATTTGTCCTCTTTTAAGAGGTCTCCCCGTGACATAGATATGAAGGGGAATGAGATGAGTTTCCGGAAACCAGCCATGGCAGAGACTCGGATCTCTTGGCGAGAAGGGCTCGTCAGCAGGATGTTTGATATTGGTGACTTGGATTGCTGTAAATGGGTATCTGATGATGAAGATTCACCAGTGCTTTTGCACAATGAGGAGGCTTTGCCTACTGGAACCAATCCTCAGCTAGGTAATCGTTTGTGCCTACATGAGGGTGGCAACCAACAGGAAGCATGTGGCTTTGGCTCTGTTGAGTTCAGTTGCATCGGTGATGAACTGAACAATGATAGCAGCAAGGCTTCTCCAAACCCAGTTTCAGTCGCTGAGTCCATGAGAGCAGAAGGATTCGAGCTTGTCTCATCTGATGATTCTGATTGGGCTCGCTTCTACAAGAATGACTTGTTTGAATCATGAGATGTCTGAACTGCAGAGGGGTTTCTCTGTTCGGATGTTGTGTACCAATTGTACTACTAGAACCGTCGCAAACACACGCGTTTGTGTTTGCCTCAACCCTTGTACCTTTTTCAGCATTTGAAGTTTTGCTTTACATTGTTTGGCATTACATGTAAATTGTGTTGGTAGATAGATTTGTTTCTGGAATAATCACTTGTGGTCCCTTTTAATCCACTGGTCATAATTCAGAGAACATCATGAGCATATCGGGGCTGTTCATCCTTTAAACTTTGTAAACAATTCCATATGTTCCAAAGCATCAGTTTTATGATTCAGATTTAACTGTGTGGTGCTGGTTGGTGATACTGTGAGCTGTTGAGATTCGCCGAATCTGCTGGTAAGTATAACGCAGCTGGTGAAATTTAGTGAATTTGACTGCTGAACTAAATTTTGAAGCATCAGAGAAGAAGAAACGGACTTCAATGGCATATGATGATTTGCTTGTTCATTAAAGCAGTTTGCAACGATTCATCCTCTGGGGTAAAATTTTCAGAAGCAGCAAGCGTTGGGATACCAACTGGTAAAAAACTAGTATGTTGGTAGAATGATTTGTTTCTGAAATAACCACTTCGGTTCATTTTAATCCAGTGGCCACAGTTCAGAGCAATCATGGGTGCATCAGAATTGTTTCATCTTTCATCGATTAATTTCTGAACAATTCCATCTGACCAAAAGCATCACCTCGTACAAAAAATTTCACGGTCTAGGAACTGTTTGATTGCTTGCCCTGTTCATCTGGAGCATGTTGCCATGCTCATGAACACTGCTTGCCGGTGGTTTTCAGTTTTGTTCCCTGAATCACCCAATCTGTTGCGAGCTGCTGCTATAAGAAGAAGATATTTGCGATGGCCGTCCCGCTGCCAAGTGGGTCCCACCTGTCAGCGCACCGGTTCAGATAGGGTTCTTCTTCTTCTGCCGCTCTGCGCCCGCAAAAGCCCTTTCGCTTCTCAGGGAGTAGAATGCAGAGAGCTGCGACGAGCAAGACCGGGGTGGCGATGATGGCTTCTAGGCTCCGGCTCCACCGTAAGAGCTCCTCTACTCTTCACCCCTCTCTCTTCTTCAGTACATCTTGATGTTCCATCAGTCGCCGGACCAGACACCTCCAATGATGGCGGCGGCGGCGGCGGTTGGGAGGACTTGTTCCCGTAGCTAGCGATAGGGTGGTGAGGCCGAGGAATCGCAGCGGAAACAGGGTGTGTACGTCGCTAGAAGGGGCGCTTACTTTTCTTCCTTGGAACAACTCATTTGTTTTGTTCACATGCATTTCTCTCCTGAATTTTTCCCCCCTTTCTTCTCGTCGGTTTATTTGCTTGTGGCCCTCAAATTATTGGGCTTTCCCGTGAGGACGGGACTTCTCGGATTTCTAGAGTTAGTTCAGATTCTGACTGAATCCACGGGGGTCTGGAAACGCAGGCCTGACAAACTGGGGTGATTGCGTTCCTTGGCATCTTACTATCTGTTGCTGTCTTTGTTATGTTCCCTCAGAGCAGATAGGACTATAATTCGATCTATTTGCTGTTTATTTTCATAGTTAGACTGGTTGGGATCCGGCCAAGCTGCTGTCCTCCTTCCCGTGCATTTGCAGCTGTGAGAGCTCAAAAGATTCAGCTCCCCAAGAAGTAAGTGTTCTAAAATTTTCCTAATATATATTTACTTGCTCTTTTCTGATTCGTACCCATGCGTGCAAGAAAATGTATCTTACTGTATGGGTACTGTCAAATTGATGAAGCCGGTAAAATGACGATGTATGTGGTGACTGGGTGCTTTGTCATTTGCAAATAAGATGTTGATTTGTAAGTTGCTGATTGGACCATAAAATGTATTGAGTTCTATTGTCACATGCACATAGCATAAAGCGTGTAGCCGCATACTAATTATGATTGCGTTGAAACATGTGTGGCTTCTGCATCCTTCAGGGTCATCATCTGAAATTTTCAGCATGCTTGAGAGAGTTGTACCTGTAGTGTATTTGGGACGCCAATAAGCTTGCCATTGTGGTGCTGTTATAATTTAAACTCGTATATATTTGTTTAGGGTCATATATGCAGGAATGTGAGCTTCTGGATATTTCTTGCAACCTTTTTGTTGAGTTATTTATTTGGTCCAACTTTATTAGTTGCTGCTTACTCAAAAGTTAGTTATTCCGGTTCGTTGAGAAAAATTGACATAGTTGAGTTAAAATGGGGTGGAAAAAAAGTGCTAAAATGTCTATAGTATTACCTCTTCTTTTCTTGAGATTATTTTGTTCAACTAATGCTGTGTCTTACCTTTTATTCTTCTCAAACAGAAAAAGACGTCTGGATGAAGTATGCTTAGAAAGGTTTCAACAATATAGTAGAACATACATCCAGTCATGGATTCTTCAAGGTTGGTTCATTCTTGCATTTTGATAATCTGTGTAAATTGGCTGGATATGTTAAATATTAAGAACGTCTTCTTAAAAAGGCTAGCCAGATAAGCTAACACTTGCTTCTTCCTGTGATTATGTGATGATTACCTGAATCGGAAATAATTGGTTTTATAATGAAAGGGTGTGCTTTTCAATAGCTCACTTCACTTGCTTGTTTTTGTTTCTCATGCTGCTGCTGCATTCAATATGTATAAGCAGTTTCTTACGTTATTTAGAAATTTTCCCTTTTTGAACCTTGCTTCATAAATTATCCTTGTTTATTGAACCTTCGTGATGTTTCTGTAGGCAAAGTCATTGTGAATGGAAGAGTTGTGAATAAAGCTGGAACACAAGTATCTGACAAGTCAGTCATCGAAATTAAGGCTGAAATCCCAAAATATGTATGTAGGTGATGCTCTAATTATTTGGCTCATGAATTATTGTGCTTTAAAAGATACAAAATTACTCCTATTCTGAAGCTTATAGTATCCATTTTTTTTAAAAAAATGCAGAGCGGGACATAAGCTTGAGGCAGCTATCAAAGAATTTGGTATTGATTGTGATGGAAAGATAGCCCTTGATTCAGGATTATCCACAGGTGGCTTTACTGACTGTTTACTTCAGCATGGAGCATCTCATGTTTATGGTGTAGATGTTGGCTATGGACAGGTTTCATTCTTTCTAAATTTTTAGCTCCTACCACTACATCTGTCAGTTGCTACTCACTGCAACACTATGACTAGATCTCACTATGCCCTACTCCATTTCAGGTGGCTGAAAAAATTCGTGTACACGAACGCGTTTCAGTGATTGAACGTACAAATTTGAGATATCTTTCTCAATTGCCACAACTAGTGGACTTGGTGACAGTGGACCTGTCATTTATCTCAATTCTCTTGGTATGATTTAGTGTACACTGTATTGTCGTTCATATTTAGCAGTCTGGTTATCCACTTTTAACATTTCTAACCAAACTCATCATATCACACAATATTTTAGCAAAGTGAATAATGCCTTTTTCCTTATTTATTGAACCACTGCATTGGTTTTCTTTGTATTTTATTGTCTGTTCTATTTTTTCCTGTCCTAAAAAAATGTCCTTTCTTTTTGTAACACTTTCTTGGTATAGTTAGCATGATATAAAGAGTTTAATGTGCTTAGCAACCGCAATTGCACAGATGACAACACAAAATTTCAACAACTATTCATGGGATCAGCTTCAGTAAAACTGGAGAGTAAAAAACATGCAGTAATAATATGGGGTGCATTCGCCCTATGTGAATATGTGGCTTGAGTATCTATCTGTCCTTTCGTTTGGAGGATTTGCAAATTTGCAACCTCTTTTTTGGCATGAATTCTACTCAAAGACAGTTCTTGTGGCATTTCACAATGTTCTACTGGCAAGTTTGCAATAGTGGTTTGAAGCATTGGAAAATTTTGTGAACATTCTTGGGTTCTGTTCAATATGTATTAGGATGAAGTGCAATTGTCCCATGTGAATATGTAGTGTAACTATTCAATTCCAGTCTCTTTTTTATTTATTTTTCTACCTTTACCCTACATGTGTTGGAAGTTTTAACAATCATAAATTCTTCACAGCACTTATTTGTATCATCTGTACAACCTAGGTTATGCCTGCTGTTATCAAAGTAATGAAAACAGACTCTACATTGATAACACTTATCAAGCCTCAATTTGAAGCTCGTAGATCACAGGTGCGATTAAATGGAAAGAGTGATTGACTGTAGCTGGAGTTCAGGCTATTTTTTATACCTTTCATATTCACAAGTAATAGAGACAAACTCACGCAATAAATCTTCTTTGATCGTGTTCAGGTAGGAGGTGGTGGTATTGTTCGAGATCCTCTGGTTCATAAAGAGGTACTAATCCACTGCTTTGGCTTCGACCTTGTTCCTATGCTAATGTCATAATCTCATTTCATTCACAATTTACCATTTGCCATTATTTTTCACTATAAATAGCTCTATCTTATGAATATGATTCCTTCCAATAGCCTGCCTATTTTATTCTGGAAATCTAATGATCAAATTGGTCTATATCCGAACAATAAAATCTTTTCATCAGAATATTTGGTCGTCGTTAAGACAGGATCCTATATTTTTCATTGTCTTCTTTAACTTTGAATATTGTTTCTGCACTGAGTCATGACCTTGGGAATCACGCTATGTTGATTTATTCACTCCAGGTACTGGACAGAATAATTTCAGGCGTGGAAGAGTTTGGATTCTGCAATAAAGGCTGGATCGAATCTCCCATAAAGGGTGCAGAAGGGAACAAGGAGTTTCTTGCTTGCTTCTACAGGATCCCAGTATCAGAATCACAACCAGAAGTAGAGGCAAAGGCAGATGCGGAAGATACACGATAAGGAATGCAGCTTGAAACCTGTAACCAAGAATGATATATCATCAATCAGAACGCGCCATAAAGTATCTGGAAGCTCTATATGAAGTCATGCTGAAAGTTCTGATGATACAGTGTTCAAAAATAGGGCAAGGATGATCAGTTAGATACCTGTTAAGAGATACAAAATTTTGGAACACTTAACTCTGAAGTTTTAGGGTCCACTTTCTGTTCCCTGGGAGAGTAAGAACAAACACGCAGAGAGCGGTCAGCCTTTTGTTCCTTGTAGGGCATTGTGTTAGACATTGGCCGCCCAGTTTCCTACAATCCTACCAAACAGACCCCGGCAGTTTTTGATGTAATCTGTTCAGGGGGTCTGCATGAGGTGTGTTCTTTCTGCAATAAAGTTGCATTCTGTGCCCTTGTTTGTGAGCGCGACTCCTGATTCTGTTATTCTGATGTTTTGAAACCTGAACAGACCAATAAAAAAGGAGCAACCCAACGAACACAACGGAGCACTAACTTGTTACATCATCTCTATCTGTAACTTCACCTTATGTAGTGTGCTCTTAAACCCGTACACGTTTAGGAGATGCTGTTGAAGTGTTGAGCCATCGAGCAAGCAGTCTTGTCACTGAGAGGAACGGAACAAAAAATTTGGGGGGAATTGAGAAGAATCAAGAACACAAGGAAAGTTGTAACTGCTAACTGGATACACTTGTTACTGAATCAGATGGGCGACAGTACAGAGGATTTTCACTCTTCGATATGATTTTGTTACAAACCCCAAAATAACCTAAATAGCAAATATCATAGTTCGGTCATTAAATTAAGCACAAATACTAACCTAAACATTGTTTTAACAATCAGCAATACAACTATCCACAGATAAGCATCCTTGGGCGTTTCAAGTAAAGTCGCCGACCTGCTATCCTTGCTTGTGACTGGAGTTAACTGACGTCCTGAACTTGTGAAACTGAATGAAGACGGAATGTTCTGAATTCCTGACAATCACAGCCCGCTTCGTCAGAAAATTCAGTGTATTCGCGAGTCGCGACTAGCCATGCGTGTCTCTTCACAATACGAGTAAGAATGTTCTTGCAACAATTCAAAACCAATTATGCAATTAGCAGAGTTTAGAAGATGCTGTTGATCCATTATGCAAGTTAAGAGGGGTAGGATCCCCTGCATGGAACCTTCTGCATCCTTGTAACCACCATCCTGCCTTCCAATCCCTGCCATAATATTTTGCAATTTCTTCTCCCAATTTAAGAATCTAGTAGTCGTACAGCAGCATAAGGTCGGTGCATAGAAATACTGGAGGGGTACATATTTGCCGACACTTTCACGTGTGCGCCGGAAATCTAGCTCTTATAAGATTCTTATAAGCCCCTTGAAGGTCAATGGCCAAAGAAGACTTGGGTGCATCGCCAATCGTTAAACATTTGACTGATTAATCTGATTGAATGCTTTCTTCTAGAAAAGAGATCGAGCTTAAGAAAAGGTATCTAGTGGTGAGCCAGAACTAATGTGCTAACTCAAGTACATCGGCTTGTGCATTTTATATTGGAGTCTTGGGGATTCATTAGGGCACAGAAATGGAGTACTATCCGAGCAATGAGCACCTGATCACATGGCCATGCAAATGGACTTGTACTAAATATTAGAGTTTAGGTTTCCTTGGTTGTATTGACTTTCTGAGATAAGGCAAATGAAGAGTATAACGTGGCGTTGACAAGATTAACAGGGTTAATACTGGATACTATTCAAATTGTTCTTCTCGAGTCAACAACTAAAATAAAGAAGCATCCACCCGAATGTCAAATGGATCATCTATCCATATGGAACACTACACCTCATACAGATTGCGAAGTTAGGTTCCTTGCACAAATTATATCTAAACAAGGATAGTTGAAGAACCTATATGCACATTTTCTTTTGCAAAATACTCAGAGCTAATAATCGAGATTATAATGCAATGCAGCGTCATGTCTCTGATATAGTGATATGTAATACTGAGGGGAAGAAAGTAGAAGTAAAATACAACTAAGAGCTGCTTCTCTTGCTATATATTCGTTCTGTTCCAAAAAGAATGCAATTCTAGCACAATATAATGTTTTAATAGATTAAGTTTGACTAACTATAGATAAAAATATCAGCATTTATGATATCAAATAATTTATCATTAGATTAGTTACAAAATATATTTTAATAAAAAAATTATTTAGAGCAATAAATATAAATACAATTTTCTAAAAACTTGGCCAAATGTGAACTATTTTTACTGACATGTAACCTATAGTTGTATTCTTTTTGGGACAGAGAAAATATTCTCTTGGCACAAAAGTCCACGATGCGTCGAGTGAACTTTGATCAACCAGCGAGAGGTGCACTGAACGATATTGCTTGTCTCCTTAGGAACGAAGGTTCTGTGCATCAGACGCATAGAGATGTCACTCCGACTGCGAATCAAGAATCCAGCAGGAGAAAAAGGTTCAAATTCAATGTATGCATTTTGCGATCTATCTGATGAGAAGGTAACCAGATCGATCTATCTCGGCTCCCACTCAAGCATTTGCTCTGACTCGTGGCCATGTGGGCTGATTTCCCATCACACAAGACTCCACCGAATGAACTCGTGCTGCCTGCCCCTCTGCCAGTCTGCCTACAGCCTACTGTGTAGCACCGAGTGTTGACACAGGGACATGTACAGTAGTACATCTATGGATGCAGATATAGGCTACGAGCATAAATGCGTGCATATACGTAGCACAGTACAGCGAGTTTTTTAAATGGATTCACGAATTCTTAGAAAATCAATATATCTAAACAATTTGTTTTTGCAAGAGGAAGTTTTTTTTTTTGCGAAATTTTGCAAGAGTAAGTTCACTCATTACATCGTTATACTCGATCGGCTACGCATATGCATGCATTTACACTCGGCTACTAAGGGGGTGTTTAGATGTTCACTTTATGCATAAAATTCATGCATTGGGCCGCGTGCATAGAGAGAAGAAATGAACTGACACGGTTCTCAAGGTGAAAACTTTATGTATTATTACGTGGAACTAAATACGTCCTAAAGCTATTTTAGAACATAAAAAGTAAAGTCAAAACCATTTGGTGTTGAGAATCAACTGATAACAGCTGAATAATGTCCTATCAATACGTTCTCTGTTTTCAAGAATGCGTATGCATTTCAAACAGGCACGTGATGATGTCTAGGTGTTGAGAACCGCGCCGAACACAGAAACGTGAATAAACAATATGTCGAAGGATCTGGTACATAATAAAGCTTCAACCATCCGCCGATATCTCTCTCTCTTTTCCATTGTTCATCTTCTTCACCACCGTGCTCCTCACTCTTCTCAGATCTAGGTTTCTAGTGATGCAACTGCCAGATCTGACGATGTCGGTGCCTGAAGCGCCCCTGCCTAAGCAGAGACTAAATGTGATACAATTATCAGTCCCAGGAGGCTGATACATATTTATTCAACAGATAGTTCAGAACCTTACAGCCTCCGAGGGCACCTGATACAAGCTAGGATAACCAAAAGGTTGATAACGATAATGAGCCAAGATATGAACAGCTCGGGCTCAACAAAGGGATCAGAGCTACGCGGCAGCGAAGACATCCTGGGCGGGCCAAACTCCACAGGCAAAGTCGGGTGCGGGCACGACCACCTACTCGGCTTCTTCGGCAACAAAGTCCGGGTCTTCTTCTGAAGCAACAAAAGCAAGGGTGAGTACAAAAGTACTCAGCAAGTCCAACCACACCCACGGAGGGGTTAACACAGAAATATGCACAGGATACAACAAGGAGTAGGCTAAGGTTTATTTGCAATAAAGCCAAGTTTTACACATGCAATGGTTCATCAAGGAATATTTTAGCAAAAGCAAGTTTTAGTAACAAAACAATAAGTGGGGGTTGATCCACCAAGGATCCAAGTTTTAATGCTACCGGATTTCCCATCCGCCGTAGCTCTCCAGCACAAAGCCGGACATTTCCAAAACCAACACACTCCAACCCATTCCCCAAAACCTTTGGTATTGTGACCAAGCCATAACTCGCCCATGACCGTGGGCACGGCTATTCGAATAGTTTGGAAACTCTGTAGAGGTGTACACTTTCACCACAAGTAGGGTACCGCAACACAGTCACCTTAGTGCCAGCGCGGATCCTATCGAAGCCATTACCCACCATAGCCAAAACTACCTAGTCATCACGAGAAAATAACCAAGGGGTTTATGACACCAAGTCGGCAACCATGACACTAAGTCGGCACTTGGTTTTCCCGCTGCACACCTGCCACCAGACAACTAACAGCCTGGCTAGTGGGATTTAGACTAAGCTCTTGCACCATACAAGAGTCGAGTGGTTGTACGGGATAAATTGGGTTAGGCAAGATGACACATCACCTCGGTTTAAAACCGGACAAAATGGATATCTCCCAACTTGCTTAACCACAAAGGTACAAGCCTCCAAATGGTATTTCACAAAGAAACACCCATCCATTTCATCCAACACTTTCTTTATTTTCAAAACCCAAAACCCATTTTCTATACTCAACACACTCACACTTTTATTCTTTTGATAAACCGAGTATAGTCATGATTGATTAAGTAAAGAAAAATAAATCCTAAGCACTCTAGCATTGGTTATCATCCAAACAGAGCATATCATATTTAGAGATAACTAGGTTATCAAGGCATGATCATATCAATCAAGGAGTGGCTATCCAACCGGGTTTTCAATAATAAAACACATGCAATTTATCAAAGGCCAATAGGTTGTGTTTATAAAACTGGGATAAACATGCATCAAAGGATGGGATTGGACTTGCCGTCTTCAAAAGCCTCCGGGAGTTCCTGCTCGCGGTACAAGTCGTCGGGCTCGGATTCGCGGTACTCTCCTGCGTACTCCGGCTCGCGGTACTGCTCCTCCTCGATTATTCCGTCGTCTACGGCGCACACAACAAAACACATATAAGAAAACAAACAAATCTTTACCGATGAGCTCAAAACAGAAATTGATTAAATAAAATAGGAAGGAGTGATATTTTTGAGTGATTTGTGTATAGCTCGGCCGGAATAGATGAAAGAAAGACGTGTTCGAGTTTGGTGGAATTCCGGAGAAATTTGGCGCATAAAATGACGAGGTTAGGTGTGATTAGGGCCAAATTTGGGGATTTAGGACCTCTTTATAAATATTATAAAGGGCCAAGGGTCTTTTTGGAAATAATTCTGTATGGTGGAAGGTCCTGTTGGTAAAATTGGAAAGTATTTGGGGGCATTGGTAATGACCAGGGACTTATTTGGAAATACTCTAAAAGGACAGGGGCTTTCTTTGGATTATTTCTAAAGGGGAAGGGTATCTCTGTGATTTTGGAAAAGGACAGGGGTTTTTTGCAAAACTGCCAGCCTTTCTCCCTTTCTTCTCTTTCCTCCGGTCGAACAGAGAGGGAGGGAGACCGGGGCGGCGGCTCGGCTCCGGCCGATTCCGGCCCTCCGGGGCTCGGCGGCGGCCGGGGAGTGAGGCAACAGAGAGAGGGGAGCGAGGGGGAGTGATTCCCCTCCTCACCTCGGGCGTTGGCGGCGTAGGGAGGCGGCTCCACGAGCGGGCGGCGTTGTGGGCGGGCGGACAGCGGCGGTGGAGCGGCGACGCGGCTTGGGAAGGAGCGCGGGGATCTGCGGGCGGTGCTTGGAGACTCGGTGGTGGAGCGGCCGGTGGAGGGTTTCTTATAGGCCGCGGGGGGTCGAGGGAGTTGACCGGCCGGTGCCGGAGTTAAGGCGGGGAAGCGGGTCCGGTGAGGGCGGGCTCGGCCGCGGGGTGGGGGGCACGGCGCAGCAGGGTCGGGGTCGGTGCAGAGGCGTGGAGGGCGTGGCGGGGAAGGGAGCGGTGGTGCTCGGGGGGGAGGGGCCGGTGCGGTGGAGGATGTGGTCGGCCGAACAGGGAGGAGGACGGTGGCGTGGCGGCGCGGGCGTGAGCGAGCAGTGGAGGGAGAAGCGGGAGGAAGAAGGAGGAAAAAGAAAAGAAGAAAGAAAAGAGAAAAGGAAGAAAAAGAAAAAGAGAAAGAGAGACCGGCGGAATTCGCGGCGGTCGGTCGGAGACACGCGCGCGACGCGCGGATCGAGGAAATAGACGAACGGTCGGAAGGAGCTTTTCGGAACACTGGGAGTTTTGGAATTTGGAAAAACGGAAGGGTTTAGATGGATTTGGAATTTAGAAATTCCGGAAAGATCGGAAGATTGGATTTAGAACTCATCGATAAAAGCTTTTTTGAAAACTCGTTAAACCGCGATCTTGAATTTTTGATTTTTTGGGACGTTACAGTGCCAGATCTAGTAGCAGCGGTACCGGATCCGGTGAAGACGTGCCTTTTTAGACTAGGTTTGGGCTTCGACGACGGTCAACGGTGGCGGCTCGAGGGCATCGCGGCGCAGGCGCGTGGCCTCGCTATCTCGCGGCGCGCGGGTGCTCGACCACGCGGCCTAGCGGCGCGCGGGCGCGTGGCCCCGCTGCCTTGCGACGCGCCGGCACGGGCGCTCGGCCTGGCTCCTCTGGCTCGCCTGCGTCGCCCTCACTGACCAGTTTGTCCCCAACCGCATCACCAACGAGTCATACCAGGCCGCCATTCATGGATCTCGAGCAGCACATCAATGCCTTGGGCAACGTCGACCCCTCCAGCGCGGCTCTGTCGCCATGCTCAAGGATGGCACCAAGATCCGTGCGCCGGAAACCTCCCGCATAGCCTACGAGGACGAGCCCAGGCTACGGAATGGTGAGGTGCTCAAATTTATTTTGATTCAAACTGAGGGCCATTGATTAGTTTGGATCTGTGCGGCAATTTGTGCTCTTTTTTTTTTGTTGTTGGCTCTGATTGCTTCAATTGAGAGAGAGGAGAAATTAGATTCATTTCCAAATATTTTTTTACTGTGTTTGCATGGTCAATCAGTGATGGTGTGATGCTATCAAAGTAAAAATTGTTAATTTGATACTTTTTTTTGACTGTGCAGTGGTCTTGTGGTGTCAATTATATTTTTAGAAATATTCTTCGAAGCAATGGAATTTTATCTGTTTTCACAAGAACGTACAGATCATCTACTTTGAAGATATCAGTATATGCAATGTACGTTGATCATGTATAGGGTATATGTTGCTAATTTTGTCCATAAGTGGTACATTTAAGATTCTCATGATGAAAATAGATAAATCCTGGCAATTGTACCTCAGATGTGCCTTGGCGACACATGCTGACATGGTGTGTCTACGCAACAGATCGAATCTTTCTCATTTACTGGTACACATTGTGATATACTTATTGGTTGGTACACACTGTGGTCCAGTTTTAAACGCTAATAATTTGTGTAGTACAGTTTTAAACGTTAAGGGTGTACCAGCATCACGGGCTGGTACACTTAATTCTTTAACCAAACAGATAGGATAAGTGTGGCCAATTAGTACCCAAGCCTTAATTGAAGGTGGTACATATTTTGTTAAAATTTAAGTTATTTGAATGAATGGTGGATGTTGGTTGAGTAAGCACATGGTGCTGTCATGTCAAGTCATAACGGGAAGTAGTACATATTTTATAAAAAAAATTAAATTTATTTGGATGAGTGGTCGATGTATGCTGTGAGCACATGCGTGATAATAGAATGAGTGGTGTAGGTTAGTTGTGTGAGTACATGGCTATAAAGTGACTACCGCCCTCCACTATGCACGGGAACCAGGAACTTTAAATCAAATCAATCTACTCGTCCTGACCACACTGACACATGCATAGTAAGATTTCTGACACTATACCGACACAAACACAAATAAAAATTCAATACAGATAAAATACACAATGAAACACAAATCTCCAGAACATCTGGACGTCTATGATAAAAACCATCCACATTGGCGGGTGTAAAATATCTTTTTCCCTTCCCATCTTGCTGCTTCCTGTTAGCACAGCCTCAGCACCCGGTGACCAAATGGCACCTTCACAAAATACGGCTTCTATTTCTTCTCTTTCCACACAATCTCTCTGACAACGACGACTCAGCATTCAGCGCTTTGCTGAATGCATGCACGCATGGCCACAGCTCGAGAATTGGTGGAGAGCTGGCCCCTCCTATTTTTTAAGCCTATCTCTGCACCTCCTCCTCTTTTTTTAAGCCTATCTCATGTACCACACTCACGTCGCGCGTACACAAAACAAATCTACACCTACACTCAGACCAGAAGATTGTGTCCTTCATAAAATCACCGAGTCCATCCATAACTCCGTACGCGATGGACGCGCCACATTTGCTTTGTGGCTCCGAGCGTGAGAGGCAACAGAATTTATTGGGAGCACACCCCCGATGAGAAACGCAGGTCGGATTCCTGACATCAAACCCTCGCCGGCTCCCGTGATCACTGTCTCCGCTAGCTACCCGAGCTCAGCTTGGTTCTCAACTGACCCCTCCTTCTGGATGTCATGTGTTAATGTTACTAAAAAAATTACCCCCACTTCTATTTAGTTGAAAAAAAATTGACAACCTTGCTACACTGCGATTATTAAGACGGAAGGAACCGGAAAAAACTGTATGGCCAGTTTGACCCCTTTGGCCTTTCTGTGAAGATCTACATTTCAGGAAAATGATCTTCATGGGCAATAGTCTTGGGCCCCTCTACACTTTGCACCTCCTTGTGTCGCCTCCGGTGTCTTACACCCTTGTCGCTGCTCCTGCATCTACTTGGCATCATCGTCTTGGGCATCCTAGTCGTGAGGCGTTGCTTAAGCTCACTAGTGACTCTGTCATCAGTTGTAATAAATTCACTAGTGATTCTTTGTGTCATGCTTGGCAAGTAGGGCGTCATGTTCGTTTACCGTTTGGAACATTCTCCTCACGAGCTTTTCAGAATTTTGATTTAATTCATTGTGATCTGCAGTGTATCCGGTTACAAGTATTATCTTGTTATTCTAGATGATTGCTCGCATTTTCTATGCACGTTTCCTCTTAGGTTAAAGGCTGACACCTTTGCCGCCTTGTCTAACTTTTTCTCCTATGTGAAGACACAATTCGGGTGCACCATTCGCAATGTCCAGTGTGACAACGGGCGCGAGTTTGACAATTCATCCACTCGCGCGTTCTTCCTCACCCATGGCACCCTTCGGATGTCTTGCCCCTACACGTCCTTCCAGAATGGTAAAACTGAGCGTATGATTCGTTCCATTAACAACATCATTCGTTGTCTCCTATTCCAGGCATCCCTGCCGGCACGATATTGGGTCGAGGGCCTCCGCACTGCCACATACCTCCTAAATCGTCTTCCCACCAAGGCCTTGACGCACAGCACACCACATCTGGCTTTGTTCGGTACCCACCCATCCTACATCCACCTCCAACGTTTCGACTGCGGGGGGTGTTAGAGATTTGATCTCCATCTTCCCTGTTTAGATAGGAGGCCGGCGGTTGATTTATTCCCGCCTGGTTCTTTCCCCTAGCGCAAGTCCTCCTTGATCACCTCCTGATCTTGTTTCTATAAATCAGGGTACGAGATCTTTGGTTGAGGCATATATATACATTGTATCCCTGTTACCAGTTGAATACAATCCATTATTTTGCGCTATCAGGATGAACCGCTTAAAGTTAAAAGGCGTGTATAAAACACCTAAAAGTAATATCTGATTGGTAGTAAACTTTAAAGCTAACAAAATGCTAATTGGGTAATTAAATATAGGAGAAAATAGTACAAATAAATCCTCGATCTGGGGCCAGCAAATCATTCATGGAAGGGCTGCAATAGTTGAGGAACTATCTATAGGACTATGGCTCTTCTGATAATTAGCACCCTATCAATAGCTACCGTCCCTGCAAAAATCCACCTTCGTTCTGATCATGGGGACAACGTCAGCTATGATGGCGCGAGTGGTGACTATGGCTTTTGTCCTCCGGTGAGGGTGGTGCAGTTTAGTGATCGGCTAGTTTTGAGTGAGGTTTGTTGTGTGCCTGCGGCTCTTGCTGTGTGCCTACGGCTCTTGAGTTGTTTTTCGGAGTTAGCAATGCTTCCTTATCAGAAAAAAAGAAGGGCGCAAGCAATGCTAGCTCATAGTCATAGCTAAATTGTACTTTAGCTATATCATAAGCATCTTCAGCCACTAACACTTGCATCACCTTTGTTCAAAATTTAACTCTTTCGTATAATTACATACTAGGACAGTATAATTTAAACCCATGGCTATTACGATTAATTAAGATCATTTTCTTCGGGGAAAAACAAGAAATCATGTGGTTTAGGACTGGACATTTGCTTTGATTGGTAGATGGCGCGTTGACCACAGTGCCTGTTCACTTTTTTTCCTTATATTTTACAATCCAGTAATCTACTTTTTCATCAGCTTTTGATTTAGTAGCCCATAAACAACAGTAAATCTATATTCACCTAGAATCCAGGTAGGGCATGTGTGCTTCGGCTTTTATACCGTTAGCTTGCACAACCTCAAATTCCACAATTTCTGATCTATCTATAAGCTGATTTGTGCATTTTATATTGGAGTTTAGGAATTCAGGGCAAGTGTTAAAGGTAAAGCTATGTGATTATGGGAATCACACACTACAGGCTGCTTTGTGCATTTTATATTGGAGTTTTAGGAATTCAAGGCACAAATGGAACATCTGAGGCTGAGCAATGAGCATCTAATCATACTGCCAGGCCGATTGACTTCTATTAAAAAAACAAGAGTATACTAGGCATTGACCTTATGAAGGAACGCAAAAAATAACAGCAAACAGGATGTTGACAGGATTAAAAACAAGATATAGATACCGCAAGCCCAAGTCAACTGCTAAAATAAGAATCGTCCACCTGAATTTCAAGTGGGGCTCACCCATGAGGAAAACTAGTTGATTTATTCTATAGATTCACTCATGAGCTCCACACATATTTATATGTGCATTTTGTTTCGCGGACATAACATTTCTGTGATTTTGTCTGTAAGACATTGAATTGAATGTTTTTTATATAGCATACTCCTTTTTTTGTTACTAGTTCCCTGGACAAATATCCTACAAACAAGAAAAAAAAATTAAGTAGTATCCTACAAATAGATTGGTTGTTATCAAATTCATTAGTCTCCTGTAGACAAAATTGCCCTATTAATCTCGCCCTTGGATAACTATAGTTTCCTTGTAATATCCTTTGAGCAATATCTTTTCCAGATATTTAATTGCAGTTATAACTCATCTACAATATTATTTGAACTAGAATTTTCTTTCCACAGATGTGATATTATTTCTATGTAAATGATAACATTGTGCAAAATGGATGTAAAGATGCAATTACTTAATCCATCGCCCAAAAGTACATGGCATTTGAGCATAATTTGAGCAAACAAGGTGGATTTGAGTATATAGTTTGATCAAACAAGTCCATGACGCAAGAAATGAAGTTTTTTAAAAAAAATCTTTTGCACCGGAGACATAGATGTGACTTCTGTGGGAATAATCAAGAATCCAAATGACAAGAGAAAAGGTTCAATGCATATGCGATCTATTTGAGATGTGATCTATCTCGGATGCACCCAGGCATTCGCTCTGATTTGTGGCCATGTGGAAGTAGCATCAAACAAGACACCACCTGACTTAGGTTGTCTGCAGCCTGCTGGCAAGTGCGTGGAACCAAACACATATTATTCGAAGAGAAAGATAACCATACCTGCAATAATGGTATGGTGGTGAGTGTTGACACATGAGCTGCATGGGCCTCCATTCATACAGACTAAACTTTTATAGTCAATGCTCGAATTATCCTTATGAAGAATTCTATGGACAAGTCTTCTGATAGATTTTATCAATCTTATCAGGAATACAGATATTGATTTGTGCTTAATTACAAGTTATGACCATATGATGACATATATATTTACAAGCTAAAGTACCTTACGGACTGTCAGCACCGATCGATTTGTGCTGGTGGGCCATGTAAGCGAAATAATGGGATTGTGGTAGATGATTGGCAGTTGCATGTATTTCCCTACTAAAATGTGAAAATATTTCCCTTCTTTATTTTTACATTTTAAATATTGAAACAATTGGATTTGATTTGTGCTGGGGGCGCTTATAACACCCGCTGGCACAAATACATTTATGCTGACGGTGACCGGCCAGCACAAATAGCCAAGTGTTGGCGGATACAAAACCATACATAGATGTTTTACCCGTCATTAAAGATAGTTTTTTAACCAGTGCAGCGTCAGTGTAGCGCGTACACAAGGAAGAAGAGCGCCCATGATAATTAACCGGAGGGGTTAAAATCAGAAACAGTGTTAGCTAGCTAGGTAAATGATGCCTGCTGTTGGAGCAGTTTACGGAACAGGTCAAAGTCACATTGTGCGAGTACAGTGCTCGGGCTTGTTTAATTCGTGAAACTTTGAAAACTAGTTTGCAAAAGTATCAAAGTTTGCAAACTAGTTGAAAAGGGGTGTTTAGTTCTAAAGTTACAAAAGTTGTATTGGAAAGCGTGTCGCGAGAGAGAGCATATTTTCCAATGCGTTACTTTTGCAACTTTGCAAACAAGTTGAATGGGGTGTTTAGTTTCAAAGTTACACTACCAGAAAACTCGCCATCGGTCCACCATAATAGATACCGGTTACTAAAGACCCGGTACCAATGTGTTGACCTCCGAGCGCCCTTTGGTACCGGGTGGTAACACGACACACTTTGGTACCGGGTCGTGTTACCACCCGGTACCAAAAGGATTTGGACCCTTTGGTACCGGGTGGTAACACCACCCGGTATCAAAGGAATGCTTTTGGTACCGGGTCGTTTTAGCCCCCGGTACCGATGCCTCGTAAAAATCTAGGGGCTTCTTTTATCTCCCACCAGTTCATTCATTGCAAGACTCGTCTCTTCTCTATCTCTTCTCCAGAGCTCTCTCTCCTCTCGCGTCTCTTCCTCTTGCATCTCTCTCTGACTCTCTCTCTTGTCTCTCTAGGGCGCGGCGGCCGGCCTGGAGGCGCGGCG
>CM014277.1:21417194-21466248 GCA_004135705.1 Alloteropsis semialata | reverse complement strand
TCTATTCCTCTTTTTCTGGCGGGCTGCTGGCATCATCTTCATCATCTGTTCCTTGTCCTGCACCATTGATGCCTCCAACTCCAGATGTACTATCCCCTTCTGCCAGAGGCACATGTTCCTCGTTCTGACGGCCATCGTCTCCTGGCACATAATCACCTGAGCCTTCTTCGTGATCTTCAACTTGTATCAGAATGATCTACAAGGATTTGATGAACAAATCTTGGTCACACACGACGTTGTTGTCGTGAAAGACGAATATATGGAACATGTACTGAACATACATGCCAAAGAACCAGATGTACCTCATCCCTAGTTTCTTTGCTGACCTTGCTGATCATGCAGCCTGCACAGATCTGCCCATTAACTGAGACCTGTACTCCAGATGTAGTTATTAATATGCATCACCATACATTCATGGATAACAAATGTTCAAGTGACAGATCTCTTCATTTCGGCCTACCAAGTTCCCCGACTCCACGACCTCTGATGTACCGTCCTCCCGCTTCCTCTTAGGAGCTCGACGCTGTGACTTGTCCTCTTCCCCTACTTGCAGGTCAGATCCCTAAGGAAGCAAAGAAACATCATGACCTCATAAAACCAGTTCATTCCAAGAAGCTTTACCTGATGTACTCACCACCGAGCTGATACTTCCAGAGTCCACTGACGCCATCAGAACCTCCTGAGTCGAACCTGTGGGCGAACTAAGGCGGGAGAAGAGAAAGTTTGAGTTCGACCACACCTCTGCGACTGAGCTCTATTTTATATAGGAGCTGTACAGCATGGTTGCCAATTCAAAGTTTGAAACCTACTGGCGGTGCTGTGTACCTCTCTGTACCTCTGTCATCCCTATTATAGGCGCGTCCAAATTATGTTTCCATTTAGGAGCTAAAATTATGTAATACCTCATTCACCAATTCAGTTTCACTTGCCCAACGTACCCTCATTCTGCTTTCGTTTCCACTGGTACACACTTCAGCAGCAACGTTGCTTTGAAGCTATTAAACGAGCTACGCAAGTACCCAATTCGTTCAAGGAAAACACTCCATCTCACTCTTCTCTTTGACATTGTAATCCAAACGTGCCAAAGAATTACCGGCCTACATACAATTAAGGATCTATACACGACATGTACAGAAAACCATCAAACTGCCAGCCTGTTCCATCAAACACACTTATCGGTTCAACTAATATCCAGTTCTAGATTCGAATTACCATAACCTGGGTGCCTCTAGTAAATCCATCTGATATACCATAGTAATTATGGGTTGAGTTGCCCACTAAAATCACACATTCCACAGGTACAGAAACAATATTTACAATGCATCATCGCACAGGAATAATGATCAAAAGCCAAATGTTTGTACACCAACAAACAACACCTACCCATCTATGACCATATTGCGAATTGAACACAATGAAAATAACAGATGGCCGAGTCCATTGCAAGGTGCACCAGTGCTACATTAGCAGATTTGCAACTACAGCAAGCTGGTTGCCATTAGTACCACACCACTCAATTGTATGACCCGGCAGACCACATCCACTGCAAGTTGCAGCACGGCGTGGTCTGTTCAGAGCTGCATCCCACTGTGGACATTTTAATTTGTTGTGTTTGTCACTTCGGCAGATGCTGCAAAACCTTGGACGCTTTGAACCGCCCTCATACGCTGGTTTCTGTGGAACACGCTGAGGGAACACATCATTTCCTGGTACATTTTCCTCTGCTTCAGATTCCACAAGTCGCTTCTCACCAAGTGCAAGCCCATCTTTCACTTTACTAACTTCTTGCAGCGCTTCAATTCCAGCATCTATAATTTGGAGAGCCATTCTGTGGCTTTCAACATTAGCATCACCCATTTCCACAAACTTTAATGCTCTCAGCATCAAAGATGCATGTCTCTCTGTGATAGAAGCCAAAGCTGGATTTTCTTTGGTGTACTCCGCCAAATGACCTGTCAGCTGCAACCTTGCTTTCTTTGTCCAACGGTTCATGACCAGACTCTCAGGAATTCTTCCTAACCCAGTACTGATAAGCAGCTGCAGGGAAAAAATAATTTATTAATTACTCATTTTTTACCAGTTATAAACAAAATATTGAAGGCATTGCTATCGAAACTTACTCTTATAATATGGCTGCAGGGTAACCCAAAATGTTCATACAGTCCACACTCACATTCATACTTCTGTCCATTCTCACTAACTTTCAAATAGTACTTGCCCTTGCACCAGCGCGAAGCCCGTTCCATTTGATAGTGTTGTGCTACGTACTCTTCATCAGGAATTACTTCAAAAACCTTATAGAACTCTGAATCATCTTTCAGCTCACAAAAAAGGTCAAATACATTTGCTGTGTACAACTCATAAGCATGCACCACAATCGGTCCGCCACTTTCTTTGCAACGCTTATTCTGCAACAAAACCCGTACAAGATCAATAAGTGTCATTCACAAAATTGAACTCATATGAGACCATCTGCATGAACTGCTAAGGACAACTGATGAAACATTGAAAATTTGAAGATCGTATCATACAACATTAAGATGCACCACAAAAAGTGTTTGTGCGCTACTCAAAGGAACGGGCACCAACCATAGCAACAATGTGTACCAGACCAACCATAGCTGGTACTGCTACTTTTGCATCAGCTAAAGTACAGTGCAAGAACATAGGTACCAAATATAAAGAACACTTGGAGCACTAATGAAAAACTGTACCATTCGTGTCCTTCGCTCCTGGAAATTTTCCTCTTCATCTCTAACGTACTGCATTTTGCTGTATTGCTCTATGAACTTATGCAGCGGGCTGTTAGCTGGAACTATTCCCTTCAGGATCATGTTTGCACTCTCATTGCGCTGAGTGCTGGTCATTCTAGCACAAAATATACCTTTGAAGTAGCTTTTCACCCACATCCGCCGTGTGTCATATATCTGCTGCAGAAAGGAATTATCTGACAACCCGTACTCTGCAAGCAAATGCTTCCAACCTTTCTCAAATTCTTCTATGGTCAGCATTTCATTCAACATCTTGTGGAACTCATCACGGAAATTACGTACTGCAGTGTACTTCGGCCCAACACACTCTGCAACTCTCCGCAGCACATGCCACTTACACCACCGATGCACTGTCTCCTTCCACTCTAAGTCAATTGCCACTTCCATGGCACGGCATTGATCTGTCCATATAACACAGATAACTGAATATAAATTACACTTTGTGAACACGAAACAAATAATGACATGTATGCAATGTTTATTTAAGTCATGAAACAAACCTGTTAGAATACATGATGGAGCTTTTCCACCCATAAGTGAGACAAATTCTTTAAATACCCATTGAAAGCTTTCAATAGTCTCATCAGTCATTAAAACACCGCCTAGGAGGACACTCTGAAAGTGATAATTAACACCAACAAACAATCCAAAAGGCATATCATAAAGATTAGTTTTGTAGGTGGTATCAAATGTCACTACTTCACCAAAATGCTGATACTGTGAACGACTTCTAGTATTTGTCCACATCAAGGTCTTGATCCTTCCATCTTCATCATGATCCACACTAACCATAAAACCAGGATCTTTTTCCCTGATTTTGTTAATCAGGTTGAGTGTTTTCTTGATGTCATCCCTAGCTTGCTCACGGTTTGTGTCTTGGCACACAGTTTTGAGCCCACGCTTCGTTGTTGGTACATTTTCCATAGAACCAAAGAATGTTCCAAGGATGCTGTACAGCTGTGTTATCCCAACATTATTTTCCCTTAACATCTTCACCAGCTGTTTTGTGTACTTATCAAGATGATAGTGTGAGGGTAAATGCTTTTTTGCACCAAAGGTTTCTGCCATAGGATGATTGTGCTCAGCGTTATGAGCCACAATCACCCATCCATTGTCAGCAGTGCGCCCCAAACGTAACATAGCTGGACAATCGGTGAGCTTGGATGTTGTCTTCACTTTATCACCAGGTCTTCCCTGAAATTGTAGTAGCCATTCGATGAGTAATTTATTCGTCTACCCATGGACACAATACTGAGGAACAAGTACAGTCATACTTACACTGCAGCTGCAATAGAATTCCTGCCCTAACATATACCGTTCTGAATCAGGTAGCTTCCGGTTCTTGCGGTCTGTTGAGTATCTTGTTTTACCCCATCTTATTCCAAACCCTTTCTCCCATGAGTATAAGTTGTAGTAGTCATATGCTTCCTGTCTATCATCAAATTCCATACCAATGCTAGGCTCTATCACACAACCAGTCCTCTTCTCAGCATATGCTTGAAGAGCTTGTTGCAGCGCACTTGGCCTACCTGCCAGCCATTCCCTATGGTGTGGACCAATAGTCAAACGGTTCCTGCGTTTTCCAAAAAAAAATTGTCAAATCGTCGGCACCTTACTGTTACTGGACCTATTAACACTTCAAAGTACAACCATAGCACACAGCTAGTACACTTTGATAAACTATTAAATAGACTATGCTTACGATAGTATTGTTATGTTCACACCTTTTCTACCACTGCGCCATCGTTGCAGGTGTACTCGTAACCTCTAGTAACCTTGTGCCAGCAACTGCAGCCATGTCGTTTTGATCCATTGACTCCACTCGCAATGAAACAAGACTAGGTTCTGGCTGAGCATTAAGATCCAGATTTCTCTTCTCCGACGTGGCCACCCTGTTGATTATTTGTAAATGAAGTGTACATTTTCAGATCCGATAAGGTAACATTACTTCTTGAATAGTAAACTAATCGTAATGTTAAGTCACAATTTACCGTACTCCGTTCTCACACGGCAGTGCTGTGTACTTGTTTTGCTCATTATGCGTCCGTGTACTGAAACATATACAACACATTTGATCAAGCACACTTGGAAATATCAATTCATATTCTTCACTATTATAAAGTATTAATAGAGGTGTAACACCTGCTGTGACACGGGGACTGCGGTTCCATCACAACAAATTGTATATTATCTCCTCCAATGATACTGCAAAGTATAACTTCGTATTATTGATGACATTAAAAATTAGCTTTTGGTTTTGTCAACATGTATATGTACTTCAGCAAATTTATCAACTACCCTCAAACATACCCTGAGCGAAGCAATATCACTATTCTAATGTGCCTCACACAATTCTCACACAGAACTACTAAATTGATTGGAAGTACAGATAAGAACTTGTACTACAAAACAAATTCTAGAAACTATAGCTTCGAAATTACTGCATAACAAACATGCCACATGCTCCATTGACATACCATAACCACAACTGTATATAAGACCTGAAAACAATAGGTTTACCAATTCTGTTTGTAAATTATTCTCTGCTGCAACAAGACCTGAAAACAATTAATTTACCAAGCAAATGACACAAAAGCATCTGTATCTGTCACAAACTGAACAATGCTGTACAATCCTTCCACCTAAGCCCATGTACAAACGAAATAAACGAAACAATCTGGATCACCTGTTCATGTCCACTGAATTAGCGTTACCACCGCTGCTGCTCTTGGCCGGCATCATAACATCATCACTGCAGCAAGCAACAGATAATCAGATATAGATACCACCTACAGCAGATTACAGGTACCCTTACAAGCAATAGAACAAGTAATATTTCCAACCTGTTGGTTTCCAGCTCAACACCACATGGAGTAATATTAAGATCGAAGTGTGAAGCAGCCAGACAATGACTAATCAGAGGCGTTGTTGATCGGTGTAACACAAGAAGAAGCATCAGGATAACAACACATAGTCCAAGTCAACGACAACAAGCGAAGCAGACCAGGCAAAACGATCTAACCTTCCATCTTCAGCGACAAAACAGACATGTTCACCCTCCTCGCGTCCGGCTTCAGGGCGCAATTCCCGCATCGCTCCACCACCTTCTAAATCACCGGAACCTCCACGCAAGTCAAGCTCCCAGACGTTCGCTTGTCCATCGGCTCGCGGGAGCACCTTGGGCTTAAGATATACAACTTCGCCATACAACGGCTCACGGAACCTGTACATGGCACCTCTCCGGACGACACAGTCAAGTAGGATGAGCAGAAATGTTGGACATCAAGGACAACAGGGCAGCCAAAAACCAAAAACGTCGACACTAACCTTCCAGCATCGCCTCGAAAACATACATCTTCACCGTCGCCGGCTCCGCCTCCCAACTGAAAATTTCTACTCGCTACAGAGAAACCAAAATTAGACGCACCTGGACGCAGCTGCCGTACACCTTCTTCCTCTGTCCCGCACAATAGCTGCGGTTGAATCCGTACACCTTCTGCGCCCCGAAACCGGTCGCCATGGAACGGCGGCGCGAACCTGTCCATGGCATTCGTCCGGGCGACACAGAATGGGCAAGGAGCTGTGAGCACGATGGCTTAGCAAATGGTTTTGAATTTTGAATCCACCGTGCGGGAAATTACCTTCTTTAATACACTTCCAACTGCAACGAAACCCCAAGTCTGCACTGTGTCGGCACAGAACCCACAACGTATTCTATACGTATTGACAGGAAGGTACCGTATTCACCGGACTGAATCCTGACACTCACAGTGGTTTCACCAATCTCGAAAACCATAACCAACGAACATGATACCTCCTACCTACATACCATAGTACTATAAATCTTAGTCCGTGAGTACATGGCTATAAAGTGACTACCGCCCTCCACTATACACGGGAACCGGGAACTTTAAATCAAATCAATCTACTCGTCCTGACCACACTGACATATGCACAGTAAGATTTCTGACAATATGCCTGACACAAACACAAATAAAAATTCAATACAGATAAAATACACAATGAAACACAAATCTCGAGAACATCTGGACGTCCATGATAAAAACCATCCACATTGGCGGGTGTAAAATATCTTTTTCCCTTCCCATCTTGCTGCTTCCTGTTAGCACAGCCTCAGCACCCGGTGACCAAATGGCACCTTCACAAAATACGGCTTCTATTTCTTCTCTTTCCACACAATCTCTCTGACAACGACGACTCAGCATTCAGCGCTTTGCTGAATGCATGCACGCATGGCCACAGCTCGAGAATTGGTGGAGAGCTGGCCCCTCCTATTTTTTAAGCCTATCTCTGCACCTCCTCCTCTTTTTTTAAGCCTATCTCAACCGTTGTAGTATTGTTCATGTACCACACTCACGTCGCGCGTGCACAAAACAAATCTACAACTACATTCAGACCAGAAGATTTTGTCCTTCATAAAATCACCGAGTCCATCCATGACTCCGTACGTGATGGACGCACCGCATATGCTTTGTGGCTCCGAGCGTGAGAGGCAACAAAATTTATTGGGAGCACACCCCCGATGAGAAACACAGGTCGGATTCCTAACATCAAACCATCACCGGCTCCCGTGATCACTACCTCCGCTAGCTACCCGAGCTCAGCTTGGTTCTCAACTGACCCCTCCTTCTAGATGTATGTGTTAGTGTTACTAAAAAAAATTACCCGCACTTCTATTCAGTTGAAAAAAATTTGACAATCTTGCTACACTGTGATTATTAAGACGGAAGGAACCAGGAAAAACTGTATGGCCAGTTGACCCTTTTGGCCTTTCTGTGAAGGATCTACATTTCAGGAAAATGATCTTCATGTGCAATAGTCTCGGGCCCCTCTACACTTTGCACCTCCTTGTGTCACCTCCGGTGTCTTACACCCTTGTCGCTGCTCCTGCATCTACTTGGCATCATCGTCTTGGGCATCCTAGTCGTGAGGCGTTGCTTAAGCTCACTAGTGACTCTGTCATCAGTTGTAATAAATTCACTAGTGATTCTTTATGTCATGCTTGGCAAGTAGGGCGTCATGTTCGTTTACCGTTTGGAACATTCTCCTCACGAGCTTTTCAGAATTTTGATTTAATTCATTGTGGTCTGCAGTGTGTCCGGTTACAAGTATTATCTTGTTATTCTAGATGATTGTTGCTCGCATTTTCTTTGCACGTTTCCTCTCAGGTTAAAGACTGACACCTTTGCCGCCTTGTCTAACTTTTTCTCCTATGTGAAGACACAATTCGGGTGCACCATTCGCAATGTCCAGTGTGACAATGGGCATGAGTTTGACAATTCATCCACTCGCGCCTTCTTCCTCACCCATAGCACCCTTCGCATGTCTTGCCCCTACACGTCCTCCCAGAATGGTAAAACTGAGCGTATGATTCGTTCCATTAACAACATCATTCGTTGTCTCCTATTCCAGGCACGATATTGGGTCGAGGGCCTCCACACTGTCACATACCTCCTGAATCGTCTTCCCACCAAGGCCTTGACGCACAGCACACCACATCTGGCTCTGTTTGGTACCCACCCATCCTACATCCACCTCCAACGTTTTGACTGCGGGGGGTGTTAGAGATTTGATCTCCATCTTCCCTGTTTAGGTAGGAGGCCAGCGGTTGATTTATTCCTGCCTGGTTCTTTCCCCTAGCGCAAGTCCTCCCTGATCACCTCCTGATTTTTCTATAAATCAGGGTGCGAGATCTTTGGTTGAGGCATATATATACATTGTATCCCTGTTACCAGTTGAATACAATCCATTATTTTGCGCTATCAGAATGAACCGCTTAAAGTTAAAAGGCGTGTAATAAAACACCTAAAAGTAATATCTGATTGGTAGTAAACTTTAAAGCTAACAAAATGCTAATTGGGTAATTAAATATAGGAGAAAATAGTACAAAGAAATCCTCGATCTGGGGCCAGCAAATCATTCATGGAAGGGCTGCAATAGTTGAGGAACTATCTATAGGACTATGGCTCTTCTGATAATTAGCACCCTATCAATAGCTACCGTCCCTGCAAAAATCCACCTTCGTTCTGATCATGGGGACAACGTCAGCTATGATGCCGCGAGTGGTGACTATGGCTTAATTTTGTCCTCCGGTGATGGTGGTGCAGTTTAGTGATCGGCTAGTTTTGAGTGAGGTTTGTTGTGTGCCTGCGGCTCTTGTTGTGTGCCTGCGGCTCCTGAGTTGTTTTTCGGAGTTAGCAATGCTTCCTTATCAGAAAAAAAGAAGGGCGCAAGCAATGCTAGCTCATAGTCATAGCTAAATTGTACTTTAGCTATATCATAAGCATCTTCAGCCACTAACACATGCATCACCTTTGTTCAAAATTTAACTCTTTCGTATAATTACGTACCAGGACAGTATAATTTAAACCCGTGGCTATTACGATTAATTAAGATCATTTTGTTTGGGGAAAAACAAGAAATCATGTGGTTTAGAGCATCTCCAAGAGATCCCCTTCTCTTTTTTCTTGCTACAGGGGAATCCCCTTTCTCAATTAGCTGATATTGGGGAGAGAGGCTTCAGCAGACCCATTTTTCCCTTTCTCTTCTGACACATAGGGCCTGTTTGTCAATGTGATAGCCATTATTTTCTTTTTTTTCTCTCCCTCTTCTTCGTGGCTGCCGCAGGGCTACGGCACCTTCGCCCGGGCCAGATCATCGCGGCCGCAAAGGCCACGAACGTGCACCAGTTCATATCGGCACTATGGCACCTTCGCCAGCGAGAGGGGCGCCCAGCTGTCCGGCGGTCAGAAGCAGCGCGTGGCCATCGTGAAGGTCGTGCTCCCGGACCCCAGGATCCTGCTGCTGGACGAGGCGACGAGCGCGCTGGACGCGGAGTCGGAGCGCGCTGTCCAGGAGGCCCTGGACCGGGCGGCGGCCGGCAGGATGACCGTCGTGGTGGCGCACCGGCTGCCCACCATCAGGGGCGCCGACGTGATCGCCATGCTGAGGGACAGTGAGGTCGTCGCTGAGGGCACGCACGAGCAGCTGATGGCGTGCAGGGACAGCGCGTACGCGTCCCTGGTGGAGCTCCGCATGAGGTCCGAGCGCGCCACAGTGTCCTCGTGAGCATGAAGCTTCACCGATGGAATTCTGCCCGGGTCCGGCGGCAGCTTGCCGGAGCTCTGGCGTGCGGCGGTGGCGACGCGTCCAGCCTGCGGTGAGGGCGGCGGCGCGGCCAGCTCAGGCCCATGGCGCCCACGCCGGGGAGGAGGCCAGAGCTCGCCAGCCTGGGGCGTCGGGGCGGCGGCTGGAGCTTGGCCAACTCGCCACTTCAAGATACGTGCAGTGCCATGAAATCATGTGGCTAGGATGAAATAGAAAAGAAAGGGGAAAGAAAAAGGGAAAAGGGCAAATCCCCTTTAGAAAGGGGAGAGGAGAGGAGTTATAGGGGATTGAGAAAAAATTAAAGGGAAAGAGGAATAGAAAGGGGATCTGTTGGAGAGGTTTTCTTAATCTCCTTTAACCAGGAATAAAGGGAAAGGGGATTGGTTTTCTCAATCTATTGGAGATGCTCTTAGGACTGGACATTTGCTTTGATTGGTAGATGGCGTTGACCACAGTGCCTGTTCACTTTTTTTCCTTATTTTTTACAATCCAGTAATCTACTTTTTCATCAGCTTTTGATTTAGTAGCCCATAAACAACAGTAAACCTATATTCACCTAGAATCAGGTAGGGCATGTGTGTTTCGGCTTTTATACCATTACCTTGCACAACCTCAAATTCCACAATTTCTGATCTATCTATAAGCTGACTTGTGCATTTTATATTGGAGTTTTAGGAATTCAGGGCAAGTGTTAAGGGTAAAGCTATGTGATAATGGGAATCACACCCTACAGGCTGCTTTGTGCATTTTATATTGGAGTTTTAGGAATTCAAGGCACAAATGGAACATCTGAGGCTGAGCAATGAGCATCTAATCTGCCATGCCGATTGACTTCTATTAAAAAAATAAGAGTTTACTAGGCATTGACCTTATGAAGGAAAGAAAAAAATAACAACAAACAGGATGTTGACCAGGATTAAAAACAAGATATAGATACCGCAAGCCCAAGTCAACTGCTAAAAATAAGAATCGTCCACCTGAATTTCAAGTGTGGCTCACCCATGAAGAAAACTAGTTGATTTATTCTATAGATTCACTCATGAGCTCCACACATATTTATATGTGCATTTTGTCTCGCGGACATAACATTTCTGTGATTTTGTCTGTAAGACATTGAATTGAATGTTTTTTATATAGCATACTCCTTTTTTTGTTACTAGTTCCCTGGACAAATATCCTACAAACAAGAAAAAAATTTAAGTAGTATCCTACAAATAGATTGGTTGTTATCAAATTCATTAGTCTCCTGTAGACAAAATTGCCCTATTAATCTCGCCCTTGGATAACTATAGTTTCCTTGTAATATCCTTTGAGCAATATCTTTTCCAGATATTTAATTGCAGTTATAACTCATCTACAATATTATTTGATCTAGAATTTTCTTTCCACAGATGTGATATTATTTCTATGTAAATGATAACATTGTGCAAAATGGATGTAAAGATGCAATTACTTAATCCATCGCCCAAAATTACATGGCACTTGAGCATAATTTGAGCAAACAAGGTGGATTTTAGTATATAGTTTGATCAAACAAGTCCATGACGCAAGAAATGAAGTTTTTTTAAAAAAAATCTTTTGCACCGGAGACATAGATGTGACTTCTGTGGGAATAATCAAGAATCCAAATGACAAGAGAAAAGATTCAATGCATATGCGATCTATTTGAGATGTGATCTATCTCGGATGCACCCAGGCATTCGCTCTGATTTGTGGCCATGTGGAAGTAGCATCAAACAAGACACCACCTGACTTAGGTTGTCTGCAGCCTGCTGGCAAGTGCGTGGAACCAAACACATATTATTCGAAGAGAAAGATAACCATACCTGCAATAATGGTATGGTGGTGAGTGTTGACACATGAGCTGCATGGGCCTCCATTCATACAGACTAAACTTTTATAGTCAATGCTCGAATTATCCTTATGAAGAATTCTATGGACAAGTCTTCTGATAGATTTTATCAATCTTATCAGGAATACAGATATTGATTTGTGCTTAATTACAAGTTATGACCATATGATGACATATATATTTACAAGCTAAAGTTACCTTACGGACTGTCAGCACCGATCGATTTGTGCTGGTGGGCCATGTAGGCAAAATAATGGGATTGTGGTAGATGATTGGCAGTTGCATGTATTTCCCTACTAAAATGTGAAAATATTTCCCTTCTTTATTTTTACATTTTAAATATTGAAACAGTTGGATTTGATTTGTGCTGGGGGCGCTTATAACACCCGCTGGCACAAATACATTTATGCTGACGGTGACCGGCCAGCACAAATAGCCAAGTGTTGGCGGATACAAAACCATACATAGATGTTTTACCCGTCATTAAAGATAGTTTTTTAACCAGTGCAGCGTCAGTGTAGCGCGTACACAAGGAAGAAGAGCGCCCATGATAATTAACCGGAGGGGTTAAAATCAGAAACAGTGTTAGCTAGCTAGGTAAATGATATGCCTGCTGTTGGAGCAGTTTACGGAACAGGTCAAAGTCACATTGTGCGAGTACAGTGCTCGTGAAGGCTCCGATTACTTGCGTAATTAAACTAAGGGCTTGTTTAATTCGTGAAACTTTGAAAACTAGTTTGCAAAAGTATCAAAGTTTGCAAACTAGTTGAAAAGGGGTGTTTAGTTCTAAAGTTACAAAAGTTGTATTGGAAAGCGTGTCGCGAGAGAGAGCATATTTTCCAATGCGTTACTTTTACAACTTTGCAAACAAGTTGAATGGGGTGTTTAGTTTCAAAGTTACAAATTTGCAACCTAGTTCAAAGTTTTACGAACTAAACAAACCCTAACAAAGCACTGCTGGTGTGGTGTGCGAGGAGGTCGCTGCAACCACATCTTTTTCCCTGAAAAGGCAGCAGCATTTGTACCAACCTGAGAGCCGGTTCATTGAACCTTGCAAAGGGAGCCCGGGATGGCCGGGTTCGCCGTCCCCAGGAGCTGCAGGAGTGCGTCACACACTTTCCCCGGTAGATGGGGTTTGCGTCTTAAATGCGACTGTCTTCGCTTTATCCTCTTTAATTATCTAGGACTAATGGCACTAGTATAGTGTGATTTCAGAAAGAGAGGGCGTGGCAGCCTACTCGAGCTTGCATCTGATGATGTAGTTGATGTAGCATAATCTAGAGGCTTTGCATGAGGGCTTTCTGGATTGAGAGAGGATTTCGTCATAAGCTTTTCTACTGTACTTGCACATGTGTGCATGTTTGATAATGCTAGTTTGTTTTAGTAACCTGTCTCGGTAAAAGTTACAACAATGCTCCGTTAGAACTAATGGTTAGCTGATGAGTTAAGGATCATTGGATAGTGTAATTACAGCATGATTTAGTTCATTTGTTTTAGTCGATTTTTATGTGATCTATGCAATATGGTGTCCAAGAGTGTTGCATAGGTGGAATATTCCTAACTTGCACAAGGCTACGTCGTTACGTCTACAGCTATATATGTTGCTGCTTATTTTCACGAGGAGCGCTTCCAATTTCAGTTTCTCGGTTGTTTCCATAGAAAAGGTTGGGAAAAGTGTCACCTTTGAACCTTGCCATGCATGTTTGTACTGCTGCAGGATGCAGCAGTGCTGCTTGTTAGAACTGCCAATGTGATGACCTATTCGCCGTTGGCAACTTCAAACCGCGATTTTTAAGTCCTCCAACACGACCCCATAGAATTTCCACGAAATCTCGCGGACAACGACAATCAACACGTCAGCTTTGCTGAATGCATACCCAGAGTTGAAAAATGGTGTCCCTCTAAATGGGTTTCACTCAATTTTACATTGAGGAGAAAAACCTACTACAGGTAAAGGGTGTGTACAAAATTTAAATAAAGTAGATAAAGTCCCATCAAATTCAGTCATACTCTCTCCGTCCCAAAAAAAAAATCAACTCTCATTTATTGAGGAGTCAAACAATTTCAAGTTTGATTGGATTTATGCAAAATAATATTAATATTTATGATACAAAATAAATATTATTAGATTAATTATAAAATTTATTTTCATACTAAATCTATTTAAAAACATAAATGTTAATAATTTTTTGTATAAATTTGGTCAAACTTGAAATTGTTTGACTTTTTGGAAAGCGAGAGTTATTCTTTTTGGGACGGAGGGAGTACATAATTGAAATTCGAACTTAATTCTTCCAAGGAACTTCCTTTTTTTTATGTATTACTCCCTTGAGTCAAATGAGTAAAAGTTTAGGTTGCCCAAAGTAAACAGTTTCAAACTTTGGTTATATATTTATATTAATTTTGATTTGTTGAGCAATTCATATTTGAAAACTATACAATTAGAGCAGTTATATTTCTCTCTATGTTGTAAATACTGTGTGCTTCAACAAAAATACCAATCAAAATTGCGTTTTAAAGACCTTGACAGTGTCCATGTTCAAAATACTATTTATCTGTGTCCTTTGTGGACGATCTTTTTTTGTGTGGAGGAGCTTTGTGGAGGATTTTGCGTCCTTATGGATCCCATCCCATGGAAAAGAAGCAAGGACTCTATATTCTGCGAGCAAGCGAGCGACCTCACCTGAAAGAAAAAAGAGGTCTCTATGCACCCAAAAAGGCGGCCAGGGGAGACGAACCCTTGAGCAGCAAAAATTGCTTCTCACTTTCCAAAAGTGCTTGGAAGAATATGTAAGATTACTACCACACTCCAGAGAGACCAAGAATTGTGGGCAAAAAGCAGTTACTGAATTTTGTTGCATCTGGAAGGAACTGATCAACAAACTTCTTTTGCGAGTACTAGAACAGAACAAACATTGGCCCTGTACTATACTGGATGACCATTTTAGCTTCGTTTCATGCCATTTTGCCCATGTCTAGTACTTTGGTCGAGTTTTAAAGCTTTGCCACTGCCCACAATATTCATCATTGCCAAGATCAAACGTAGGGACACTATCTTGGATGACTCAGAAAGGCATCACATAAATATTTTAATAATAGAAGCATGGCATATTTCCAAATGGATTAGTATTCCACTTGAGTGCTCCAAAGTCTACATTGCTAATTCCCAAATGTATCGAGAAGCAAAGTGCTAATTGCGACTAGATAACCTCAATCAGTACACGGTAGACTCCCATTACATTTGATAAGCAACAAGTACTGCTGTCCTTGCAAAACGAAGATATTATGCTCTTGGAAAAATCATATATTCCACACGTAGATGGTGGTGAGTAGCCGGTAATGACCGTCTTTAGCGGATAATTAGATAGTTGCGTGTCACACATCTCACTCTTGGCCTAAAAAGAATCCCCTTTCGGAGACAGCGTGATCGTCCTTCTGGATTCCACCACCAATGTACCTATGGACATTAAGATGGTGATATACATCTGTAAAATTTGTCAAAGTACTCGTCATTTGAATTTATTCCAAAGTTACATACACGTATAGGGATTAAAATAACTTCCACATTAAAACTATGTTCATCACAAATTGTAGATTAAACTTGCATATTGAAAACCGTATCGATGTCATACGCTACCAAACAGAGGAGATATTTACTCTCCCAAAACTCGAGAACCACATTAGTCAAAGAAAGACGTGTAATCAAGGGAGAAGCAAACGCTAATTGCAATTAGGAGGCAAGACCTCAATCAAGCATTCAGCACTACTGCCAGTCACTGCCAATTGCCAAAGCGAGAAAGAAGCGTGGGGCCCACCGGCACCCCCCACTTGGGTTGGCTGCATGGGTTTGCCTGCCCAAGTTGGTCCTGGATGCAGTGTATCCGCCCCTCCTCTCTCTCTTCCTCCTCCGGCCGGCCTCCGAGATTTGGAGGCCGCGCGCTCCAAACCCCACTCATAAAATTGACCGCCCGTCGTCCTCCCTGTCCGTCATCATGCCCTCACCGTTTCCATCCCCATCCATCCCCCCCCGGCGCAACAGCGTCGACGGAAAAAGCGCACAGGAGTCCGCGTCCCGGGAGATATCTACCTCGCCATCACCGGATCCCTTCCCCCCTCTGCTTCCCTCGCTCCGCTTTGCGCGCCGCGCCCCGTGGTTCCGGTCCGGGAGCTATCCTCTGAAGGTTCTTGCTTGGTTTCTTGGAGTTGGAGGAGTAGGCTGTGCTGTTGATATCTTTCTTGGTTGGGGGAGATAGAAGAGGGAGAGTGGTCTTGGAGAAGGAGAAGAAAAGGAGGGACTTTCGGGTGGATGAACAGTGCTGACCGAGGGGAGCAATGCCAAGTTCAGGATTGAAGGTACCTTTTCTTTGTTGTGCGATTCTGAATAAGTTAGATATGTTTATGTGATTCCTGATCTTTCTTTCGATTGGGGTTCATCAGATTCTTGGAGTAGCTAGTTGTTTAAAGTAGTTTCTTTGCTGAAATTTGTGGACAGAAGTAGATTAGCTCGTTTCTTCAGAGTTAGGGGCTGTTAATGTCCTCTCAAAAATTATCATATTAGATTCATACTAATACACATGGTTTGCTGCTAATCCTCTTATACATTGACAGGTATTCTCTCTCCAGGTGAAATTCTTCCGAAGCAGGTGACAGGCAATCCAGTCACAGAGAAACAGATCTGATTGCACAGATTTAGCAACCACAAAAAAAGTCCCCAACCTCGTCAGTTCTTGGACACTCACTGTGATCCATCTGCATACACGACCCAAGAACAGATGGCAAGCCGATCTGGCACAATGGAAGGAGTGGGAACTAGCAGGCAGAGGAGGAGCCCAGAGTTGGTCAGAAGACCAAATGCCGCGAAGCACCACCTGCAGCAGCGGCAGCAGGAGGCTGATTTCAACGACAGGAAGGTCATTGCATCCACTTACTACAGCATCGGGGCGTTCCTCGTGCTCGCCTGCCTCACCGTGTCATTGCTGATACTGCCATTGGTGCTGCCTCCGTTGCCGCCGCCGCCGTCGCTGCTGCTATGGCTGCCTGTCTGCATGCTGATCTTGCTGATTGTATTGGCCTTCATGCCGACGGATGTGAGGAGCATGGCCTCATCTTACTTGTAAATAGGCCTGATGGCCATGGGGCAATTTTTTTTTTTGGTCTTTTATATGTTATTTTGACATAAGATGATTGCAATGTGAAGCATCTTTTTCAGTAGTAGATTTTGTGTGAACAAGTTTGGCAGCTATACATGGTATTGATCGGAAATTAGAAATCAGATTAAAAAATGTGCAAGCGAAGTTATGTAGGTTTTTTTCTGTCATGGCACCAGTCTTGTCAAGAGATTGACTTAGGAAGCAAGTTTCATTTGTAGTGAAAGATGCACCCGTTTCAACATTAGAACTGATCAGCATTATTCATTTACCAACATAGTGTGTGCAGCTTATCTGAATACCGTATCTGAAGTGTTTGATTCAGTATGACAATCTAGTCCACAGCTTCAATACATAAATCATGCTTACATCCCGAAAGTTTTCCAAGGATTTGAGATTAGGTAATGGAATCTTTCACCCTGTCTTCTAAGAAACTTCAGAAAAATTGCTATCGTTCTTGTATCTGACAGTGCGATGTGACAAATGACTCAATACACTTCAGAGTATAGTTCTAGCTTACGAAAGCATGGTTGAACATTTAGGACTGGTCCATGGTTGAACACTTCAGAGTATGCAATTGAATTTCGGGTCCACAGATTGCTGATCCAAGTTGCAGCGACAAAATTTGTAATGTTGCTGTCTTGAGAAAGCACTCTGACGAGAATGCATCTCCATTATGCACAGAGAAATTTTACAATGGTTGAAACAAATTAGGATCGTTCATCAGGCTAAATTCAACGGTTGAAACATAAAAGGTACCCGGAGGTACCAAGAGGTACCTAGAAAAATGTACCAAAATAGGTGGGACCGATGCCAAAATAAAAAATGTATCTCTTGATACCTCCTGGTACCTTATCAAAATAGGAAGGTACCTCTCGTAGTACCTCCTGGTACCTTTTCAACCACCGTAAAACACCTCTTATGGATAAACTCAGTATAAACATTTTCCATTTAACCAAAAACGTTGCGTTGGTCCCCCAACCAAAAAACAAATTAAAAGAAGAAAGCGTAGTTCACTATAGACAACGGTAGAAACAGGCCAGAAAGATAGCAGGCCCACCACCACCAAGTCATTGTCAATGCGCTGCGGCTTGTGGGAGTGCTGTTTGGGCCATTCATATGGTTAGGAGGCCCAAGGAAGCCTACCGGGCCTGTGCGGTTGTGCCAACTACACCATGTAGTAAATAGATGATCAAGATCTATCGTAGTGAATTACACATCTTTTTTGAAACTAATGAATGACAGACTTTATCAAGCAAATATGTTTAATGTAAGATCCTAAATGTAAAACATGAGTAGCTTTCTATAAATCGACAATGCATTGCATGCCAATGTTTATAGCCAAATGCATGCCTGTGATAACATTAATTCATCTTTTTTGCTTCATTCTGCCATGTCTAACTTTAATGCACAGTGCTAGTAATGCACTAATGCAATAGACTTACTACCCATCTTAACTCTAGCAATGATTGATGAACATATATGCCAGCTTATTATAAATGCAGTCCAAATTATGATGGTTTCTATAGGTTGATTCCAAATACATCTGGGATGGTGTGGACATTCCTTTTTGTTGTACCTATCCGACTGCTCATGGGTTGCAATGGATTTCCGATTAAAAAAAGTCTCTGGCTCTAACAATTAACTTACTTATAGAACTACCACATAAAAACAACAAAGTGCAAGATCATCTACAAACTCCAGTTTATCCTAAACGTCGTAGATATAGGTTGTAAGTCTAGCTTGAGCACAGCGTGCGTGTGTGTGGGCGTGAGGGTGGTGGTGTGAGTTCGTGCGTGAGTTCAGATACTACAGTTTGTACTCGAAGGGTTGAGGCATAAAAAAAATAAGAACAGACAAAAGATATATTATCTGATACACACACAGATTGTTGCATAGTGAAGCACCAAGGATATAACTAATAAAAAAGTAAAATGCACCATGGGTCCCTAAACTATTTATGAATTCTCATCTAAGTCCATGAACTTTCAAAGTGATCATATGGATCCATCAACTTTTTAAGTGGTTCACTCTAAGTTCACTCGAGGTCCAATCATGGACCTCAATTCAGACATAGAGTGAACCACTTGAAAAGTTTAAGGACCTAGATGTTCACTTTGAAAGTTCATGGAGCCAAATAAGAATGGGGGAATAGTTTAAGGACCTATAGTGCATTTCACTCCTAATAAAAACTTTACTTAAAAATCATAATGTCGCGAAGGAAAAGATAGACACAGGAAAAAAGAAAAATCTGCACCATGTGAATCCAACGGCCACCGGCTTCAAAGGCGCTATGAATCAAAGGGCCGCAGTCTTTATCTATTGTCCCCCACGAGTTTGCAGGTTGGTTGGGGCCCTCCAGAAATTTGCACCTGGTGCTGATCAGAATGCTTCTGCAATCTGCATCATGTCGAGCACCTGCCTAATATATCTACCAATCAAGGCCCTAAAACCAAACTGCCATTGACTTTATCTCTTGTCCCCACAGCACGCAGGATGTTTGGATAGGGTCCTCCAGAAATTTAAACCTGGTGCAGAGACCAGCGATTCTTGTGACCCATTTCAATCGTTGAAGTCATGACGACATGTATAGACAACACGTCTAGGCTTGGCTGGTTTAGGGAACCGAAAAGATCCATGATGTCAGACAAACAGGCTAGTGTAATAAGAATGTCTACTACTCGATTTGGGGATACTGAAATGAATATCAACACAATTGTCTGGCCTCAGCAGCATGAATGCACAAGGTCATCGGATGAACAGAAGGAAAATCAACAAAGGCGTACTGCATGTGCAGGATGCAGCAGCAAATGAATTCATACAGAATAAAGAGAAAAGGAAAAGCAGTTGCGCAGCGTGTGAGATTTATGCATCAAAGGAATGGACTAAGGAATAAAGAGAGTTAAAAAGGACTATATAATATTATATACACCTGCTAGGCAAAGAGGCAAGATTAGTTCATAGCTCGGCGGCACGGTTTTCCCCAACATTGTAGCAAGATCCTCCCATGGCCCAACCAGCTCCTGGCGATGGTAACTTTCTATCACAGTTCAGAAAATGCTTGCTGTTCGTATGGTTTTTCATAAAATTGTCATTGTTGACCTGTCTGAAAGCACTGCAACTCATATATGTTTCTTTTCCATTATAGCAGAAAATCACACTACCACATCTGCGCATTTGTCGTTTTATATATTAGCATGTGCAATTATATACACTAACTAGCACATGAATCGCTTCGTGCTTTACCATGCTAAGCAGACCTGTCGGCCCCAACGATCCAGTGCTCCGATGCTGAGGTGAAGGATTTTCTCAATTTTGTCAAAGCAGCGAATGCAAATCTGTGCCTCTCCAATGCGCTCATGGTCGCCAATGCCGTCCTTGTGACAATCATGGTGGCGATGGGTGCATCTGGCCGGCGCTATCGTCACGCAGCGGTGACACGCTTCGCATTCCTGGGAGCATCCACGCTGTACCTCCCCATCGTCTCCTATGTCGTCTCCTCCATTGGCAAGGAAGACTGCGGCACATGCAAGTCAGGCCTGAAAGTGTTGTGCCATGGCAGGTCATACTTGGCTTTGCTCCTGATATGGACAGTTCTTGTCCAGATTGTCGGGACCAATACCAGCGCACTAGTTGCGTCTGCTGACGACAACCACAAGCTCGGACCCTCAATCGAGTTGCTTGCTCGCACTGTCTGGACATCATACCTCGTGTTCTACTACTCGCATCATGGCTTCCTCACTGCAATCAGGAAAGAGGATTACAATGCGGACCTGGACATGGGAATCTATTATGACCTTGCGTCGGTGTACCTCATTGTTCTCTGTCTTCTCAGCCTTGCAAAGATAATGCTCAAGTTGTATGCATTTCAGAAAGCAAGTCAATCTGTCGCTCTTGGGCGCAATTCTCGTCTCATTGCTGGATACACGCAGAAATTGCTAGCTGATGAGAGCTGTCGCAGATCAATTCTGCCCCCACTTATTGTGATGGGGGAAGACAAACAGAAAATTGAGGAAACGCCTCAGGGGTATACCATCAAGGAAAGGAACAGCAGCTTGGTCACAGTCGACATGGTTTGGGAGTTGCCCAGCGACGCACTTCTGATCCCTCGACCATGGCTCAAGGATCTATGCCTCTCATTTGCATTGTTCAAGCTGCTTAGACGTCGGTTTGTAATGACTCATATTGTTGATCCCACCAAAGCCTTCAGTTTCGTCTTGGAAGTGCTCCTCAACAGCAGCAGCCCTGATAGGGTGTTTAGTGTGATTGCAGATGAGATCTCCTTTGTGCTTGATTCCTACTATTCCTCCCTCCCCACTTCCAACTTTGGTAGGCTGCTGCCAATTCTTAATATCATCATCTCCCTCTCCATTATAATCTGGTGTTTGTTTGGGTGTGCTATATCACACCGTTACAGCGTGAACCACCCCCGTCAGATATTCTGCATTCCGCACACTTCATCGTGCACGATTCCATCTCAATACCTGAATGATATGGGCAACAGAATAGCATTTGGAAACATAATCTACAACATCTTGCCCACATTCTCCCTTTTGATAGTTGTCATAATCGCAGAAGCATGGGAGATCACATCCTACTTGTGCTCCAATTGGATCAAGGTGATCATTCTCTGCAGCTACATAACCCAGCCATCCTGGCAGAGGTCTCCTCGCATGCAGAGATGGCTTAGTCTTATATTGGAGCTAAGAATCAAATTCAGGAGGAGCTGGAGCAACCACATGGGCCAGTTGTCACTGCTACCTGCAAGTCACCAACAGCCGAAAATGCGGCATAGCCTGAGCTTCTTCCTTCCTTTCTCAAATCCAAGGATCCAGCATGTCCAAGTGCCATCAGCGGTGAAGGCCGCCATAGTCGATGCGCTGAGGAGTAGCAATGGCTGCCTAAGCAGAGGCATGGCTGCACTCCGAAATAGCAGGATCGGAGACCGCCTCCTGTGGGCGTGCGAAGGAGAAGGGACATCTGATGTGATCCTCACGTGGCACATCTCCACCAGCATCTTCGAGGCCAGGCACGGTGGAGCCTCCTCAACCAAGAGAACCGTTGCAATTCATCTGTCTCAGTACTGTGTTTACTTGATGGCGGCCGCTCCAGAGCTCCTTCCAGATGACAAGGCATGGTCCAAGAAACAGTACGAGACCATTAGCAAGGATATTGAGCGTGTTCTTGCTGGCGACGAGCCAGCGGAGCACGAGGGCATGGTCTCGCTTCTGAACGAGAGGTCCGAGTACGAGGTGGTCAAGAGAAGGGTGAAGCTGGGGAAGCAGCTGCTCGAATTGGCTCCGGATGAGGAGGCAGGGTGGGTCCTCTTGGCCAGCTTCTGGTCTGAGCTGGTACTGTACATTGCTCCCTCTGATAGCCTCAAGGCGCCACACAAGAAGGCGATAGCCCGTGGTACCGAGCTGCTGACACTCATCTGGGCATTGCTCACGCATGCTGGTATCGTCGGCAGGCCAAGCAACCAGACTGCTGTTTAGGTGCGTGTATTACAAGCTTGGTATTATGTGTGACTGTTGCTATTTGTTCCCTCTTGTTTGTTTGTTTCCTAGAATGTGCAATGCTCTTGTTTCATTAAGGTACTCCCTTTGTTTGTTTGGCAATGCTGAGTGGGTGTATTTTGTGTAACCGTATCCATTTGTTTCCCATGTATCATATTGCTCCCTTACTATGCCCAATCACCCAGGACAGTAAAGCTGGGTACTATTCAGAATAAAGTACGTGGTTAGTTTTGATATATAGATTTAGGGTCAAGCCTGTTTCTGAATTTTTCTGCATGACTGTAACTCACAAGCATATCAGTTTGGATTTGGCTGCAGGCATGCAATGAAACACACAGAACTATGAGATGCGGACCTTACATTGTTCAGGAATAAATGTTCTTTTCTTGAAATGTCATTACAAAAGTGTGATTGCAAGTATACTAAATGATGAATAACAACCAAAAGGGCTTGTGTAAGAGTGCCTAACCTGAAGTCCGGTCACTGGGCTCACATTCCGTGGAAGGGTTAAGTATGAAATCTGTAGAAGAGGCTCTTCAGTTATCATGTTTATATAAACATAATATCCAGTCTCTACCCCCTAATTCAAGAAGCATGCTAAGCAGATTGAAATTCTGGTTAATAAGAATGACACGGAGTTGCTGCTTCAGGAGGAAAACCAGTCAGAACAGAGTTTCATCACGTTTATAACTAATTACTGTGTGTGTATACAGACAGACTACAGTAAGCGGTGGAATCAGATTCCAACAAGACTAGAGACAAAAGCTAAGTGTGTAAAAGTGATCCCATACATAGCATCTCCATTTCTAGCAAGTGTACAGTTGAGCTATTTCAGTTTTCAGATTTCAAACCATCAAATATTCAAATCAGGGTGTGCTAGTCCGTCTAGGTAAATCAGAAATGTACCTATTTACAAGCGGAGCGGAGGTGCATGCCCGTGCGCGGCAGCTCGCCCGCGGCCATACCCAAGGCTGGTCACCACGGCACCACAGCCGAAATCAGAAGGCCGGCGGAGGCCACCAGGGTCCACACCGCCGCCAGGGAAACACGGGGCCCATGACAGCGGATCCGCGGAGGAGAGGCGAGAAGGTGTCGACGGCTCGAGGAGCGGATTCTAGAGTTGGAAGTTTCGGGAAATCGGAGGCGCGCGTCGAGGCCGTGGCGACCGGCGGCGAGACCGAGCAGAGGAGGAAGCCTCAGTGGGCTGCGGCGTGCGGGTGGGAGGCGGCTCCAGGGCCAAGAAAGTCTGAATAGGAATTTTTTTTGATTTTTCGAACTTAGCAAAAATATATGCCGTTCAAAAACTTAGAAGGTGTTTCCTGGATAGATTATGTAATCTACTAGGATGACATGGTTTAAATGACTAAAATGACCTCAAATAAACTACACATAGAAGCGTATTTTAGTTTATTTAGTGGTTTGCAGTATTTTTTTTACTATAATATGTTTTGCCTATAAACTAGATTATATAATCTTGGTGAAAAAAATAGGGCCCCAGAATACATAAATTCATGTCACCGTAAAATTAGGATGATCTATGCAAATGGCCAACCTGGAGAGAAATAGTGAAGCACGTCCTCAGAAAGTTTTTTTCTAAAATAAATGGGCAGAAGAGCTGCCATTCTGTTGGATTTGGTCATCAACACGCGCTGCAACTCCAACACACCACCCGAACTCAACGCAAGAAACAATGTCCGGCTGGTTAGATTGAGACATCAACACGTACCGTACCACTCAACTCAACAGTCAAACAACCGGTAGGTTCGATTAGGACATTAACATTTGTTGTACAACTCCATGGCACCATTGAATCGAAACCACGACATCACACCACACACCAAAGGAAATAGGCACCAGAACCAGCAACTGCTACGCGAGACCGGCCACCACCTAACGAAAAAAAATCACAAGCAAATTGTCTAGGTCGCCAAAATCAAGGTGGGGAGGTCCGGACGGAACCCCAAAACGACGGCACCAAGTTGGAAAGAGATGCCTTCAAACACCGTGCCGCTCGCCCAAGCAGTGGCGGACCGTGGGCCAAAAGCAAGCAGGGGCCGAATTGACTTGCATGTTTCATTTCTACATGGTATATGTAGGACTACTACTATTTTTTGAATTTTGCATGGTGTGCGTTGACAGAACATCAGCATTTTTCTCAGGCAAGCAGGAGCCAGAGCCCCGTTTCGCCTCCACTGCGGTCCGCCACTGCGCCCAAGAGACCCTAGACAAAATGTTTTCGCTGGGGCGCCAAGAGGATGGTGGCGTCTCGACAACAACCCTAACAAGATACATGGAATTCAAGAATGTTGCCATTGTCGACCCTGATCGAAGCTAGGCTTTCGCTAGACAAAGCACCAAGGGCTTCTCATTAGGGCTCCAACAAGCTGTCACCACAGCCAACCTACTCAAACCAGACCTGCAAAGCCACCTCTCGGACGCTATCTTTGCAGGCCACCTCCGCGTCTCGCGCATGGCCAGGCTTCCTCGCTCTACGCAAGACTGTGCCTAGGCGCCACACAAGTGGGTCGTCGGGCGGCACCTTGCCGCATGCAAGGTTGTGGCTGCGAGACTCCTAATGCCGCGCAGATCACTGTTGGACAGCATGACGCCTATCCCGCGCAAGGCCCACCTGGGCGGCCTCCTCGCGTAGAGCCACTGCAATACAGCCTCCACAACGCTGGACGGCCTCCGCCCCACACATCGCCACCGCCTGGACCTACTTGCCTGACGCACACACCTACCTTAGCTCACTAACTCCCACTGCAGACCCATCGGATCCAGTCGCGGGGTCGCCAGGTCCGGGCACAATCTCGCTAGAGGGAAGCTCGCCGGCATGAATCCACCCTCGGGACGCACCAGTCCAGCCTCCCTGCCACTTGATCTAAACGCAAAATGAGAAATAAGCACACTACCGCCTTCATTGCTGTCACGCAGAGGCAACCCACCACTGTCGTCATTGCTGTCATGCAGGCCTCTAGTTTAGCTCTTGCGATGGCGAGGTTGGGGACGAGGTTTGAGGAGGGCCCTGTGCGGCAACGATGGGTTCCGTCCGAGCCACCCCAAGTGGAGCAATGCAAGGGCATGAGCGGTTGAAATGTTGCCCCTACTACGAGGGGAACCCACATCGGTCCCCAACATTTGTCTCGGTCGATTTTGGACCAGAGACTAATATAGTCCCCAGTTGTAGTAGGGGCCTCGTTAGTCCCGTTGGTAGCTCCAATCGGGACTAAAGAGTCCCTTTTGTTTGGAGCCATCAACCGAGACTAACGAAGGTGATCACCATTAGTCTGAGTTGGTAGCTCCAAACGATATTAAAGATGCCCTTCTAGTCCCACGCATCCAGGGGCTAGGAGTGCTCCAGCGGGGGCTCCTATCTGGTGTGCAGAAGCCAGATAAGGGTGTTGGCTTGAAAGCCCACCACGGCCCATCAACACCTCCTCCTCCGCCCCCAACCCTTTCTTCCTCCTCCCCGACTGGTGGTTGCCGCGCACTGTCCACCCCCGCCCCCTCGACCCCGCCCTTCCAAACGTGATGGGCATCCTCGCCCCGTCGCCTGCAAGGCCAGTAGCACTCCTACGCCATCTCGCCCTCCGTCGCCGGCTGTCCTTCGCCCCTTACCCTTTCTATGGACAGAGGCCATTGGAGCCCCACCACTGGACAAACCCAAACCCAAACCTTAAGTCTGTTATAAAACGAGGATGAATAAACGATGAAGAAGAACAAATCAAACCGCAGGGGACACGAGATTTAACGTGGAAAACCATCCCAATTTGGAAGAGAAAAACCACGGGCGCCAGCCAGCAACACTTCACTATCAAGAGTCGGGTTACAACGCTGTTCGGTGGCTTATAAGAAGTTAATGAATTAATCAAGGAGAAACCCTAATCGGGTATATATGCTCCGTACCGCAGGGGCAAGCCTCCGCTTCGCTCCGGCCCAAGCCTCCTAGCGACGGGCCTCCGCTTCGCTCCGTCAGAAGTCGGCCTTTATTGTGCAACTGAATTTGGAACATAACAAAGTCTGCCGACATTGACCACCACCTTGGCCGACAGCGACCTCGTTGCTGGCCGCTCCCCCGTCTTCCACCCTCTGCGGGAGTGAGCGAGCCACCGTGGCGCGAGTGAACACAACGAGCAGCAGCCGGAGAGAGGATGAAGACTAGCCCTCTCTCTCCTGTTTCTGGCCCGCCACTGTGTTGGTTGACTTTGCCACAATACTTCCTCTTGTCACATCAAGATAAGGTGTTGCGGCAGGAACTTCTAATTAGAATTAGATGGCAAAGGGGCATTTTCAAAGATCATTTTAGTGAATTTGCAATTTGAATTTTCTGTGATGCATCAGTTGTCACTCATGAGGAGAGAAAAAACATTTGTCTCTTTCAATAACAAAAAGAAAAACATTTATGCCTTGGCCAGTACATGGACCCATTTCCTCACTGTCAGGACGCCGGTTGATGTTTCTCCAGCCTGAACTGTAAACGCGATCAACCATAGCGTTTTGAAAGGAGAAGAGGAAAGAGGCAAATAATGTGAGGGCTTCCCAAACGAAGAGATATATGCCCATGGTCAACAGAGAAAGTAAAGTCACTTAATTAGGCACCGGAAATAATCATCAAACAGTTTCCCTTAATAATCGAAGATACAAGTCCATTTTTTTTTGCGAAAGGGATACATGTCATAATGATGTAACAATGACAACGATCGATTTGTTAAGGAGAGGGTATCTTATTCAAACTCCTTATTGCACCCATGCGCTCCATGAAACATTACCTGGCTGGAAAAATGGTAAAAGACTAGCGTTATTAGAAATTAGTATATTTTCTGCTCTAGTATGAAATGGATCATCAACAACAAAATAATGAGTATTACCAGCACGTGCGTACCTGATCGAGGCCTGTTCAAGCGCAGGCTGATTCAAGCGCTACGACGGAAGCCTGGTCATGTACCTTCCTGTCGTCATCGGTGAGTAGGTCCACGATGCTCTGTATGTCATAGGTTGCCACCACCTCGCAGCAGGCACTGCCTTTTGGGGGCTCCGCCTTAGCATGGCCATGCTTGGTGTACTCTGCACACGCGGCCAGGACTCTTTCCTTATCATCTGGTTGACATCGATTTTTCCTTTTCTTACTGCCGCCGCCAACCACCGGGTGGAGAGAAGCCATCGCGCACACAACAAGCACGAGGAGGAGAACTGCTACCGACTGAGCTTTCATCTTATCTGTTCTACAATCTATAGCAGATGTTGACTAGGTGAAGGACAACCTATGAGTGCTGGTGGTCTGTCAAGAACTCCTCTGTATCTGCTCTTATATAGAGGAAGGGAACTTAGCAAGCACCCAAGAACGTGCTTGGGGTGCTAAAAAAGAGCCTCGAGTAGATATAGTGCAAGGTAGATATATACTTCAATATACGGGTAATATATGCTATCATTTATGGTAACAGATTTTTATAGGCTTCAACTGCTGTTTATGCCAAAGATATCGAACTTCCATTTTCACAGAATCCTGAAGGATATCCATTCTCCATTTCTTGAAACCCTTGCTCAGTCATTTATTTGTTCTATGTGGGTGGAACCTAGTAACATTTATTTCTTCAAGCACCACTAGATTTACAATATTTCCTGGATGTTTTTTTAAATCACCAACATGCAAATGATAGCAGATTCTATTTAGAGCCTCTTTGGCACGGCTTACACCAGCTTCAGCTTGTCTGCAAAAATACTATTTGACACTGTTTAACACTGTTGAATACTGTAGCACGAAGCTGTTCCGCAACCCGAGAAGAAAAAATGAACTAGAGAAGGGACAAGCCGGAGAAGCCAAAATTTCTAGCTCTGTCGGCTTCACGCTACAGTATTCTATAGTAGATGAACAGTACTTGCACAGTGCATAAGCTAAAGCTGCAATAAGCTGTGCCAAAGAGGCCCTTATAGGATTTAACTGCTATTTGTGTGAAAGGTATCCATCATATTTTCCGTTTCATAGAATCTTGAAAGATATCCATTCTCCATTTCTTGGAACCCTCTTGCTCCTCATTTTTTCTAGAGAAAATTCTCTATTTGACACCGTTAAAATCACATGGCGTGTGCATGGCAGCAGTCGTGCTCGTGCTCATACGGAGCCATTTTGCGAAAGAGATACACGTCTTAATTAGGCACCGGAAATGATCATCAAACAGTATCCCTTAACAATTGAAGACACATCTTTTTTTTTTGCGAAAGAGATACATGTCTTAATCATGTAACAATGATCGATTTGTTGAGCCGAGGGTCTATATATTCGAACTCCTTATTGCCATCATGCGCTCCATGTAACATGTGGCCTGGCAGGGAAAATGGTAAAAGAGGATTGCTAGAAGCATCAATCTATTAATTGCCGGTGTTGTATGAAATGGATCACCATTTCATGAGTTCTACCAGCACAGCCAATTCGGGTCTTCTTCAAGCGCAGGCTTTGTCAAGCGCTATGATGGAAGCCTGCTCATAATGTCCCCTTTCGTTCTCGGTGAGTAGATCCACGATGCTTTGCATGTCATAGAATTTCACCGCTTGGCAACACCGACTCTCTTTTGCAGGCTCCACCTTAGGATGCCCACGCTTGATGTAGTCTCCGCACGCAGTCAGGACTTTTTTCTTATCATTGTTGTCACATCTTTTCCTTTTATTATTACCACCAATCACCGGGTGGGGAGAAACCATCGCACACACGAGCAAGAGGAGGAGGACAACTGCTACTGAATGACCCTGCATCTTATTTGTTCTGCAATCTAGCATGTGGTGACTAGGTGAAGGACAGAGAACGCTATGCCTGATGGTCTGTCAAGAACTCCACTGCATCCGCTATTTATATAGAGGACTGGAGCTTAGGAACTTTGGAAGCGCCTACGAACGTATTTAATGCTTGCGGTGCTAAAAATATCCTCGAGGAGATATAGTGCAAGATAGATACTCTTGTATAGGGAAAATATGCTACTCCCTTCATCCAAATTATTATTTCTTTTGGATTGTATAAGTTCATTACTTTTATTATGCATGTAGATATATCGTATATCTAAATATATATCAAAAGTAATTAACCTAGAAAAGCCAAAACAAATAATAATTTGGGATGGATGAAGTATAATTTATGGTAACAGATTTTTGTAGGCTTCAAACTGCTGTTTATGTCAAAGATATCCAACTTTTATTTTCACAGAATCCGGCATGAAGGATATCCATTCTCCTTTTCTTGGAATCCTTGTTCAGTCATTTATTCTATATGGGTGGAGCCTAGTAACATTTATTTCTTTAAGCAAGATTCACTATATTTCATGAATGTTATTTAAAATGACCTACATGCAAATGGTAGCAGATTCTATAGGATTTAACCGCTATATATGTGAAAAGGTATCCATCACATTTTCCGTTTCAGAGAATCTAGAAAGATAAAACATCAAAAATGAAACAATGAATTGTATGGGTAGTTTCATTGATCAATTAAATATTCTCATGCTTATGTGGCAATTTTGAAAACACTAAAATGAAATCTTCCATTAGGGATAGCCTAAGCCCGTGTGGAATGACTCACAGGAGCTGGTTGAAAGCCAGTTTGAGTTCATTTCGAGATGGTTCACAGGAGCCATTTAGCTCTTACCCAGAAGCTGAAGCCGTTGTAGACGATGGTCGTAACTTTTCAAACTTTGATCATACACTTCTTTAAACTTGGCTTTCTAGCCCCTGCGTATTCACACTACCACAGAAAAGCTTTTTAGGTGCGGGCGCAATAGCATTTGTAGAAGCGGACGAAGCGTCCACTCCTAGTTTTCGCGGCTAAAAATAATGTGTTTGCAGGTGCGGGCGCCTGCAAAACCATTTGTAGGGGCGGGTGGCAGCGTTAGCCGCGTCTGCAAAAGGCGGAACACGGCGTCATCCGCACCTACAAACTGATTAAAAAAAATCTAAGACATGCATCTAAGACAATAGACCCATGCGGGAATTCTAGGAGTTTGGGCTTTCATAAGGCCTAAATAGGTCTCGGACCAACCGGCCCAGGAAGCCTTGGCGTATCGGGTCAGCTGTGGACTGTGGACGCCCTCCACCAGCTCAGCCTAGAAAAACTTGAGATGCAAAACAAGATTTCAAGCCGAATTCAGAATGGTTCCACGGATCAAAATTCCTCAAAAGATCAAAAGGGCGAAGTGCAAAGGACACAAAAAATTGAGAGAGAAGAAAAGGCACAGTGGGAGAAGGATTCATTGATGTTTATTTCTCCATTTCAAACAAAATCAAACCAAACCATTTTTCATCCAAAAAAAAAAAAAGCAGAACACAACAGAACCATAGTTCAAAGCTATCAAAATTGCTCAAAATGGTTCTTCAGAACCATGTTTCACATGACACGATCAAGACAACCTCCACACACAAGAGATATACTTACTGTCTCTTCGTTTATGTTTATGGAACCAGGACACAGATGGCCAGTCCATGATTTAGAAGAAAAAAAACGAGTCGTTAAGTCAAAACTAGCGGCATGGCGCCATAAGACTGACGGTGTACAACACTGAAAACTCAGGATTACTTGCTCAAGGCTTATATCACTTTTCATCGAAGATTATAATCCCAATAAAACACTCGAAACATGCCTTGACAAGAAAGCGAACACACCATTTCCCAAAATTATATACTCTCCGAAGAGCGCCTCCAGGAGAGTCAACTCAAGATGATCTCTCAGGGTGCTACCGTTTTCGGATATCTCCAAGCAGGAACACGGTGACGCCCACTTGTTAATTGCTTTTTTGGTGGCATGGACAGATGAGATTCGAAAGGAAACCTGCATGCCTTCAAGTTTGAGTCATGAAGCGTGGGATGTGATGCTCCAAGATGGCCAAGAGCTCCCTGCTTTGACTACCCCTATCCAGTTGTCGCCCCTCGAGCCTGCTTGCAGCCTCCACGAGCTGACCTCTAAGCCTTTGCGGCAAAAGTCGCCCACTGGAATTGATACATTCCTTATACAGTGGCAGATAGGCCATGGCAATCACAAGCTGAACCGGGAGGTCCCTTAAGCAGATTGGTGATTCACCCCTTTCCATTATCCTCATGAAGTTAACAAAGTGCTGTTGCGCAGATTCGAATCCCGCACAAAAAGCTGCCTCGCTCCACTGCTCATCCATGAAAGACCTAAGCTTTGCATCCACGGCCTCGTCAGCAGATTTTGAGATACTGTCGGCCACAGCATACGTGGCAGCTGGGTCATTGAGGAAGTCCGAGCGGAGAAGAAAATCTACACCATGCAGGGAACCTGTGGTCCTCTCACCAGCAGCCTTGATGATTTCAATGCTGAGGGGGGCGAGAACATGTTGTGGGACAAGAGGCAGAAGATAAGAAGACACTGCAATCTGACTACTGGAGGTGGCAGCAGTAAGGGCTAAGCAAAGCTCCATTTCTCGACACCCGTGGTTGACAAACCATTCCACAACTTGGAGGCATCCACGTTCAGCAGCCCGCATTAAAGGGCCAAGAAAGCCAACAGCATTACCTTCTTCAACCAAGCATCCCATGGTTTCAATCTTCCCATAGTGAGCAGCAAAGCCAAGGGCTAGATCCACATCAATGTCCAAGCTGTTCCTTTGAGCAATCTGAACAGGAGTACAAACAATTAAATGCAATGTTTCCAACTGTTATTGGTTAAACATATACTTGCACTAAACACAGGATAAAATGAAGACCGTATACCAAGCAGAAATAGCTTCTACATTAGGACATCCAATATTTTCAGTGCTTAGACAAGAAAGGAGAGGAAGAAATCGTCTAGTGTATAATGTTTTTGTTTTTAATATTTGATCAGTGACACAAGTGCCCAACCATGCTAAACTGCATTGCAAAGCTTTATTAGAATTTTCACGTAATGCACATGCATCAGTATGTGATAGTGAAAACACCAAGTGTATGAATTAAGAGGACACTTCACTTGTACGTAGTTGTACCATGACCTGAGTTTATCTGATACCACATCATCGGGTAATGATGATCAGCTCCATTCAGGAGTGTCTTCCATCATGGCTCTAATATTGTTGCGCTACAGATAATTGTTTACTGTAACTACCCTTTGAGAAGCTTTCCAACCAAAATGATAATATCTTGAATTACTATACAGGTGATAGCATTTAGTCTCATTAAATTTCAGATGTTCTCTGAGGTAAGCATGTGCACCTGAATTGGCAATGTGATTACCAGCATATTTTGTGTCACCAAAAATATAGATCAGGTCAGCCCTTAGTTAGCATCTTATCAACTGTTCCGTAACTGTATGGAACTCTACACAATTTTGGAAGGTTCATAATTTAGAATAGATTATGCATGAACACTAGAGCAGGTTGTACACCATATATGATTCGATCATGACTGTAGTTGTCTAAAATAGTTTCAGTCAATACAAAAGGAAAGAAAAGAAAGTATCTGAATTATTGGCATAGAGAATATAACATATGTCGGAAAGTTTTATCTAACTGTGACCTGGTGACTACCGGGACCATTGTGTGATGTAAGCAATTAAAATCATATATTACTGTTCCATGTACATAGTGTATCATAGAGATTACTGCCTCTGTTTGCAAACCTCACTTGGACATGGTCACTCCTATAACACTTGTACAAGTGATGTCTATAAAACTAGGTTATTTCAAATCAAAAGAAGTATATCCAAACACGACTTACAAGCAAAGGAGTAGCTAAACTTATTATTATGAAATTCCTTTCAATTGGTGAATCTAATAAGAGCAATTTTAGGTATATCATATAATAAATTATATATTGATGGTCAAAATTGAAAAGCTGACCAACACATCTTAAGACGACTTACATTTGCAGTGGGAGGGAATATGGTTACCTGAAGTAAGATTCGCACAAGTTCAGTGCTCCCATAGCGCGCAGCTTCAAGAAAGCATTGGTTCACATTGTCTGCGCCACCCTCTACCAACAACTCTAACAGCCCTTGTATTGCCGCTGCCGATATTCCTGAAGCCCATCCTTGGTCAAAGGTGGTTGAGAAGAGTGTAAGAGGGAAGCATGCAGCATCAAATGCCTCTGTGAAATCCTTCCCCGTAAGCTCGTTATCAGCAAGATCCAGAAATGTCTTGAAAGCAGATAACTGAAGCTGAACCTCGATGACAGTGTCATGGTTTCCTTTGCCCTTAGTCTCTCGCACACGTGAATGTAGCCCAATACACTTTAGAGCCCATTCTGTAAACTTGTGCACCTTTGCACTAGCTTCTGCTTTCAATACCTCATCGCCTTGGGATTCTTGAAGTCGTTCATGCAACCTGAAACACAGAACAAGTATTCACGGTTGCCCAAACATGTAAGGTGTAAATTCAATAGGCCTCCTGGAATTTTGAAGAATGGTATTCTTGTGAAGATGTAATCGTTGAAGGCATTTCTGGAAAACTTACTTTTGACCCATGAAGCTCACAGCATCAGCAAGGCTAGTCGACCGCCCCCTGCAAGCTGACACACATGATGCAAGGAACGACGTCCTGAGCGCAGCACGAGTGAAATCCTTAGCACCCTCAGACACAATCCTCCTGATCAACCCCACAACCTCGTGCAGCTCGTCCCTGTCGCTTAAGAACCAAATCGCATCCACTGCCACACAGAGCACATCATTGAGCCCCTGCGCGTCAGCCTTCACTACCAGACCCTCGGCACTCTCCCAGTCATGTGAGCTCACTGCGTGCTGGAACAACCGGCAAAGCTCAACCCGGTCTTGCCTGGAGAGCTTCCTTTCCTGCTGCCTCCCACTCTCTTTCTCCCCATTCCCAAGCTCCAAATCCATTTCCTCCCCAAATTCGGAGCTCACTGATCTGGACTTCTTGCCCAAACAACCCTTGGAGTTATTGGAATCCTTGGGTGGCAAGGGTGTCTCCTTGGAGCTGCCATTGTTGGCATCATCAGACGTGTCGCCGCCTTCAGCAATGGCTGGCTCATCCACGCTCACTTCCATCGATGCCAGTGGCTCCTCCCGCCTCGGATTCTTGCTCTGGACTTCGGATTCTTGCTCCTCCCTCCTTGGATTCTTGTTCTGAACCTCCCTGTCCTTGGATCCAATCTTCTTGCAACAGAGGAACCACCCATTAGGCTTCCAAATGAAAATTGTTGGGAAGCTGAAGCAAATGGAAATAACAAATAACTGGTGGAAACAAATCTCAACCCACGAATTGAATCACTAGTCACCTGCGAATTCTTCTTCCTCTCCACCTCCATCTCCTACCCCCGATCCAACCCTGACGAAATTCATCCCAAAAAAAAAAATCACACAAACGGATCGACGGAAACAAATAGCCTGAGCCAATAAATGGGATCGTACCCACCTCACGGAACACACCAGGAGGATTCAGGGCCGCGCGGCGGAACCCGAATGGACAGCAAATCCGTCTCGGCGCGAAATCAAGAACCGGCCAAGAACAGCCGCCACCTGCAAGAACAAGAACAGATCGAAACCAAACAAATTAGCCGGCGGAGGAATTGGATTCCCGGCGGGGCAACAGGAAAGGGGGAAGAACCAATCGAGAACAAGACGGGCGGATTCGAAGCCATACCAGAAGCCGATACAGCAAGAACTTTTTTTTGTTCTTTTTCCCAGATAAATTAGAGGAGAAGCGTATGTAGGAGAGAAAGGAAGAGGAGGAGGGGTGTGGGGATGATGATGATGATGGTAGCAGTGTGATAGGGCGAACGAATTGACGAGCTGATATCGAAAGGAGGGGGGGAGGAGGAGCCACCGCCCGCTTGCCTGCCTCGCGCGCGCCCCTGCGACTCCGGAGCTGCCCTCTCTCTCTCCCTCCTTGAGGGGGAGGAGGAAGAAGAAATACGCTCTCTCTGTCCTCCCTCTGTCTCTGTCGCGCTCGCGCACACACCACACAGACACACCACCACCACTCTCGCTCGCGCTCTCCCCTCACCTTTCTTTCAGCTTTTTTTAGGGGTGTTGGATTCGGCTGCTCTGCAATTTCTTTTCTTTCTTGTGTGACATTGCAGGGCCCGGTTTTTTAGCTTTTAAAAACCCACTGAAAAGCGGAGTACTTTCTAGATAGTTGAAAGCTCGTTTAATCATAGAGGTACAAAACCTTATTTATGCTTACTGTAATTTGCGGTGGCACCCTAAATTGCATTCTTTTCACAAAAAAACCTAAATTGCATTGCATAAATGAATGTATACAGCCTCCGTGGATTCTGAGGGGCTAGTAGCAATTCATCTTTTTTTTTCCATTATTTGTATCTTTTGTTGTGAACAAAATAGTGGGGTGAAGCATGCTGAGATGCATCCATTTCCAAAGGTTTTTTTTTCAATGGGCACCAGGGGGAGAGAATCCCCACCTGAATTGTATTCAAAAGGTGTGGCAGACCACAGATCAACGGCCTCGTTTTTTTAAGAAAACAAGATAAAACTCGCACGGATAATATGGGAAACCGGGCTAAAACCAATGACACCTACCTACCTAGCTAAACTAGGTAATAACGGCGTCGTGCCCCAGCACAAGGGTAAAGATGTGGCCAAACCACGGATTGCCAAGCCCCAGCACAAGGGCGAAAATGTGGCTAGACTACACATAACAACACCAAACCCCAGCACAAGGGCGACATTGTGGCCCAACCACAGATCAATCACTATGCTATGTGACATCTAGCAATCCAGCATCATACAACATCATCTTGGAAGGCGAGATCTCAGCTCACATGTTGATAGTGCGAAGGTGGTTGCCTCCTCGCGCACCTGGCACAATGCTTTCGCTGCACAGCTGTTGTTTCTCCTGTCGCCACCGTGCCGACATGGCTGGCACACCCTGCTGTTTGAGCCCACAACAGCTCGCGCTGCAGCAAGGTATTGCCAGTCACGCTTATGTATGATGAAGATGGAGGTTGATGGTACTTGGGTTGTGATGACAATGCCTCAAGGGAGGAAATCGACACCCGCAGGCATCGACGTTGTCGCTGGGTAGGAACCAGCATGCACTTTCATTGGCGACTTCCATCGAACACCTCGTCGAAGGCCGAACTCGAGCCACGCCAATGGATGATGCTGCCCCCGAGTAGTTGCAAGGGGCGCTCCAACGGGCATGGGGCACCAGATCCGGGCGTGCAGGTGCCGAATCCGGCCACCGGCAGTCCACAGCAAGCACCCCCGCCGCCGGCGACCTGGTGCCAGAGCCGTTGTCGCCATGGCCAGAGCTGCAGAGGACGCCCGACTGAAGAACATCGGATCCGCTCGCAGGGGGCCGGATCTGAGCACCCAAGAGCCCCGCCGCCACCAGACAATGAGCCGCCGCCGTTGCTCGATGCTATCTACCGAACACTGGGGTGTTACCGCGGTTGCCACCACCCGAGCCGCAGGAGCAGCCGGCCACAGCAGGGCGTCGATGATGCCTGCATCCGCCACAGACCTCCACAGGCGATTGAGCCTTGCTGCTTGAGCCCTTGCGGCTCGCGCGAGCGGCAGGCCCAAGCCAACCATGGCCACCAGACTGCAACCACAGGGGCCAGCACAGACCTGGTGGCCTAGATCTACAGCTTCCGGAGGTTGGCCGTAGAAGCTGCGCCCTCGAGCGGATCTGCGAAAGGCCCGCCCCAACGGGCGGGGAAACACCGGATCCATGTGCGACATGGCCGGATCCGGCCGTCGTCGACCCAAGGGCGTAGCCACCGCCTGCCACCATTAGGGCGCCGTCGAGCATATGAGGGGAGGGTGTGAGGGAGAAGAACGACTCTCAGTAGTAGAAAATGGCCCCGCGGCCGCGCGGACTTCCGTTGGCGAGCTCTAACGGCGGCGAGGAAGAGAATGCGGAAGCGGGGTTCGGTGAGGGAGGCGGCGCCGCCACACGAGTCGCCCTAGGGATGACGTGGGCGCCCCGTCCCCTTCTGTCCCTGATGCCATTTTCAAAGGTTGTTTGCCAATAAATTTGTCGAATGATTTTAAATCTCACGTGCCTTGCATCAATCAATGCTGACCAATATAACAATGCATATTTTTATTAGGATCGGCCCTTTCATGGTAACTGAGAAGAATTGCTGACTGATTGCTTGCTCCATTTCATTCGCATGAAGAATGCCATAGATGTTTTATTTCGTTTCTACTAATTGCTAGCATGCGGTTGTTTTAGTGTTCGTTTGATAAATTGTCCAGTATATGTCATTTGAGGCACTAAGATTCTATTTTCTGGCAAAAACATGATGTCAATCCATATTGCTTTTAGTGCCACGTCCACATCACTGGCAATTAATTTGTATAAGAACGGATAACACTAGATAAAATATCCATTTAGCAGTTTTTTCCATTCTTACTTGTTACCACCACAAAATTCAAAAAAAAATTATATTCTTTTATTTAACCTAAAAAACAATCATCCCAATTTTACTAGCGAATTCAACACTACTTTCTTCCTCAGTGTAAAAGTTTGATGACGACTTATTCGTATTAGGAGTAAAGGCCATGCTAATTTTAGTCCTTCTCGGACCATTCTTCGTTGCTGCTATACTGAAACACCTTGTATCCATTGGTTTTTACAAACAAATCCTTGTATGAAGAACATGGAGAGCTGCTTTGGCCACTCTTGATGTGGAGTACAAGAGGGGCATCTGTTCTTCCTTTTTGTTTTTGCCGGAGGTTGGAATAATTGACCTTTTCTCACAATTCAGAGCTGTTGTGTGCTGATAAAATACGGGTTTTCCTTAGTGCAGTTGTTGTTAATTATTAAGCTGTACTTAAGAAACACCATCTATCGCAATCCTAGGTTGCATATACAAACCAATTGGCCAAATGTCCAATGTTTCAATATTTGGTTGAACTTGGTTACAAAATATGCATTGTTCTAAGCAATTTGTGGCATGTTCCGTGTTGATGTCTCCACCCAGAATTTAAAATGTTAAAAATGGTTGCAAAAGAAAATTAACTAATACCCGCAAAAAAAAAGAAATTTAAATAATCACAAATCCGTACCCTTTTTTTAGATAATGGATAAACATCCGGCCTCTACAAAACGTATACGGCCCAAATTATTACAAACTATCATAAATCATTACTGTTGAAAAAGGAGCAACAAAAGAGATAAATCTAAGCCAGCCTATTATTATTTTTCCATCCAAAGTTGGCCTGCTCTAAGGCAATGATCTCCAAAGTTGAACTCGCCTTGAAGAGCAACTCTTTTGTTTCTTCATCCTGCTGTAGCCGCGACAAAAAACGCAGCCAGTACGTTTCCCTGAAAATGGCCTGCAAAAATGATGTGTATCTGGATTTGTTAAAGATAATATCGTTACGACATCTCCACATAGCCCAACAAATTGCTGAAATCCCCACCAAAATATTATTTCTGCTTTTGTTATCATGAGCAGCTAACCAGTTACCTAGCATGTGAGAACTGGATCTAGGTGGAGACAGACCCGTAGCCAAAAAAATCAAGCGCCAGATTTCTTTTGTATGATGGCACTCAAAGAAGAGATGATGTATTTTTTCATTCATATTATAAAAACAACATATTTGACTTCCCTTCCAATTTTTCCTCGCCAAGTTATCCTTTGTGAGAATTACCCCTTTTTGACGAACCACAAGAAAATTTTAATTTTAAGAGGAATTTTTAACACAAATCGGTACCTATTGCACGACATTTCCGCAAGAAATAAAAGCAGGCATCTAATCAACAAATCTGGTGTCCATCACTTTAATATCGTGGTTAAATATACGAATCTCATAAAGCATCGTGGCCAACAGCGTCGAATTGGCATAACAACACGGCGTAGTGACCAGGTGATACGATGTGTCCATCGATTTAACATTTCCATCGCAATTTGGGGGCATTGAGAGACTTGGAGTCCAGCAAGTGATGGCTCTGGTTTGGAATGTATATGATACGATACGAAGAGAGTGAAAAAAATAAGGAAAAAATGTGCAAATGGGAGGGAGGAGGGCGTTTTCCTGCTTTATTTCACTCTCATTGGGCTCGAGAAAGCGAGAGTCGCATCCCATCACAGGGGCACCAAACACACGTCCCTCTCCCACGTGGGGCCCGCCCTCTCATTTCCGTTCCCTCCGGGCCCACGCCAATAATTACGCTGCTCTCTTTTCAGAGCTGTTGCCATCGTCTGCGGCCAAGCTGCGGTGGCCGCGTCCTGTGGTTGAGAGCTTGAAATCCAAGGCTGCCAATAGAAAGCAGAATTTGGGGGAAATCTCAACGGCTAACGTCATGCGAGTTCTATAGGATTTGATGCGTCACCTCTCCTTCTTAAACTGGATGGGCACTTGGAAGTGTCACTTTTCAGTTTTGTAATAGCCGGCTGGTTGGACTTGTAACTCAATCTACTAAAGTTGTTATTGCCTCTCGTTGCCAAAAGTTGATGTTTCAAGGGACGAATGGTCCTTCAATGCAAATTTTGTTTTTATATTGTATGATATCAATAACTTTACATATTGTGTTCTATAATTCTCGTAGAAGTTCTTACATGATTTTCAATAGTTTATTTTACGGACATATATGGCCTTCTGTTATTCCAAGGTGTTTATTGGGTTAATAGCAAGACGCGCGTCAATCCGAACATCGGATTAGCCGTCCAGTCTCTCGAAGGTGCATAGAAATATGATTTGTGAGCATGCTTTCATAGGGATGTCGAAAAAGAAATAAAATGAAGGTTGAAATTTGAATTATACCATGTGACAGTGCCACTTTTTGACTAGAGGAAGTTGTTTAGTCAATAACCTAGTATCACAAAAATGAACTAATATATTCCCTAAAAAATGGACTAATATATAATATTCTTTTTAATCTTTTTAAAATAATGATATTCCATTGCAATACCACAACAACTTCAACAAACAAGATGTCTTTTTTAAGTGTGCTAGAGATCCAGACTCTCGCTACCCCTACAAACATCTTGGAGAGACGGGATTGACAGATTAACAATCACCGCAAGCGCATCGCTCATGATGATTGCGTCTATCATGAAAAATAATAGTGCAATTAATCTTGAAATAAATATAAAAATAGAGTAAAGTCTATTTTACCCTCTAACCTTGTCGCTCTATCTGAAAACCCCTCTTAACTCGAAAACCAGACAATATACACTCCCATCTGTTCAAAACCGAACGAATTACCCCTCCTGACGAGGGTCTAGATCAGGGGTACCCGATCAAGCCCTTAATTCTCGTCATGGCGATAATCCACCCTATCAAAACAAAAGCCGAAGACCCAAATCAAGCGGATTCTCCATGTCTGGACAGCTCGGAGGTCGCCCGACGAGTCTACGATTCGCCCGAGGGGTTCTGCGCCTCCGAGTGGTTCTCCGATTCGCCCGAGGGGTTCTCCGCCTCCGAGTGGTTCTCCGATTCGCCCGAGGAGTTCTCCGCCTCCGAATGGTTCTCCGGTTCGCCCGAGGAGTTCTCCGCCTCCGAATGGTTCTCCGGTTCGCCCGGGGAGTCACCGCTTCCGAGCGGTCTCTGCCTCGCTCGACTAGACTACTCGGCTCCGTCCCGCTTTGGCCCATTCGGTGCCGTACCAACTTGGTACCCGCCGTGCCAGAGCATGATGAGCGTCCGTCCTTTGCCATGGCAGCCACAGTGGCACCCGTCTCATCCGAACAGGAACGCTACAGTCCAGGGAGGAACGCATGCGCAACACCGGGCGGCCAAGGACGACCCCAGGCGGCCAAGGATGACACCTGGAGCCCGAGGAGGACACCTGGAATTCCCGAAGGCCCAGAACAAGTCAACCACGACCCAGAAACTACCCGGAGACTTACCCGAGAAGTCATCTACATCAACCACCCGGGGTGTACGATCCCGGGTCAGGCGGGGCGCCCACTCCGTCAATACCTGCTCCCTGTACGGCTCGGCATGCGGCGCAGGTTAAAGGCCTCGGGGCCGAAACTCCCATTGTAATTTTCTCTTTTTTACCTCCCCGCTTCCTTCTCTCCCTTGAGACTATAAAAGGGGCCGAAGGGACACCCGTGCGGGGAGAAGAGACAACGGACGAGCATTCGAACACAGGACGAACAGTACATTCACTCACACAGCACAGGGACTTGGGACCCTCTCCCTCTCCCGACTAGTTTGTACCCCCTACTACAGACTTGGACTTGAGAACATTGGCACTCACTGGACGTAGGGTATTACTCTCCGGAGGCCCGAACCAGTATAAACCCCTGTCTCTTGAGTCACCATCCGGACCCTGACACGCGATCGTAGAAATTTACTTGCCGGCGGTAGAGAACCCCGACAGTTGGACGCGCCAGGTAGGGGCGTTTTCGCGTGTCACGACATTCCACCAGGGCCCGGATGGCCCACGGCGGCGTCTCGCTGGCGCCGGGCGATCACCTGCGGTTCGGCTCCCTCGACTTCGTCTTCAGCAAGTCGGTGGAGCCCATCATCGGGGCTACTTTCGTGCGCCCCGAGCTCGCCTGCGACGACGACGACAAGACGATCCACAACAAGGGGCCTAAGCCCCCCCACGCCACCACGGGAGCCACCGCCTTCGTCCTCGACCTGCTCGGTGGGGACCTGGCGGCCGCCCTGGGACGGAGCCCGACCCAGGAACACTTCCGCAACCTCTCCTACATGGTCACCAACCTCGCCCTCCAAGTTGGAGGAGAGGAGCAGCTCCTCTGGGACGAGTTCCTCGACTACTACGGCGCCATGTACCCGGGGGGACAGCCGGGTCTGCCACGCGATCCGGCGGTCGCCCCGGCATCGACGGAACTCCGCTCTTCCACCTCTCCAGCCGCCAAGGGCGCAACGGACAGGCGGAACTCGTGCCCGCGGTTGAGGTGGGCTCCGCCAAACTTCGACCCTTCCCGTGAGTGCTTCATGTGCCACACCCCGGACGGGGACGTACAGACTGCGAGCAGCTCGACGGGCGACAAAGCGGCGCCCAAGGACGCCAAGGCGCCACCCAAGAACGACCCCGCCGGCGATGCTCGGCGGACCCGCCTGCGGGAGCTCGACGAGGCACAACGTCAACTCGAGGACGAGCGCGGGCGACTTCACCGTGAGCTTGGCAAGAACGCGGATGGAGGGGCCGCCCCCGCGCGCGCACGAGAGGTGCACCATAACATCGTCATCGACAACAACGCCAACTGTCGGGGTTCTCTACCGCCGACAAGTAAATTTCCTACGATCGCGTGTCAGGGCTCGGATGGTGACTCAAGAGACAGGGGGTTTTAGACTGGTTCGGGCCTCCGGAGAGTAATACCCTACGTCCAGTGTGTGCCGGTGTTCTCAAGTCCAAGTCTGTAGTAGGGGTGTACAAACTAGTCGGGAGAGGGAGAGGGTCCCAAGTCCCTGAGTGATGCGAATGAGCGTGTGGTGTGTGCTGTGACCGAGTGTTCGACTAGTGTTCGAATTGTCCCCCACTGATGTCCCCTTGTCCCCTTTTATAGCCTCAAGGAGAGAAGGGAGCGGGGGGTAAGAAAGGAGAAAATTACAAGGGGAGTTACTGCCCCCGAGAGCTTCATCCAGCGTCGCTCGCCGAGCCGTACCGGGAGCAGGTGTTGACGGAGTGGGCGCCCCGCCGGACCCGGGATCGTACATCCCGGGTGGTTGGTGTCGACGCCTTCTCGGGTAAGCTCCCGGGTAGTTTCCGGGTCATGGTTGACTTGCTCGAGGTCCTCGGGCGCTCCAGGTGTCCTGCTCGGGCTCCAGGTGTCGCCCATGGGCGCCCGGGATCGTACTTGGGCGCCCGGTGTTGCGCATGCACTCCTCCCAAGACTGTAGCGTTCCTGTTCGGATGGGACGAGTGCCACTGTGGCTGCCGTGGCGAAGGACGGACGCCCATCATGCTCTGACGCGGCAAGTACCAAGTGGGTACGGCGCAGGATGGGCCGGGGCGTGGCCGGGTAGTTTTACCCGAGGAGCTGGAGACCACTCGGGAGCGGAGAACACCTCGGGCGAACCGGATAGCCACTCGGAGGCGGAGAACTCCTCGGGCGAATCGCGGGGACTCCTCGGAGGCGGAGAACCCCTCGGGCGAATCGGAGACTCGTCGGGCGGCCTCCGAGGTGTCGTGGCATGATGATTCTGCTTTGGTTTGGGTCTTTAATTTTTGCTTTTTGAGGGGTGGATTATCGTAAGCTCCCGGATTAAGGGTTTGGTTGGGCACCCCTAATTCGGACCTTCGTCAGTAGCCCCCGAGCCTGGGGGGGAGATGGAGACTCGCGCCCAGGCTGGATGGCGGCGTGGATATGGTAAGTCACGATCTTCCCGGTGGGGGCGCGCGAGCGCACCCGCCGGGTGTAGCCCCCGAGCCTTGAGAAGAGCTGGTGCTCTTGTTAAGGCTTTGTTCCCGGGTGGTTTTCCTTGGATGTTGTCGGGATCGAAGAACTTGTCGGGAGGGGAAGCTTGTCGGGGACGCTTCTTTGGTGGGCCGGACAGCTGGCCGTCCGTTGGTGGGCCGGGAACGGAAGCGTCGGCCCGGTCCCCCGCCGCGTGGGGAGGTGGGCGCGCCTTTTGAGGAGGTCAGGCGAAGCGACGTGCGCACGTCGCCGCGGCGCCAGTGGTGGGCCCGCGCAATTAAGGCAGCGGCCGTTTCGTCTCGCCCCTTTTTATAGCCGCGTGCTGCGGCGGCCTCGGGTTTTACCCCAGCCCGAGCTTTCCGACTTTTCGCTGCGCGCTTCATCTCCTTCGTCGCCGCCGCTTGTCTCCTTGCGTCTCCCGCCGCCGTCGCCTCGCCGTTCCGGAGAGCAAGCGCCCGAGCCCCTCACCCCGCCGGCGTTTCTCCCTCTTCGAAGCTCTGCGATGTCGACCTGGGAGCGCTCCCGCGTCTCGCTCCGGCAGCTGGAGGGTCTCGTGGCGGAAGGACTGCTTCCGCCGTTGACGGAGGCCGGGGAGTGGAAGGTGCCCGGCGTCGAGGACTACCCCCAACCGCCGGAGGGGTACGTTGTTTCTTTCGTCGCCTTCCACGAGCGCGGGTTCTCCGTCCCCGCAGGAAGGTTCATCCGCGCCGTACTCAACGAGTACGGGCTGGAGCTCCACCACCTCAACCCGAACGGAGTCCAGCAGATGGCGGTGTTCGTCGCTCTCTGCGAGGGGTACCTGGGGATAGGGGCCCATTGGGACCTCTTCAGGTACTTCTTCAAGTTTTCGTTGCACTCCGCGGAGGGCGGAGCCCCCGCGACGATTGGCTGCGCCGTGCTGAAGGCGAAGCAGGGGCGACTGAAGGCCTACATCTCGGGGACCTTGACCAGCTCGAACAAGGGCTGGCATCCGCTGTGGTTCTACTTGAAGAACGACAGCAGAAACCCCCTTCCGGCGTACACCGGAAAAACCTTTGAGAGGTTGCCCGAGGCATGGGCGTACGGGCCCGAGAAGGAGCGGCAAGAGAAGGTTCTCGGGGACATCTGGGAGGCCCTCGCCCGGCTCCGCGACGCGAGGGTGTCCACCGCAGAAGTCCTCGGCGGGTACCTCTCGAGAGGTATCGTGCCGCTGAGGCGGCGCACTCTCCAGATCTGGGAGATGATCCCGAAGAATGCCCCCTTCGAGGGGACCGTGACGATGATCCCCCTGCCGTCGGGGGACGATGTGAAGCGTCGGGTGACGGCGGCGATGGGGAAGGGTCATGAAGCATATCCTCCCCCGGGCCTCCTCCCCATGCTCCCGCACAAGCGCACCAGGGACCTGGTAAGGTTTTGTTCGTGCACCTTGAATCCCCGATTGGTTTTTCAGTTGGCTGATCCTGAATTATTTTAGATGAAGGGCCTCCACTGCACCATCTCCCGGCCGCCACTCCCCGAGGACAAGGCGAGAAACCGGGCCCAGGCCGCATACGCCAAGGCGAGGAAAGATCGCCGGGAGGAGTGGAAGAAGAACGAGGTCGCCAAGCGTGAGCGGAATGCCGAGCGATCCAGGAGGAGGAGGAAGGGAGAGGACGACGTCTCCGAGGACGAGGACCCCGAAGAGTTCGTGGAGAATGTCTCGGGGAGCGAGGATGACGAGGAGAGTGACGACGACTCGCCTCCTCAGAAGCTGAAGTCGGTCGTGGTGATGACCGCCGGCGCCTCGTCCTCGGCGCAGCATTCGGGGCGGAGCGGGAGAGGAGGGCCGCCACCGCCGGACTCGGGAAGGGGCGAAGGCTCCCGGTCGGACCGGCATCGGCGGTCCTCCGAGGAGAGCCGGCGCGAGAGGCGCAGCCGCACACCTCCGTCCTCCCGTCACGACCTCGAGAAGGGAAGGAGTTCCCGGCGGGAGACGGTCTCCCCTCCCCGGGAGAGGAGCCGGAGCCGGGACCTATCAGAGCGCGCCCACAAAGGGGGCTCGTCCTCGGGGGCGTCGCGCTCCCCCTTGCGATTCGCGCCGCGGGACGACAGGCGGCCGCCGTCGGCCCCTCAGATGACGCGGGCGCGGAGCGAAGGGCGGGACACGCCCCGGACGCCCGTGGTGGAGACGCAAGCCCCTCCCGCCCCGGTGAGGGTCACGACAAGGCAGCCGGACTTGACACCGGTCGAGGGGGGAGGCTCGTCAGGTCGGGCGGCGCCCCACTCGGGCAGGGACGCCGCAGTCGCGCCCGTGGCCCCTGCCCCGACGACGCTGGCGGGATCCAAGCGGCCCGCATCCCCGCAGGCCCCAGCGCCGACGGGGTCCAAGCGGACGCGGAGGATTGCGAAGGGGTGAGTGATGTCCTGTGTTTCTCGAATGGTTTCGGTTTTTTCTGTAGTTACCATTTTTCTCAGCCGGGTTTGCTGACTTGTTGTGAACCAGTCGGGCCGATACCCCGCTCGAAGTGGCGCCGAGGAAGACGCTGCGCTCGGCGGCGCCGTTGCCGGGGCCTGCGGCGGAGCAGGCTGAGCAGGCGACGCCGGAGCCCGCGCGGGGCCGGCCGGGAAGGCGGCGGTGAAGCCCGCGGTGGAACGGGCCGAGGAGGTGACGCTGGAGCCCTCGGCGGAGCGGGCCGAGGAGGGGACACGGAGGGTGGCGCCCTCCGTGGAGGAGCAAGTGCCGGAGGGGGACGGCGACAGCCCGGGAGACACACTCCCAACGGGCCTAGCCTTTGCACAGGCCGTCCCCCCAGAGGCGGCCGTGGCGGCGCTCCAAGCGGAGCTGGCCGAGGAGCTGGCGGAGGCGGCCCTGCCTACTCCTCAGGAGGAGCCGGCCCGCCCCGAAGCGGAGGAAGTAGCCATGTCCGGGGGCGCGGCCGGAGAAGATGGCCGCGGGGCCGCTCCTTCTCCAGGGGCCGTGGTTGGCCCCCAAGAAGCAGAGGCGGGGACCTCCGGCGCTCGTCAGGACGCCGCCACCCCGGTAGCCGTTGCAGCCCCCGAGTCCTCCGGGGTGATTCCCCCGGAGATCGTCGTGCTCGAGGACTCGCCGGAGGGTAGCTCGCGGAGGGTCGCCGGGGAGTGCAGCAGGAGGTTAATCATGGAGCCCCCGAGACCTTCGTGCCCTTCAAGTGAGGGCCTGTGCCATCTCCGGGAGACGCCGGGGATGATTACAGTGGACCGTCGATGTGCTGCCCTTGTACCCATCGAGGACAACCCGAACCTTCCGTGCGAGGGTCGGTTCTTATGGTACGACCGTCAGAACCCGGCGGCGGGTCCAGTCTTCGAGCTAGACGACGCGGCGGAGAGGGAGCAGTGCCAGCTTCTCCGCGAAGGCCTCGACAACATGAAGGAGGTCTTCAACAAGTTGATCATCGAGCCTTCCCGGGTGAGTCTCTGGACTTCGTTCTTCTAATCCTAACGCTGCTCTGGGGCACGCCTTACCGTTCTTCTTTTCGTTTTTGTTCAGCGAATTATCGAGCGCAGTGCCGAGAAATCGGCGTTCCTGCGCCGGGAGTCCGGGCTTTGGCACGCCGTGCAGCAGCTAAAGGCCGAGCTGGCCGAGGCCCGGGAGGCGAGGGACGAGGCGATCCTGGACGCCGCGGAGAGGGAGGCCGCCCTCGAGGCGAAGGTGGACGAGGCCGAGAGGACCGTGAGGGAGGCGTTGGTGGCCGCCGACGCCTCCAATCGGGAAAAGGCTGCCGCCGTGCGGGAGGTCGAGGAGCTGAGGACGAAGGTGGCGGACCTTCAGACAGACGTCCAGCACCGCGACCTCGACCTCAAGACGGTCGGCAACCAGCTGGTCGAGGTGGCCGGTAGGCTGACGGCCGCGGAGGAGGAGGGGGCCCGCCTCAAGGAGATCGCCGGGAAACGGGAGGAAGAGATCCTTGGTAAGTCCTCCCTCCTCCTCAGTTGTCGGGCGGTTTCTTTCTGTTTTCCTTGCGTGGCGGCAGGTTTGCTTAAGCTCGACTGTCAATGCAGCCCTGCGGAGGGTGAGGGCTGACCTGGAGGCCCAGCTCGAGGGGGAGAAGCGCAAGGTGGCCAAGGCCATTGTTACCAACCAAGAGCTGGTGCAGCTTGGTCAGGATCTTAGGGCGCAGCTGACCAGTAAGTATCGCGCGTCCACTCGCCCTTCTTCTTGCAGAATGATGCTGACGAAGAGTTGCCTGCAGGGGTCGTCGAGGACCTTCGGAGGTCCCGGGAGGCGGGCGAGCAGAGCCAGAGGGCCCTCGAGAAGAAATCCGAGGTGCATCAGGCTTTGGTCCAGGCGGTTGAGCGCCTGCTCGAGGAGCTCAACGTCGGCGACGGCCCGTCCCTGGTGGATCGCCTTGCCCTTGTCGCGGGGAGGACTCGGGCGCAGGCCTCAGATCTTGCTCGGAGTGTGGCACGCAAGATCATTGCTATGTTCTTGTCACACTACCCGACCATGGATCGGGAGGCCCTGCAGGACGGGTGGGCCCCCGGCTACGAGGACACCGAGTACGACGAGATTGAAGCCGAGTCCTCCTCGTTTGCCGATCGAGTGGCGTCCGTGGCCCTGCAGGATCTCGGGCTGGAGCAGCCGTAAAGAACTTGGTCACTGCTTGTAATGAACAAAGTTCCTATGATAATTGTTATTACTCCAAAAACTCGTGTTTCATCTGTTGTTTGTCATTTTCGTTTTCTTCCGAATGCTTTTGGGGGTCATGGGTCGAGATGGAAAGGCGTGGAGCCCTGCCCGTCGGGCTCTATTCCGTAGCCGCTGGGGCGTAGGAACTCGGGAGATTGGGCACTCGGACTCGCAGCCCCCGAGTAGTTTCGGAAGGTTCGAACGATGACAAGCAACAGATCGGGTATGCTGAAGGCAACAATTAGTCGAAGCGGTTTCTTTATTGCTTCTCGGGAAAAGGACGCCAGCCCGAGGGCTTGGACTTTGCCCGCAAGTTAGCGCCGTAGCCGCAGGGGCGTGAGCACTCGGAACTTGGACAAGCGCGGTCACAAAGCCCTTTGAGTTGACGTTCCTCTCTCGCAAGCGCAAAAGTATACCGCTTGATCGCGTGCGAGAGCGATCACTTGGCGAGTTTTTGCGAAAAAACAGAGTGAAAAAACGGAGGGGCACCGGGCCCCGGGTGGAGCCCCCGAGCGGTGGGCGATCCTGCACAGGGAAGGGGTCGCCCGCCGCTTAGCTTTGGGAACTCACGGGGTACATTTCGATCGTATGCGAAAAAAGTACTCGGAATGGTACAGTACTTTGACTAGTATCGCGAATTGAAAAGTACAGGTACTTTTAAGGGTAGAGAGACGTAGCTGTGCGAGCCCGCGGGGGAGTGTGCGGCTCTTCGGGAGAGGCGGGAACTCGTCGGGCGAGGTGCCGCCGGGGCGCGCGAGCGCACCCGGTGGGCGCAG